>CM035797.1:5464376-5541876 GCA_020466265.1 Siphamia tubifer
TAGTGTTGCTACGCTGTGTAGGAAATCTTACGTTTTTAGTTTCCTCTTACTCGTGTTTGTTTTTATCGGGAAGAAACCACCAGGATCCAAAAATAAAGTTTCAGAAGTTTTATTACCATTAACCCTAACAAAGAAATCTAGAAAAATTGTGCGACAGATATCTGGGTTTTTTCTCTGTTCTGGTCCGGACGAAACCGGGGAGGTACAGAGAGAAAAGACACAGAAGAAACACAGACATGATACTTTATAGTTGTCTTGATGACATCATCTTCTTCGCTGGAGTTGAAGATATATGACCTCGTTGCCCAAGGATCACAGCTGCACCCAGGATGAGAGAGATGTCCTTCAAACCTGTATACTGGGTACTTTGTTCAAAACCAGACAGGAACTTCACCCCTAGTTTAGACCGGTGATGGGTTAGATAAGAAAGGTAATTTAGGGAATAAACCCTTGGCGTGTTTAGATAAACAAGCTGATTTAGGGGTGTAAAGGAATGCCAGGTTAGTCATATAAGCACATTGTTAGTTTTGCATGTGTGAGCACTTTGTACTTCATTTAATAGTTATACAAAGCAAACAATAAAACTTGATTGTGAGTAGAATTAATAAGTGATCAATTAAGTAATACAAGCATATTTATATATCTTCATTCTAATTAAGTGATACAAACATATTTATATATCTTCAGCTGTTGTTTCCTCTTTTACATTAGTAGGCGATGTGGTGACGTCACGTGAAGCTATGTATAGTGTGGTGTTGTGTCACAGCCAGTGGGAGACACACACACACACACACACACACACCACCACCAAGGTGTGTTTTTGCAGAGAAAAAACAAACAAATTTCACCTCCGTGGGGCTGGACTTGTCCTGGATGCTGTGGGATATTCCCAGCCTGAAATCCTGATCCAGTCCAAGCTCACACCCAATGTTATTGACAACTGGACTAACTTAGTCTTGGCATGGATCAGGATCTGACTCAGTGGGGCGCACTAATATACTTTTAGATATTGTGCCTTTTTGTGTGTGTGTATAATTAGTATTTTCAGTACTCCTGGGGGACGGAGGGAAGGAAGGGCCTTTGCATCACATAAGGTATGGATGTTATAATTATAATTAAAGAGATCTGTTACTCTTGTACTGTTTTGTGAAAATGGATTTTTAACCCTGGATTTTTAAGGCCTTGTATTTTTTTCTTTCTTCTTCCATTTATTTTATTTTTATTTCACTTTTATGCATGTATTATTTAATTGTTACAATACTATTGTATTTGACATTTATGACAAAATACCAATAAAGATATTTGAAATAAATGTAAAAAACAGTGTACGTGTTTACTGTCTGGAGTGTGTAGTCATGTGTTGTCTGTTGGTGTGGGGAAGTATGTTTATTGGTTTCTTTTTCATTTTTTTTTAATTAAACATTTTCAAAAAATATATATGTATATATCAGTGATGCGCGGGTCAATGTATAAACGACCCGCAACTGACCGCTTTTTTAACTAAACGGCCCGCGGTTTGAACTGCTATAAATATATTTGAAAAGAACGGACCCTACCCACTTCTTGACCCTCATTTTTAAAATGTAATCAATGGTCTTTATGAACATCACATGACTTTACTCACATACCTGCAATTATTTCTGAGTTAAAATCCGATGTCATTGGGGTCGACAACCTGTAACACCCAAAGATTCATTTAAACCCAGTTTCCATGGAAAAGAAAACACTGGGAGCTGCTCATCATCTCTAAAAATCTCAGTGAATGTGTCCCAAACCTTACTTTTTTTTTTATTTTATGTTTCCAAAGCTTCCACTCTCCTAACTTGACTTTCTCTGTTGCTCCCTCCATACTGTAGGATACTGACCACGTTGTACGTCACCTTCACAGACATTCAGTTAATGAAGTGTATTTACCAGGTTATTTTAATGTTTATTCTACAGCTCTCTAGAACGTTGCGACAGCCCCCGTTCACTTTGACTTGACGTCCCCAGCCTTCGGCGGGCAAATTTTTTTCAAAAACCGCCTGCTGCTCCATTAATGCCCGCTGCCCATGGCAACAGGTTTTGTCACTTCAGATCCATGGTACCGTATCACTCCGCAGGTAGTTCAGCCACTTTTAAAGTAAATATTCGCTCCGTTCTAACGGCTAGTTTATCCAATGTTAACCTACCCTGATGTTATCTTGACTGCAGTCAGGAAATCAGGGGACATTGCCGTCCTCCTCTCGTACAGAATCTCCATAGGTTAACTCCTCTATGCTGGTTTTTAGAAAACAAGGAGTGGTTTCAGTGAGCTTCGTTTTCAGTATTTATTTGCAAAAACGGGACAAAACACCTGCTCCAGTCGCCGACCTGACTGTGTACATCTGTCTCTCTCTTTTCTCTGCCCAAAACTCTCTGCCCCGCCTAACCCACATCTTATTGGCAATTTCACAACACTAGTATGTTAGAGTAGTGACAGTAATAAGCTGTAATAACCCGTAGAATAAGTGGGATAATGTATTGCCCACATGTGACTATCGAAAATTATTCCCCTTTGTATGCTTAACTCAAATGATAAACAACCTGACCGACCGCAACCCGAATATCATTAAAAATATTTTTTAATGACCCGTAACTGCAGACGACCATGGGCGACCGTGAGTACCTGCTCACTTCAGGTCAGCCTGTGCGCCACTATTCCAGAGGTGGTTTCGTACCGTAAATAGTCACATTTTACATATAAAAGTCCTGATTCATTCCAAAGCCCCAAACACTACCCCTCAAAACCCTTTAAAAATGATTAAAGAAATACCAATTTTGTATGAAATATGTGACCCGCCACCACGAAACCAGGCATAAGTCGCGCTGAGCCGTTCAGAGCTACAGCCAAATTTAGGCTGGAAGGTTATTCCTTATTTGTGTTTACACCTTATCAAAAAACGGTACCTTAACACCTCTATGTTCAGTTCCTGTGGTCATTACATTGAAATCCAATCAATAAAGGTGTTTATTGGGTCAATTATTTAAGCGGTGACAAAAGTTCAGGGATTGCTGAGCAAAGACAAAGACGACTTCCACCTCTTTTCGCCGAACAAACCGATCTCCGTTCCGTGCGTAAACATCCAAGTGTTCGGTACGAGGTAAAAGCTTATATTGAATGTTCTGTCCAATGGTGTAAGCCAAATGATTATAATACGTTGCAATTCTGTCCTATTATTACAATATATAGAACTTCTGTGACATGTCCATCAGAGTGTCCTTTAACATCTGTGAATAATTTTTGTCAATCGGATATGAATTATTATGCATTGCTAAGGACTTCCTACCCCAAAACAGTCCAAAACTTTAACGGACAATATCTAAAAATATGCAAATTGCATAATAGGTCCAACTGTGGATATTAAAATGACCATAACTTTGGTTCTACTTGTGATAGAAACATAATTTTTTCACCATCTTAAACCTTAGTTTCCACTCTACTAATCTACACAGATAACTCAGTTTTGATTTCCAGACACTTATGCCTGGTTTCGTGGTGGTGGGTCACATATGTCTCGTCTCGTTATCTGAACCCGTTTTATCCTCACTCACGTCATGCGGGTCAAATCCATCCAATAATGAGTCTCCAGTTCATCTCAGGGCTGAACATATATAGACAAACAAACACTGTCACATTCACACCTATGGATAATTTAGATTAACCAGTTAACCAGTTAACCTATCAGTGCATGTGTTTGGATGGTGGGAGGAAACTGGAGTAACTGGAGAAAACCCACGCAGACACAAGGAGAACATGTA
The DNA here is from genome assembly GCA_020466265.1 of Siphamia tubifer. Taxonomy (NCBI): domain Eukaryota; kingdom Metazoa; phylum Chordata; class Actinopteri; order Kurtiformes; family Apogonidae; genus Siphamia; species Siphamia tubifer. The sequence goes on from CM035797.1 coordinate 5,468,157, forward strand.
AACTCCACACAGAAAGGTCTGGTGTGGGAATAGAACCAAAGGCCTTCCTTCTGTGAGGCACAAGTGCTAACCACTGCACCACCATGCCGCCATATGAAATATGTGTTAAAAGTAAAAGAAAATGTAGATTTAAGATTTTAGATGTAATGTATTGGTCTCAGGGGAAATGTGGGTCATTTTCATACCATTGTCACTTTCACCTTCAGTGGTGTTTGTTGACGGATGTTTAGTGGGGTGTAGATCCAGGGACGATTGCCTTTGACGGCTTTTCGTGATCTTCCTGGGGTCATGTGCATCGTTGTGGTGGATTTTTACAGGGTGTTTTTTTCTGCGGGTTCGTGGGGTTTGGGAGTCATGTCTTTTGTTCACGCTGGTGGAGTGATAACTGCCTCCTATTTTTTTGTCGTCTCCTGTTTCACTTCTGTTGGTAGCTCAGCCCACTTCTCCTTTTCATTCGCACTGGGAGGTGGTGGGTGCGTGCTGTGGTGGGGTGTTGGTGGGCGCACTCGGGCGGACTCACGGGACAGCAGTGGCTCTGTCCTTTATGCGTGTATGGTTAGAACTCTGTGATGAATGAGGATCAAAGGCTCATGAAATGCTTCATGGGTAGCTCCCTCATAGCCAATGGGATGCTACGTACAGTACATACAGTAATGTACATAGTATTTATGTCTTAGAGGTTTCAGTCTGCTTTCATAAATACAATATTCTTTCATATTCAGAGACGGAAATTTGAGGTAAAGATTTTTCATTACTTGGATTATTCGTTAGTTGGGTCTTTCATAAGTAGAGGTACCACTGTGTGTGTGTGTGTGTGTATACATACATATATATATATATATATATATATATACATATATATATATATATAATCTCCCTCTTCCATCACACCAGGAAGCCATTCCATCATTATCAGGCTTCTGAAGAGCTGATCAATAATTGGAGTAGGTGTAATGGAAGAGGGAAATCTCTAAAACATGCAGGACACTGCACCATGAGGACTGGATTTAAGAACCACTGCCTCATGTGAAGGATGGAGTATGTGTCCCCAGAGGATCCTAAACCCTGGTGTCAGAGGAGTGAAGGGCTCATCACATACACTACATGGTTCTGCTCGACTGGATTCTAATTCAGACAGTTTGGGAACATAACCCTAACCCTTAACCCACATGCACATACTGCATGTTTTATTCTTGTTGATGTTGGGTTTGTTATATATGAGCCCCCCCCCATTATTTTTGTTGATATTGACAATGTTAGTGTTTGAAATCTGAACTTTGTCATCTTGTTATGTGAGTTTTTTTTGTCCATCTCTTATGTGCTTTTGTTTTGTTTCTGTCGTTGGTTTCCAGGGATTTTATTTTGTTATGTGGGTGTGTGTGCATGTTGTCTAAGTTTTAATCAGTGACAGTGCTAGTTTGTTTGCCTTGTTCACACTCAAATAAGCGTATTTCTCCCATGTGTTGAGTGTTCTGTGTATGACTGTATCTGTCTGTCATCTGTTCCCTTCTGTCTTTGGTTTTTGACTCTTCCTCACCCCTGCTGGATCCCGTTGCTTGGACTGATCACCTGGTTTGACCTTTGCCTATTTGCTGGTACGTCTCTTGGATTGTGTTTTATATTGCTGAATTTTTTGGTGTTGAACTCCGCCTAGTCAGTGACCACCACCACCACCTACAGAGCAGCCGAACAGCCGCAGATTGACCTTCATTTTTCTGTTTCAATAAATATGTTAAGTTTAAGCTTCTGATTTAGATTTTTGCATCTGGGTCCATCAGTACTGAGTCTTCGTTACAATAAATCTCTTTTTCTATGTACTGCATGTTTGAATTTGTGGTTTTATTTTATTGTATGGTTTTATGCATGCCTAAAAGTGCAGTGTTTTATGAATTTAATGCATTGATCTGTGTTTATTTATTATCATTATAATTAATAACTTATTTTATATATTTATACACACATATCAGTTGCCTTCATTTATTTATTAGTTGAGTGTACACAGTAAATTTTGCAGTGTTAAATCAACACTTAGAGAGTTTATTTAATTTCTTCTAGAGTGTATTTGGTCCCATTGTCTCCAAATTAACACTGCAAAATCTACAGTGTACCAGGGCCTTTTGTCTTTACATGAAATAGGGTGCTGGGGAGGCCGGTCCACCGGAGACTGCTCTGGGCCTGGGACGCAGGGGAGGAGGGAGCCAAGCCCGCCCGCTGGGAGCCAAACAGACATTGGTGCTTGAAGATATCAGCCCCACCCACTGCCTAAGTTCTACTACAGGATTTTGAGGGGGAGGGATGCCCCAGCCAGTAGGCCACAGCATAAAAAGTCAATTAGGACCCTTACGCAAAACCCAACCCTAACCACGTACTATTCCTTGAGAGCGTTTCCATTACATTTCCATGACCTGTAAGTCATCATGAGGCCCCATCAAGTTCACGCTGATTTTTTTCAACAACCACCAAAGACAGACATACCTCAACCTCCAACAGCGACCATGTTGTAGTTTTGTGGACTGACATCATTGTGTTGCAGACTGACTTTAACTGACCGCTCTGCTCACTCTAACTACAAAGTTAGTTTTTACAAATGGCAGGTCACACATTGGTAACACAACGATGTAGAGACAACTCCACCAATCAGTGTCTACGTTGTTTTCATGTCACATTATTGTATCACTGGAACCTCAGAGTAGATACTTTTTCATAATGGAAACACACCATAGTGAGTAGAACCGAATAGAGCCAATACTAGTGTGTGTCTGTCTGTCTGTCTGTCTGTCTGTCTGTCTGTCTGTCTGTCTGTCTGTCTGTCTATCTATCTATCTATCTATCTATCTATCTATCTATCTATCTATCTATCTATCTATCTATCTATCTATCTATCTATCTATCTATCTATCTATCTATCTGTCTGTCTGTCTGTCTGTCTGTCTGTCTGTCTGTCTGTCTGTCTGTCTGTCTGTCTGTCTGTCTGTCTGTCTGTCATTAAAAACCCTTCTTTTTATAAGCCTTTTCTGTTTTATTTTATCTGTTGCTGTTTCTGTGATTGTGTTTGTGTTGTGCACATTGACATGTAAAGACAAATGTAAAGTTCATCACAAAGATAATTTCTTCTGATTATAATTGTTGACTACATTTTGTTTTTAAAACTGTTTTTAGTTGTCATTTCTGACAATTAACCTGCTGTCTTTCTGTTCCTTCAGTTACTTTTCAATATTTTACATGTGAAATGTAATGAGTCTATTTTGAAAGTGACAGATTAGACATGTGTGTTAACATACAGTCAGCAGCTCTTCCACTCCCATAATGATTCATAACCATAACACCTACATACATACTGAATGTACAGCCCTGCACTATATGGAGATGTAAACAAACAGTAACAAAGCTAGTGGGTCATGTAAACAGCTGTTTAAATGCACATATGCAAACACACACACACACACACAGTACAGAACACACTCATCCACTGAACACACCTTCAACACACAGAGATGGAAAAAGCACAGCTTGGGAAAATCATTTCTCAACATGTTAAATATTAAAATCCCCAATAGTTTCACAGCTGGTGCCAGCAGATAGGCAAGTCAAACAGGCAATATGGTCTGGGTTCACACACACACACACACACACACACACACACACACACTGTCTCTCACACGTACACTGATAGATTCAAATATACATGTATACACACACACGTGTGTGTATGTGTATACATACATATATGTAAATATCAGCGATGCACAGGTCGATGTGTAAATGACCCACGGCCGCAACAGAGTGTTTTTTTTAACTAGCCCGCCCACAACTCAGACCACAAGAAATATATTTTAAAAAGACGGACCCAACCCGCTTCTTGACCCACATTTGTAATAAGTAGTCAATGGTCTTTATGAACATCACATGACCTTACTCACATACCTGCATTTATTTCTGTGTTAAAATTCCATGTCATTGCTCATAAGTTAATATGTTGAGAAAATATTTTGGTCTTGCTTCATCATTCAGCATCTAAACCAGGGGTCAACAACTTGTAACACCCAAAGAGGAATTTGAACCCGGTTTCCATGGAAACAACAGCACTCATCATCTTTAAAAAATCTCAGCCTATTTGACCCAAACCTTACTCTTTTTATTTGGATATTTCCAGAGCTTCCACTCTCCCAACTTTATTTTCTCTCTTGCTCCCTCTATAGTGTAGGATACTGACGACGTTGTACGACACCTTCATGGAAATTCACCTCATAAAGTTTATGTATTACTAATAGAAAATTGTACCTAATATTTAAATTACAATGATTTAACAGGTTATTTTAATGTTTATCTCATTGAAGGCAACATATTCTTCAGCATTGTTGCCCTCCTGAGGAATAATTACATTAATACGTCAGAAGGGAGGAGTACCAAAGGTCCCAGGTTGCATCGAACACACAGGAGTTGTCACCCAGCTGATCCGGGAGGCATGTGAAGGCAAAGGATACCTGGCAGTCCTATGGCTTAACCTAGCGAATGCCTACTGTCATGACCCGGCTCTAGGCCATGACAAAACAAAGGGAAAGGACACAAAGGTTCAAAAACAAACATCAAATATTTATTAACTTAGAAACAAACTTAAACACTTTAAGGAATAAGGTGTGTAAATCAGTGGCATCAGTAGTGTAAATGTGGGTGCGTGTAAAGATGGTGTGTGGGTGTAAGTGTTGTGTGCTAAAATAAGGCTTACAGAACGTAACACAAGTCTGAACAGCAGCCCGGGTCGAGAGGAGAAGAGAGAGTGAAGGCCCTGCAGGCCAGGCTTTTTATGCCTTCTGAAGCTCTGGGCCCAGGTGCTCCAGATCAGTGGCTCCGCCTCCTACTCATGATCTCAGGTAGAGAGAGAGAGCAGGTGCTCCAGATCAGTGGCTCCGCCTCCTACTCATGATCTCAGGTAGAGAGAGAGAGTTACTAAACACAGGGTCGTCACAACACCCCCCATAAAGACAGTGTCGCAAATGGGAACACTGGTGACTGTACAGCACCCCCAATAAAACTCAAAACTAAACAAAAACCCATACATCAAACAAGAAAAAATTACCAAAATACTCAGCATGACCTGCGAGCCCACACCAACACCTGCTCCACTCCTTCCCCTTCTCAGCAAACCTGGTACCTGGGAAGCAATTTAAGATCAGAGCAAAGAGCAGGACAAAGTGGAAAGACATGGCATACAGGTTACACATACAGTAGTTCAGGCATCACACAGATGGGGCCCCTTTAATGTGGCGGATGTCAAGGTCGTACCCTTGAAAGAACAAAGACCACCTCACCAACCTCTGATTAGGGCACTTGAGGGATCTTAAAAAGGTGAGTGGGTTGTGGTCTGTATAAACTACCACCGGTCCAGTGTTAACGTAGACTTCAAAGTGTTGCAGTGCCCAGATCAGCACGAGTGCCTCCTTCTCAATGACAGAATAGTTAGCTTGATGACGGTTAAACTTGCGGGAGAAGAAGCTAACCGGCCTCGCATCACCATGGTCATTATTCTGCAACAACAAGGCCCCAGCTCCCACTTGACTAGCATCAACCTGTAGTTCAAATGGCCTGTTGAACTGCGGCGCTGCCAACACTGGAGCTGAACACAAGAGAGCCTTCACACTATCAAATGCCTGCTGACACTCGGCCGACCATATGAAGTTAACCCCAGCCTTCAACAGCTCTGTCAATGGAAAGACAACAGTGGAAAAGTTCTTGCAAAAACACCTATAATAGCCAACCAGACCAAGAAATCGTTGCAGCTCCTTTTTCGTTGTTTTTCCACTGCAGCAATCTTGGTCTGCACTGCTGCAACTCTGCCCTGCCCAACTACACGGCCCAAATAAGTGACTGTAGCACGGGCGAACTCACATTTCGCTAGGTTGACCGTGAGGTGCGCTGCAGCCAGCCGATCGAAGAGCGCCCGGATACGCTGAAGGTGGGAATGCCAGGTCTCACTACACACAACAACATCCAAGTATACTGTGCAGCCCTCCAACCCTGACATCACCCTGTTCATGAGTCGTTGAAATGTAGCAGGAGCGTTCCTCAAACCAAATGGCATTACAGTGTACGAATACAGTCCAGACGGAGTAGTAAAAGCTGATATCTCCTGCGCACGTGGAGACAATGGCACCTGCCAATACCCTTTGAGGAGATCGAATTTACTAACAAACTTGGCTGACCCCACCAGATCGACACAATCATCTACACGTGGCAACGGAAAAGAGTCCGGTTTCGTGATGGAATTGACCTTTCTTAGGTCAGTACAAAACCTTGGGGTTTTATCTAGCTTTGGAACCAAAATGCATGGGGATGCCCAACTAGAAGCAGATGGCACAGCAATATTATGTTTTAACATATAGGCGACGTCATTGTCTAAAAACTTGCGCTTCTCAGGCGACACACGGTAAAACTGCTGTTTGATAGGTATTGCGTCCCCCACATCAATATCATGTTCGATCCAGTCGGTACGTGAAGGAGTGTCACCAAACAGACACTGGTATTTGCTCACCAATTCGACAAGCTCCGCACGCTTAGACTCAGACAAATGTGACAACAACACTGGCAGATTACTCATAGACTCCGAGTTGTTCAGACGACCATATAACAGACTGTCATCCGGCTCTGGCAAACCATCACCATCGTGCGACAGAGACACCGAGTTGACCACAAGCACCGGGTGCACATGATCAACACCGGATGCGTCCGCATCACCGTCACGCCTGTAGTAAGGTTTTAAGAGATTTACATGACAAAGTTGTGTGGCTTATCGTCTCTCTGGAGTTGCAATTAGATAATTTAGTTCTGAGAGGTTCTCTGTAACAATAAATGGACTGGTGAACTTCGCCTGAAATGGTGACCCTGCGATGGGCAGGAGAGCCAAAACCTGGTCTCCTGGACTAAACTCCTGCAGCACCGTACGACGATCATAAAGTCTCTTCATTTTAGTCTGTGATGCCTGCAGTTTTTCTCTAGCCATACAACCAGCCACAAATAAATGGTGTCTGAAACCATTTACAAAGTCAACTAAATTTTTGGGTGCTTCGGGGTCAACCCACTGGTCCTTTAATGCTGCCAGAGGACCACGCACTGAGTGACTGAACACCAACTCATTTGGACTAAAACCTGTGCTCTCCTGTACGGCCTCCCTTGCAGCCAACATCAGCCAAGGCAGCCCCTCTTCCCAGTCTCGCTCTAGCTCGGTACAATAGGCACGGAGGAGAGACTTCAGAGTTTGATGGAAACGCTCCAAAACACCCTGGCTTTGTGCGTGATAGGCAGATGATTTACTGTGGCTCACTCGCAACTGCTTCAACACCTGGGAAAACAAACAAGATGTAAAGTTAGACCCCTGGTCACTTTGGATAAACTTTGGGATGCCAAACACAGAAATAAACTGAGTCAGTGCTTTAGTTGTTATGGAACGCAGTGGATATGCAGCGGGGTATCTTGTACTTTGACACATTACTGTCAACAAATACTTACAACCAGATTTAGATGGCGGTAACGGACCAACGCAATCAATAATAAGATGTTCAAATGGCCTGCTCACAGCCAGAATAGGCTGCAGCGGAGAAGGTTTGATAACTTGGTTTGATTTACCCGCTAATTGGCACACGTGGCATGTTCGTATATAAGCAGCAACATCTTTCTTCATGCGTGGCCAGAAAAAGTGTTTCAGGATACCAAGATATGTTTTCCTTGTGCCAAAATGTCTGCTCCCATCATGAGCTACTTTCAGGACTGCTGGACGAAATTTAGCTGGAACTACTAACTGATAAGCAGCATCACCCACAAAGTCATCTCCCAGAGGAACCCACTTTCTAAACAACAAGCCGTTGTGGATTAAATAGCCACTCGCAGCACTGCTTACTTCAAGGTCAGATAAAACACGGGATAAAACGTCCTTTAAGAATGGATCACTCTGTTGCTCGTTCAGCAACTCTTCGGGTGATACAGACAGTGGAAAATCTGACAGAGAGGGAACCCCCAACACAATGTCACAGCCACGCTCCTCGGGCTCTGGTTCAGCCTTACTCATTGAACGTGTCGCCACACAAGCAGGGGGAACCCCAGACACCTGATCATGACCTTCTGCAACATCCTCGGCCATAGGGGATGGAGCCCCAGGTGAGGGCAGTGTATCACCCCACACACGGCTACCAGCCAAACCATTACCTAATATTAGGTGAACGCCAGCAATGGGTAACGCCGGACGCACCCCAACAGCCACCTCACTGTGCACAAGTTCACACCCCAGGACCACCTTATGCAATGGAACCGGCAACACAGTCATGCCAATCCCACGACTGAGGATAACATCACCAGTATCTGAAGAGGAAGACAATGGCAGCACAGAGTCCAAAAGGAAAGAATCATAGGCGGCTGTATCTCTTAAAATCTTCACAGGGACTTTAACATCACTACCAACCAGCGACACAAAACCATCTCTGATGAAAGGAGCGTATGCAGCCCAAACATCAGGGTCACACACGGTGGTAATGGGCAACTCACCCCCACAGCTAACCGGCGCAGCGGCTACCGCCGGCTTGACATTAGCTTTAAACCCCTTACTTCTTTTCTGTAATACTGGCCATTCAGCTTTCCAGTGACCCATTTCTTGACAGTAGTTACAATTTTTGCCTTTATCAAAGTTAGTACACGTTTTAGAGTCAAACTTAAAAGGGCTAGCTCTCGCTGGCCGCGCTAGATCATCAGGAACAGAGCCGGAATTGTTACCTTTCCAGCCGTGCTCACGTGTCACCGTGCGCTCCTTAAAGTTTCCCTTGTGTAGCAGCACAAACTCATCCGCCGCCACAGCAGCAGCAGCAGCATTGGTAATATTTCTCTCATTAACGTATGTAGCAATACGAACTGGAAGAACATTCTTAAATTGCTCCATCACAATCAAATCACACAAATCATCAAAAGTTGTCACCTCTAGTGCAGTTATCCAACGCTTAAAATGGGCTGCGAGATCCCTAGCCAACTCGACAAAAGTTTGGCCAGACCTCTTCTCCCATGATCGAAACCGCTGACGGTACGCCTCAGGCACGAGCTCATACACCTTCAGCACCGCAGATTTTATTTTTTGATAGCTGGAGCTATCATCCGCACTCAGAGAGGAATACGCCTCCTGCGCTTTACCTGTAAGTGCGCACTGGAGCAGCAGTGCGCAGTCTACCTCGGACCAACCCCGCGCCTTAGAGATGCGCTCAAACAAGATGAAAAAGGAGTCTGGATCTTTTTCATTAAACTGTGGCACCAACCTCAAATTATTTATATCAAACTGCTGCCCACCAGACCCCGCAACCGACGTGCCCCGTTCAGGCTTCTTGTCCCCTCCCCCAGACAATCGTTGTCTCTCCAAATCCAACTTCGCCTGTTCTGTCTGCTGGCGAATCCTTTCCAGCTCAATTTGTTTTCACTATTCCACACAAGCTGGTTGAAACCTTGTTCGACTGACACCATGTCCCAGGCAAGATCAAGAACCTCATACTGGACTACTACAGCTGTTTCAGTTTGAGAGTCACCTCTGGAACAGCAACATCTACATTTGATCACCTCGAGAAGGGCATCATCACAGGATGTACTATTTCTGTGGTGCTTTTCCTTGGCCATGAATATGCTGGTGAAGTCAGCAGAGGTGGAGTGCAGAGGACCATTCAGCAACTCAGGTGTGCGACAGCCTCTGATCAGAGCCTGAATGGACGATCTGACAGTGACTACAACATCAGTCCCTGGCTGTAGATGGATCCTCCAAGACCTTGAACGTCTCATTAGCTGGGCCCATATGAACTTCAAGCCAGCCAAATCCAAGTCCCTGGTAGTGAAGAAGGGGAAGGTATCAGTCAGGTTTCAATTTTTAATAAGAGACACCCAGATTCCATCAGTGGGAGAGAAGCCAGTTAAGAGCCTGAGGAAGATCTATGACTGCAACTTGAAGGACACTGTAACACTCCACGTGACATTAGAGGAGTTGGAAACCTGGTTGACAGCTGTGGAAATATCAGGGCTACCAGGCAAGTTTAAAGCCTGGATTTACCAACATGGCATCTTGCCACAACTCCTCTGGCCACTGCTGGTCTACGATGTGCCAATGACTACCATCAAGTGCTTGTGGGAGTGGTTGGGCCTACCAAAAAGCCTCAGCAGCATCGCATTGTCGCATTGTATGGGAGGAACAAAACTATCCTTCAGCATTCAGAAGGAGCAGTTTATGGTTACCCGGGCAAGAGAGGTGGTACTCTATAGGCATCAAAGTCTCCTCGGCTGCTATAATAGTGATATTGGCAGGAAGTGGTGTGCCCATGAGGCAGTTGACCAGGCTGAGTCCGGCTTGCGGCACAGCGAGCTGGTGGGAGCAGTGGCATGCGGACGGGCAGGACTGGGGAGCATTCCAAGACCTTCTTTCAACAAAGCCAATGGGATTCAGGAAGAGGTCCGGGCAGGGGTGGAAAAAGCACGCTGAAGTAGGGCAGTAGGAATGCGGCAGCACGGAGCAAAAGCTCACATTAGATGTTTTGGTTCTGTGTACGTGGTGGCCATTCGATTTCTGTTTTCAAATCAGGAAGTGGAAAATGGATAAAGGGCCGTTTCCCATCTACTATTTGAGGGGGGGTGAACCACCACTGACCCGACTCCCACCGGCACAACCCCTGGTACCCCCCTTTGAACATGGACCATCCGGGGACATGTCTCACACGTTCAGTTTGACCCGACGCCAGCTGGAGAGAGAACTGAACTGAACCCCAACAATGTGTGTGTTTCAAGTTCCTCTTTCAGACATTTTGGTTCACGCCATTAGAAAGACTCCAGACCCTAATGGTCTGAAACTAGAGGGGGAAATGATCGCCTCCATCACCCCCAGAAAATCACACCCAGTGTATAGCCTAATTTATACCCTCCGTTAATTACAGAAACTGACATTTTCATCCAGTTCAGGAGGAAGTTTCAACCCTCAGTTTGTCCGGTGGTCAAGACTTTGGCAATCCGGTGAGCTCTGGGTGAAATAGAGGAATACCACAGGAAATTGTGGGGACAGGAGAGAGGCCGAAGTGTAAAATTTCAGAATTCCACCAACGAAGAAGGTTCCAGGTAGGATTTTAAGTGGAAAGGTAGCGAAGGGTCACTGACAGCTGCTCAGTTATGGTCAATGGCGTCCTGTGACATGCTCGATGTTGGATGAAGGACATTACCTTGGCAAGGAGACGGTCCAAGGTATCAGCAGTCATCCTGAAATTCTGAAATTCCTCTTATTCATCCATCTGACTCATAGGTAGCACCGGTGAGACCAATTCGCCATTAACTATCCTCCTGATATTAAGTGGGCGCACAGTCCGTCTTGTGCTCCTATTTCTGGTCAATTTTTCATGCCTCCACAGTAAATACATCAAAATCACTGCTTCAATAGATGCCATGTTTCTTGAACCCACAGCAATGCGACTCGTTACCACCTCCTAGAGGATTTCAAATGCAACATCCATAATACAAATGTAAACATGAATACCAGCTCCGGGAGCAACATAAGGAACAGAAAGACAAATTTTGTCCAGTTCCGGAGGTATAAATTATGCTTATGAGGAAGTACCAGTAAACTCTGTTGTTCCGCCTAAAGTCCTTTTTCTCCCCTCCAAAAACAGCTGTTTTTTTTAACACAACCAATACACAATGCATTCAATAACAATAGAGAACACAGCAATATTAATGAAATAATGATGGAATGACTCCTTTAAGCATCTTCACCTCTTAATTTCAGCTTCAATGGTCAATTCCTCTTTGATTTTTTTTCTTTGACAGTTTCTATCAGCCTGTATTAATGTGAAAACCACTGGTGCCGTCGCTAATGATCATACAGACCAGATCACACAGAACAGATCATACAGACCAGTGTAAAATGACTCTAGACATGATGAGCAACACGTCAGCAGCACTGAACATGATTATCAGTGAGTGTGGATTAAACACAGCAGAAGACAAGTGTCTTAAAGTGAGACAGCTGTCAAAAACAACATGAAGCTAATTTTTAGACCTGAGGAAAAATGACAAACTGTCCTGAGCTGTGTAATGGCCTGACTGAGAGAGCTGTGTGATGGCCTGACTGAGAGAGCTGTGTGATGGTCTGACTGAGAGTTAATTACTCAAGGAATTCTGTCTTTGAAGTGCAGCAATGACATGGCTGAAAGTTTTTTAGGAGCAGGTAGAGTCTGGAGCAGCAACAGCATAAGCATTAGCAGTGGGGGCGGTGGCAGCAGCAGCTCATTTAATTCATGTGGATTGTAGTGGTCACACTACTGCTAATGCTGCTGCTGCTAATGCTGCTGCTTCTGCTGTCGTTAATTCTACTGCTGCTAATGCTGCTGCTGTCGTTAATGCTGCTGCTGCTAATGCTGTTGCTGTTGTTAATGCTGTTGCTGCTAATGCTGCTGCTGTTGTTAATGCTGCTGCTGCTAATGCTGTTGCTGTTGTTAATGCTGCTGCTGCTAATGCTGTTGCTTCTGCTGTTTTAAATTCTACTGCTGCTAATGCTGCTGCTGTTGTTAATGCTGCTGCTGCTAATGTTGCTGCTTCTGCTGTTGTTAATTCTACTGCTGCTAATGCTGTTGCTGTTGTTAATGCTGTTGCTGCTAATGCTGCTGCTGTTGTTAACGCTGCTGCTGCTAATGCTGTTGCTGTTGTTAATGCTGCTGCTGCTAATGCTGCTGCTGCTGTTAACACTGCTGCTGCTAATCCTGCTGCTGCTAATGCTGCTGCTGTTGTTAATGCTGCTGCTGCTAATGCTGTTGCTACCCACTCTGCCAGCAACAAAACAGCTGATGAGCAGAACCTGATCTCAGATCAGTGCTCAGACTGTTCTGTCGTCCGGCTTCAGCAGAACCAAGTTTTACAAACTGACTTCATTCCAGTCACATGACTGATCAGTTTGACAGAAGGAATGAGTGCAGGACCAGACCACACTGTAGATGAAGGAGGAAGTGTGCAGACTGTTCAACAGCTAAAGTGTCTGTGAGCTGTAGTGTTTTAGACAGACCTTTGATGAACCACAGCAGCAGACTTCCTGTTTGATCAGATCACTGTGTTGGTCATGTTTCTACAACATCATCCTTATCTTTGAGGATGCAAAGTAGGAAAGTATGAACATGAACCCACATAACAAAATAAAAGACCCAGGACTCCAACAATGACAAAAACAGAATGACATACAGAAAATAAAACAAAAACAAGATACCAGAGCATTGGCTGTTAACACTAGTTAAAAAAAAACAAAAAAAAAAACGGTCAGTTGCAGGTTGTTTATACATCAACCTGTGCATCACTGCAATCTACTGTCAAATTATAAACTCAAGGTTGTAAAGAGAAGATGAGTTTGGAAGAAGTCCTTGCTTCTGAGGTGGCTTTCTGGGAAATGTAAGGAAATGTGGTTTCTGGAAAAAAAAAAAACCTGCTGGGAGAAAAAAACAATCTGTACTATTTCTTTCAAATGGTGTGTAATGGGTTTGTGTTAAAAGCGTGTGGTTTGTCCATCAGTCGACTGGAAATGACCACAAACATTAGTAACTATTGCAGAGAGACAATTACAAACCACTGCTAATGGTAGAAACCACTAAAACGACAACCAGCCACAACCATCTACAAGCCATTACGCAGTAGAGCTGACAGGTTGTAAAGGACTTAATGTTCTGTTGTCATGGATACCACAAAAGTTCATCTCATGTCGTCTGATGTTTCCAGATTTTTCTCACATTAAGAAGACATTAAAGGTGTCATTGTGCTGAAAACCACTTTTCCACGCTCCTTTTGGAATCTGATGGGTCACCCTGAGTTACCAACACATGCTGTGTTTGCTGCACGGTGTGTCCCAGCAAACCATCATTACCATCATTCATAGAAAACAACACAGAGAAACGAACCAGGCAGAAAAAGCCTGTCCACTACACGTCATGTGGACACTGGCGTCACCCACGTGGGGTTAAACCCGTCACCCATTGCAATGAATCTGAAGTAGCATTAGCATTAGCATCTGCAAGAGAAGATGATGCCACAGTAGCTGCTGCACAAAGTGGAAAAAATGCCAGATCAAACTGGTCCATGTGGTCTCTGTGGAAATAAAGCCTGTTGTTTTTTTTCCTGCACGTTTTCAAAACAAGCGACGGCACCAAACCTGGCTGGATGATGTTACTCTGGGATGGTAAATACACACAGAGCCAGAGGGGAGAGGGGAGTGTTCCTTCACGCATTCATTCTGAGCCAATCAGAGACTCCTCATTACCTCGTTGTGGATATGTATGAGGAAAGAGCGGAAAACTTCGTCATTCCACCTCCTGTCATTTTTCTACCATCCAAAAACAGCTGGAAAAGAGCATTCAGAGAATGCCTAATATCACCCCTATTTTGTTCCAATCTCAAGTTTCTTGTTAACTTTAAAATTATTTACAGCTATAGCATAAGCCTTAGAAGACAGTGAAGGTTCCAGACTGACATTTAACAGTATGCAGAGGCAGAGTAGAGACGATTCTGAAAAAAAGCCAAAGTTCACCCACTCACAAAAACATGTGGAAATGAAGTCACAGCTTTAAGAAACATGGAGCAGAAGACAGACATGACCTAGTTAGTACAAGTTTACATTATATATTCATCACACTGTTCCCTCTTAACATATCAAAGTGTTTGTGTGGTATTTGTATTCAGTCTTTTTATACTTGTCTCCATCTCGTTTGATTTTACAAGAAGAGACAAGGACAGATGTAATGAAAACACTCAAACATCCAGGACATTTGGGGTTGGTTCCACTGGTGGATTTCACAAATTCTACCCCTACTACCCTCACCAGAGTGGAACACAAAGACATGTCCTCCAGCTGGACAGACTGCTGTGGAGGTGGACAGACTGCTGTGGACATGGACAGACTGCTGTGGACATGGACAGACTGCTGTGGACATGGACAGACTGCTGTGGACATGGACAGACTGTTAGACCAGGTCATTTCATTGTGACATCTGAAGTATTCATTGAATTATAGTATGATATGTCTCTGTGGACACACACACACACACACATACACATACACACAGATACTCACACACACACATACACACAGATACTCACACACACACATACACACAGATACTCACACACACACACACGCACACACTCACAGTATGAACACACCGCAGCATGCACACACACCCTAGTGAGCACACACACACTCTCACACACACTCTCACACACACTCTAACCATCTGCATACATTCTCACACACACACCCAATCACACACCCTCATTCCTATTCCACTAGCCTGCCGTCTGGAACTTATCGATGGCCAATCAATACTCTCTGATCGATTGACCCTATCACCATGGCAACCACCATTTAGCCCACTATCTTGGGCCATTCATTATAAAAGCCATTAAGAGCTGTGTGTGTATGTGTGAGTTATTGCTACTATTAGACCAGAAAAGTGTCCTGAGCTGTCTATAAACTGTACTGCTTCTGCACCAACAGTCCTGTCACACCAATGACTCACACCAGTGATTCACACCAGTGATTCACACCAGTGATTCACACCAATGATTCACACCAATGATTCACACCAATGATTCACACCAATGATTCACACCAGTGATTCACACCAGTGATTCACACCAATGATTCACACCAATGATTCACACCAGTGATTCACACCAGTGATTCACACCAGTGATTCACACCAATGATTCACACCAATGATTCACACCAGTGATTCACACCAGTGATTCACACCAGTGATTCACACCAATGATTCACACCAATGATTCACACCAGTGATTCACACCAGTGATTCACACCAATGATTCACACCAATGATTCACACCAGTGATTCACACCAGTGATTCACACCAGTGATTCACACCAATGATTCACACCAGTGATTCACACCAGTGATTCATACCAATGATTCACACCAATGATTCACACCAGTGATTCACACCAATGATTCACACCAATGATTCACACCAGTGATTCACACCAGTGATTCACACCAATGATTCACACCAATGACTCACACCAGTGATTCACACCAGTGATTCACACCAATGATTCACACCAGTGATTCACACCAGTGATTCACACCAATGATTCACACCAGTGATTCACACCAATGACTCACACCAGTGATTCACACCAATGATTCACACCAATGACTCACACCAGTGATTCACACCAGGGATTCACACCAATGATTCACACCTTCACTGGTTAATTTACATTCGTTTTGGCTCTAGGTCAGAACAGAACCATACACTGCTGTGCAGTGGAAAGTCTTCTGCTTCCAAATATGTTCATAGTTCACATATTCTGTATCACTAAGCACAACCAGAATTCATCCATATATAAGACGTACTGTAGTTTTTAGAGAAAATTAAAGTTCGTCTTATAGTCTGGAAAATACAGTAACTGAAACATAAACATATTAAACTGTTTGGACTCAGCTGGTCGTCTATTATCTGACACAATGTCAAAGACATCTGGACCCAAATGCAGGACTCCAAGACAGGAAAGGAAAATCAAACAGTTTATTGGTGCACAAGTGATCAATTGTGAGATGATCAGCTGCTTCTCTGACATCTGTCTGACGTCACACTCCAACTGAGAAGAAGGTTAAAGGTCAGGTCAAAGCATACAGCAGGGTCAAAACCAGGTATCCAACAGAACTTTTCAAGAGCAATTCAAATTATATTACCAAAAGATAGAAAGAGGTCCAACCGGTGGACCAGAGGGAGATGCAGGTCGACTAAATGTTCTGCACTTATATAGTTCTTTTCCACCTTCATGGTGCTCAAAGCGCTTTACATTAGCTTCACATTCACCCATTCACACACACACAGTAGGTTTCTAAGGTCAGTCCTACTAGGGGCTTAAGTTAGGGTTCAGTGTCTTGCCCAACGACACTTCAACTTGTGGACAGCCAGAGGCAGGACCAACCTCTTGGTCATTGGGCGACCCACTCTACCAACTGAGCCACAGCCGCCCAGTAGGGACCAGGCAGGCTCAGTCAGGGGCAGGGAAAAGGTCAGGTACCAAAAACTATGAATCAAACAGACAAACCAAAAAGGACAGGAAGAATACTGCTCATCTGATGCACATGGAAAGCAAACAAACTCGCATTGGGACAGACTGGGGGGACGCTATTGAACCACACCACACACCTGACACAAATGATGGTAATTAACAGGGAGGGGGTTGACAAAGCAGAGGAGGAAGAATGTCACCTAGTGGACAAAACTCTACATGACAAAATAAAAGCCCAGACCTGAACAATGACATAAACAACATGAAGACATACAAAATCCAACAAGACAAGACAAGAAAGTCCAGACTCATAACATTATCAGTCTGTTCATGAATGTGATTGGTTCATTCGACTGTCACTCATGTGTGAATAGAGCTTTAAAGCACAGTCTTTGTTGTCAGATGTTCGAAACACCAGGTCTATTAACATAATCAATACAACACTCTGACATTTTCACTGTACTGGGAGTGGACACAGCTAATTGGAATGTTAAAGCACCTGACAGATTCTGCCACACACACACACACACACACACACACACACACACACACACACACGAGTGTCCAAAAGAAAGAAAAAGAAAAAGAAATTCTGTTAAGGTAAGTTTACCCTTTTCTGTTTCCTCTTAATGAAACACAGGAGAATAAAGCAGCAGAACACACACACACACACACACACACACACACACACACATTAGTTGTCTCATGAGGACCAAGTTTGTAATAAAAGTATCCATTGGGTAGTGAGTGTAAGTACATGGTTTTAAATTAAATAACATAAAAACTAATAATGCTACTCACATTTTGAAAATTAAATAAAAAAAATATGAATGAATAAAAAAAACCACACAGACACATACTCGTTTACATGTGTCATGAGGACCAAGTTTGTAATCAAATAGCCATTGGGTAGTGAGTGTAAAAATTACATTAAAAAAAAACATTTAATTCAATTAAAAATATAAATTGAGTTGAATAATTGAATAAACTTTATTGTCATTGCACACATGTTACAATAATAATACAATAAAAATTAATGGATACAAAAACAATAATTTAAAAATAAATAAATTAAAAAATATATAACATTTAAAAATAAGAATAATTAAATACAAATAATTTAAAAAACACAGAAAAATAAAGCCTTTTTTTTTTGTTTATAAAGTAAATACATTTTCAAAACTTGTTTCACTTTGCACCTGTTTCTGAGGACCACTGCAAAAAAATTAATTAATGTATTTATAGTCCACATCATTTCTCTTTTACTAGTGGGGACCTTTATGTATATTTAACCCTTGTGATAAAAAAAATAAAAATAAAAAATGGGCGGCTATGGTTCAGTTGGTAGAGTGGGTCGTCCATTCAATTCAATTCAATTTTATTTATAAAGCCCCAAATCACAAAAAAGTCATCTCACAGGGCTTTATATGAACACAATCAATTACAGAGATATATGAACAGTCCCAAGAATCCCCTGTCCTTAGACCCTCCTTCTCAGCAGAAAAAAACTTCAAAACCCAGTGGGAAAAAGAAGAAATCTTGAGGAGAACCACATTGAAGGACAGATCCACTCCCATGGACGGACAGACTATAGATGAACGTCCATTTATAAATGAAGGAGGGGGGGCTGGTCCAGACACCAGACAGGCAAGGGAGGGGGTCCAGGGTCACAGGTCTGCACAGACAGGTCACTGTAGATCCTGTCGTCCATGGCTGCCACGCAGACACTGTCAAGAGAGCCACCACTCCCCCCAGGGGGGGAGGGGGACACCAGGTGGCTAGCCATGAACAGACTTGGTATGAAAGATAGGTTATAAAAATGAAAAAAAAAACAGGTGTGAGAGAGAAAGAAAGAACTCAGTGTCTGTACTTCCCCGCTCCGAGGGCAGCTTAGACTGAACTGTGACTTCAGTCTGTTTGTAACTAACCTGACCATAGGCTTTCTCATACAGGAATGTTTTCAACCTAATTTTAAATGTAGAGACTGTGTCGACCTCTTTAATATTAAAGGGAAGCTGATTCCATAAGACAGTAACCATGGTAACTAAAGGCTCTAGCTCCTACTGTACTTTTAGATACCCTGAGGACTTTCAATAAATCTGCATTCTGAGAATGAAGGGTTCTATTTGGCTGGTACGGAACTAGATCATCTTTAAGATAAGAGGGGCCCATAACATTAACCTCTGACCCCTGACCCTAACCCATACCATTAATGGTTTTATATGTAAGGAGGAGGATTTTAAATTTAATTCCAAAATCAACTGGTAGCCAATGAAGAGTTTGGAGCACAGGGGTGATGTGTTCTCTTCTGTTTGAACCTGTTAATAATCTTACTGCTGCATTTTGAACCAGTTGAAGTTTTTTAAGGAATATTTAGGACATGCTACAAGTAAGGAGTTACAATAATCTAATCTAAATGTAATAAGTGCATGAACTAATTTTTCTGCATTATTTTTAGACAGAATATTCTTAATTTTGGCGAATGTTGCGCAAGTAAAAGAAGGCTGTTCTGCATGTTTGGTTAATGTGCATTTTAAATGAAAGATCTGGATCAAATAAAACTCCTACATTTTTAACTGTGGCACTGGGTGTTACACTTAAGTTGTCTAAAGTAACTATCTGGTCAGTTAGGGAGTCCCTCGCAATTTTAGGACCAATTATAATGACTTCAGTTTTTTCAGGGTTCAATAAAAGATAATTGGCACTCATCCAAATTTTTATGTCTTGGACACATGTATTTAGTTTATCTATTTGCCTGGACTGATCAGGTTTAATCGATAAATATAGCTATGTGTCATCTGCGTAACAATGAAAATTAATGCCATGATTTCTAATGATGTTACCTAAAGGGAGCATATATAGTGTAAACAAAATAGGCCCAAGGACTGACCCTTGGGGCACGCCATAATTAACTCTGGAGGACTGCGATGATTGTTGGTTGATGTGAACAAATTGGTAGCGATTAGATAAATATGATTTAAACCAGCAGAGGGCTGCTCCTCTAATACCTATATCACATTCTAATCTGTGCACTAAGATACTGTGGTCAATGGTGTCAAAGGCTGCACTAAGGTCCAAAAATACCAGGACCGAAATTAATCCAACGTCAGCGGCTAATAATAAGTCATTAGTAACTTTAACTAATGCCGTTTCAGTGCTATGATGGGCACGAAAGCCAGACTGAAACTGTTCAAATAAACTATTATCCTGCAGGTATTGGCACAGTTGTTTTACTATTACTCGTTCTAAAACCTTTGACAGGAAGGGCAAATTGGATATAGGCCTATAATTAGCTAGAATGTCAGGATCTAGGGTAGGCTTTTTCAGAATTGGTTTAATAACAGCATATTTAAATGACTGCGGCACATATCCAGTAGTTAATGAAGTGTTAATTATATTTAGGACAGTGCTAATAATTAGGGGCAGAATCTCTTTAAAGAGTTTTGTTGTAATTGGATCTAAGAGGCAGGTGGCTGATTTGGAAGACATGATAATAGATATGAGATCAGTTTGGTCTACAGTGGTGAAATTATTTAGTGTTACAGAGGGATTTATTAAAGGGCCTAGGTTTGAAAGCGCTACTTTTTCTGATCTAATGTTTGGAAGAAATGTGTCTATTTTCTCTCTAATAGTTGATATTTTATTGTTAAAGAACTGCAGGAAATCATCAGAATGGAGCGTGGATGGAATAACTGGTTCCACGGAGGTGTCTGTTTGTCAGTTTGGCTACAGTACTGAACAGGAATCTAGGATTATTCTTGTTTTCTTCTATTATGGATGAGTAATATCTAGTTTTGGCTGTACGCAAAGCTTGCTTATACTTTATTAAGATATTTTTCCAGGCATTGAGAGAATCTTCTAAGTTGGATCGCTGCCATTGCCTCTAATTTACGTGTTGCTTGTTTAATGGAGCGAGTGTCAGCGTTGTACCATGGGGAGGTTAATCTAATCTTAGTAGTTTTTAACTTAAGGGGGGCAACTATATCTAAAGTAGTTTGTAGTGTGAGCATGGTACTATCGACTAACTCATCAGTTATACTGGGACTAAATGTGTCCTTTACATAATCACATGACAAATAGTGACTGAATTAACTCTTTGTACTTTGAGACAGCACGGTCACATAGTATCCTTTTCATTTGCGTTCATGACGAGGTCATTAATTTCAACACCAAGTGTTAAGATCAGATCAAGAGTATGTCTGTGAATGTGGGTTGGTTTATTAACATTTTGGATAAAGCCTAGTCCGTCTAGTAGGTCACTAAATGCATTACTAAGAGAGTCAGCGTTGTTATCGACATGTATGTTAAAATCACCAACTATTATAATCCTATCCCAGTTCAACACTACACTGGATAGAAAGTCAGAGACTTCTAATAAAAACTGTGAATAAGGACCAGGAGGGCGGTAGACTATGACAAAAAGGACTGGTTTTTGGTTTCTGCAGTTGGGGAAAGTAATGGATGAAACTAGACTTTCAAAGGAGTGGTAAGTGTGATTAATTTTATGATTAATTTTAGGGCTAAGACCTAAACTGGAGTGGGATATTACTGCCACTCCTCCACCACGGCCACTGGTTCTGGCTGTGTGATAGTTCACATGAGTTGGTGGCGTGGATTCATTTAATGCGACATATTCATCCTGCTGCAGCCAGGTTTCAGTCAGAGCTAAAATATCAATCTTATGATCACTAATTAAATCATTTATTAATAAAGATTTGGGAGAAATTGACCTAATATTGATCAGTCCACATTGGATAAAATTGTTAGGTGTTCTTTTAATCTGATTATTACTTAAAACTATTTTTATTAAATTATTTGATCTCACTCCTATAGGTTTTTTAATATTAGGTTTATTATTAACTATAGGGGGTTTATTATTAACTACACAGGGGATAGACACAGTCTTTCTATTATTTACTACATGGTGGGTTTGTGACAGCTCAGAGTAAAGTGGATGCACAGAGAAGTGTTTTACTCTACGACTCTGCGCCTGGGCCCGCACTCCGGATTGTCATTTTGACAGGCTAAATTTGGAAGCCACATTTTGTGCTAAGAGAGAGGCACCTTCCCAAGTGGGATGTATGCTATCTCTGCAAATGAGCCCAGGCTTTCCCCAGAATGTACGCCAATTATCTATAAAAACAACATCGTTTTCTGAGCACCACCTAGACAACCAGCGGTTAAATGATGAGAACCTAGAGGACATCTCATCACTGGCCAAATTGGGCAGGGGTCCAGAGAATGCTACTTTGTCACACATCGATTTAGCAAGTTTACACATCGATGCTACGTTCAGTTTAAGAACCTCAGATTGTTTCCGTCGGACATCGTTACCACCAGCGTGGATCACGATGCGGCGGAAGCTAGCCCTACTCTGCTGTAAAAGCCTAAGGTTTCCTTTGATGTCACCGACTCTGGCCCCTGGATAACACCTGACAGACATCGCTGGGTGATTTATGTCTCTAAGAAAAGAACTGCCAATGAAAAGAGTGTCTGGTTTGGCCAGTGCGGTGCCGCGGGGTCTGCTACAGACGTGAAGCTCTACGTTTTTGCGTTCAGCACCACGCTTCTTCCGTACTATCACAAACTGATCCCTGGACTCTCCCGGCTGCATGGGACTGGCTGGGGGACTAGCCACACTAGCATTCCTGCGGCTATTAGCACAGCCTGTGGTCCCTGGAGTTACCTCACTATAGCTCGGCCTAGCATTAGCCTCCAAGCTGCAGAGCCGTGCTTCTAACTCAGAAACCCTGGCCTCCAACCCTGACACTAAGCTACACTTCCAACAGCCACTTCTATTCTCAGTAAAGGACGCAGGGGACTCACTGTACATACAACACACTGAGCAGAAAATACGAGAAGAAGAAGAACTAGCCATGCTAAGGGAAGCTAGGCTAGCGGAGTTAAAGAGGATAAAATACACTCACTGGATGTGACGCTGTGTCATCTCTGCTGCCGAACCACTGACCCTTCAAAGACTGAAGGGTCAGTGGTTCACATCCCGGCTCTGTCTGTCCATATGTCTAAGTGTCCTTGGGCAAAGACACTGAACCCTTTGTTAGTCTCCCAGTAGGACTGACAGAACCTTAGAAACCTACTGGTGTATGAGTGTGTGTGAATGGGTGAATGTGAGGCTAATGTAAAGAGCTTTGAACCATGAAGGTGGAACAACTATAGAAGTGCAGAACATTTAACATTTACCATTTGTCAAGTCCCCATAGTGTCAGAGGTTCCCATGGTGTGAATGTGTAAACATATCAATGTCCACATAAAGATAGGAATACACACACACACAAACACACGCACACTTCCTGCTGTTTCCATGGTTCTATTTTTGCCTGTTCAACATGTTTTCTGCTGCCCTGCTCACACAAGGGTCGACAGATGTCACTGTCACTGCGTCACTCCATCTGTCACACAAACATGTCCTCACAAACATGTCCTCACAAACATGTCCTCACAAACATGTCCTCACAAAGCATGTCCTCACAAACATGTCCTCACAAACATGTCCTCACAAACATGTCCTCACAAACATGTCCTCACAAACATGTCCTCACAAACATGTCCTCACAAAGCATGTCCTCACAAACATGTCCTCACAAAGCATGTCCTCACAAACAGGTCCTCATAAACAGATGGACGTTCAGTTTAATATTCACAATCCCATGGGAGTGACTCCTCATTATTCCACTCACCTCCTCTAGACTAACTATTTACACTGGTTGCAGTGGTGCACCTAACTTTTTTTTTTCTAAGGTGCACCAGCACAAAAGTTAGGTGTACCCACATTTTTCAACAGCATTGAATTTAACACCACAATTTTACATGTTCCTTTTTTTTAATCGTTGTCCATACAGACAATATTGATTTGTAAATGATTAATCAATAATTTTGAAAACATAAAGTTATTTAGTTGGAGCACAGCTCTACAAGAAAGATTAGAACTGACTGAAAAGTGTTATTGTTTAAAGCTGTCATTCCATGGTTATTTCATTAATATTACTGTGTCCTTCATTGTTATTGAATACATTGTGTGTTGGTTCTATTTAAAAAAAAACATCTGGATTGTTTTGTTTCCAGCTGTTTTTTCACGGTAGAAAAATGACTGCAGGTGGAACAACAAAATTTACCGCTACTTCCTCATACACGTCTCTGATTGGCTCAGAATGTGTGAAGGAACACTCCCTCCTCCCCTCTGGCTTTGTGTGTGTTTACCATCCCAGAGTAACATCCAGCTAGGTTTGGCACCGTCTTTTCTTGTAGATGCTAATGCTAATGCTACTTCAGATTCGCTGCAATGGGGGAGTGGTTCAACCCCACATGGGTGACACCAATGTCCTGGTGACGTGTAATGGACAGACTTTCTGAGTCGTTTGTTTGTCTGTGTTGTTTTCTATAAATGATGGTAAATCCTTATTAAAAAAATTCACAGATATCCTCAATCCTGTTTTTCACATATGTCCATTTCACTATTCGACCACGTATGACGTCACTCTGACGTTATGTGACGTCACACAATGACCAAATGTCACATGTTAGATCTAATGTTAAATATGAAGCACAATATATTGTCTGATTTAACTAAATATGTCAATAACCTGCTTTAAGGTAAAGGTCATACATTTACCAAATATACCATTGGCTTGACGTCATATGATGAAAGTGAATGAAAAAAAACACCTGATACTATCTGGTCTGGATGCTGAGATATAACCACTGATGTGTTTGAACTGTTGACCTTCACTGTCACCTTGACCTTTGACCTTTATAGCTCAAAATGTAATGGCTTCTTCCTTGACACATTATCAATCATCTCTGAAAGTTTCATCAAAAGCTGTCCATGACTTTTAAAGTTATTTTGGTGAAAAACAAACAAACAAACAAATGTGAAGTAAAACATAACCTCCTTCACAGAGGTAATAAATAACAAGTGTAAACCATGACATCATCAGAAACACTCCAAATATACTTACATTTTTATTAGACAAGGTTATACTTCCTCTCATCACACTGTGGGGGTGAAACTAGAAACTGTGGTTGTATTTGACCATTTTCTTTTGTTTACTCTGTGTCCTTGAATCCGGCTGCTCTTCTGTTAATATGTACTTTTGTCATCTTCCCAAAACACAGACTCCAGTTCCACTGAGACCATTTTCAAAGAAGTGACATAAATGTTTCTTTCTACAGGA
Organism: Siphamia tubifer; assembly: GCA_020466265.1. NCBI lineage: Eukaryota > Metazoa > Chordata > Actinopteri > Kurtiformes > Apogonidae > Siphamia > Siphamia tubifer. Next base: position 5,493,417 of record CM035797.1, read on the forward strand.
ATTCAGTTGTGCTTCAACTGTCACTACAACCTTCCTTTAGCTTTAAGGAGCTTCTTCAAACATACTCGTCACTCTCCTAACATTCCACCACGTCAACATATTTTATCCACAATATTTGTCAAGTTCACATGAGTGACATTAAAGCTCTGTTTATACACAGAAGCCTTTATTGTTTGAATTATTTAAAGACCTATTCTGAAGTTACCTCAAACTGAGTGGAATGTGATTTACTATCATATATTCTTTGAATGTGTCACTGTTCACTCACTCACATGCTGTTACAACCCAAAACGTAATAACTACCAACAACATAATAACATTTCTTTATCAATAATGTAATAGCATTTTGCCAATAAGCTCATAAGGTATTTATATTATTGACAGGTTATTACGTTATTGGCCTGACACTAAAAACTTTGATAATTAAATAATTGTCAATAATGTAACACATTGTGTTTTACAATGTTAGAAAATGTGTATTTATTAATTCTTAAAAAGAGGGTTGACCAAATCTGCTGTCTGGGTATACTATTAGTCTACATTATTAGCCTACATTATTACTGTACATTATTAGCTTATGTTATTACTCTACATTATTAGCGTCTGCTATTAGCTTACATTATTAGCCTACATTATTACTCTACATCATTAGCCTATGTTATTACCCTACATTATTAGACTACATTACTACTCCACATTATTACTCTACATTATTAGCGTATGTTATTAGCTTACATTATTACTCAGCATTATTAGCCTACATTATTACTCTACATTATTAGCTTACGTTATTACTTGACATTATTAGCCTACATTATTACTGTACATTATTAGCGTATGTTATTAGCTTACATTATTAGACTAAATTATTACTGTACATTATTAGCTTATGTTATTAACATTATTAGCTTACATTATTACTGTACATTATTATCTTACGTTATTACTCTACATTATTAGCCTACATTATTAGCCTACATTATTAGCGTATGTTATTATCTTACATTATTAGTGTATGTTATTAGCTTACATTATTAGCCTACATTATTACTGTACATTATTAGCTTACATTATTGGCCGACATCATTACTTTACATTATTATCCTACATTATTATGCTTCATTATTAGCCTACTTTATTACTCATCGCCCAACCAATGTTGGGGGAGATTATCCACACCCACATTTCAAATATCTTCCCAACAGCATTTTAGAAGATGCTAGCTTGATATTGCAGCTTGTCCTTTCTGTCCTCTGTCCCTGCAGGCCACCGTACTCACCTAAAGCTAGAAATGATATGTTAGAGTTTGCTCATGCTCAGTGTTTCTTAGATTTTACAGCCCACTATGTGTTTGCAGATAAATCTGAGGTCTTTTTTAGACTGTGTGGTAAGATAAAGGAAAGTCAAACAGCCTTAGATTTACAATGACAGACAAAAAGTCAAGCAGATCCAGCAAGTCTTGTTCATTTCCCCCACAGCTTTCTTTTCACATAATCAAAGTGGATTTTGCATGATTATATTCTACCTTTAGGGCATTTTCTGCTTCACAATATACAGAATGTATATACTGTTTCCCCCAAAATGAAAGTCTGAACGCTACCAGAAGTGTTTTCTGCAGGAAGCAATTAGACTCTTCAATGTGCAATGATGTGCATGTGCAATGATGATGTTGTTATGTGCAATAGTGATCTATTTTTTAATGTGATATAGTGTCTTTTAGTGATCGTTTTATGTGAAATAATGTTTTTTATGGGTAATCACGATCTTTTTATGGGTAATAGTGATCTTTTATGAGTAATGGTGATCTCTTTTTTTCTGTGTGTCACAGCTCAGGAACGTGATGGAATCAAAATGCAGACTCAATAAATTGTAAAGAGTTTATTGATCACAATAACAATGAAATTAATGGTTCCTTCTGGGACCTCCGTCAGGGGGTTAGGGGTGGCAGGTGAGACAGCCATTAAGGGTCAGGGAGGCAAAATTCGGAACTGGGTAATCAGAACAGTCTCTGTCATCATCTGAACCCGCTTCATCCTCACTAGGGTCACTGGGGTCAATTGGAGACTAATCCACCTACAATGGGTAAAGGTGGGGTACACCCCGTACGAGTCTCTAGTTCATCTCAGGGCTGAACATATATAGACAAACAATCACTCTCACATTCACACCTAAGGGAAATTTAGATTAACCAATTAACCCAAAAACCAACACAGACATGGGGAAAACATGCAAACTCCACACAGCAAGAAGGTCCCTGGTTTGATTCCCACACCAGACTTTTCTGTCTTCTTTGTATTCTTTATTATTGATCCCCATTAGTCCTTACCTTGGTAAGGACTATTCTTCCTGGGGTCCAGACACACATATATGACAATCAAAACATAATACAATAACTTACAGAATTACATAAATGACAAACAACAAAATAATAAGAATAAAAATAATTTACAGATACAAACCAACTTTGACTTTTCAAGCTTAAAAAAATATAATGTCTTTACTAATAATGGCTTCCTTTTTTTTCTTTTTGAATATCCATTTCTTTTCAATGTTGATCATGTTTGGTGGGAGCCTATTCCAATATGTCACTGCTCTGTACATGACCTTCTTGCTGTGAGGTACGAGTGCTAACCACTGCACCACAGTGCTGCCTCAGAACAGTCAGACAGAAACAGCTCAATCCAGAGAGCTGAGACAGCATCGTTTCCAAAGGGGCAAGGCAGAATCCAGGTCCCAAATTCAAGCAAATGGTCATACACAGATCACATCCACACAACAGACAGACAGGGGACAAACAATAACCAAGAACCAGAAAAATACAGTCAAGACCAGAAAACCAGAGAATAATAAGTGCTCATAGGTCGCATAGAGAAGCAGACGAACTCGCACTGAGTGAAGAAACATGAGGGTTTAACTAGTCTACAGACAGGTGTTCCACATGAGGAGGAAATTAACGAGGGGACAGGACAACACTGGTGACAGGAAGCAAAGTCAGAAAGAGTGACATAAACCCAGATAACAAAATAAAAGCCCATACACTAATAATGACAGCAAAAACATTAGACTCACTAAAATAAAACACTTACAGGACACTGAAGTACTGAAGTCATAACAGTGTGATCTGTGGTGATGGTAGGGCTGAGCGATTTTATTATTCGATCTTGATTATTATCATGATTTTTTTTATATAGTTTTTAAACTGACAAGCTTCATGCATCTGTACTGAAAAATAAAGTCACTAGAGATTAGTCAGATTTTGTTATTAAGATATGAAATAAATAACAGCAAATTAAATAAGATAGACATTTTCACTAAACTGCAAAAAAAAATTAAAATATTCTAAAACAGTTTAATACTTAACAATCTTGAGGTGTTTGAGGTATACAACATACACAATTAACATTGTCCCTGACAGATAATGAAGGTGCCTGGTATGAAAACATTTTTTCAAGTTATGCTATATATAAATAAATATATAGATTCAACATTAAATATAGCATTAAGAAACAAACATTTAATAATATAAATATTAGTCATTTTTCTGCTGGGGTTTTCATACTTCTGATCCAGCACTTTCATTAAATGCTTAAAGCCATCTTTCTCCACTGTGTATAATGGAATCACATTTTTTACTAAACAAAAAACAATCATGTGTGTGATTGTTTTCTTTCTCTTGGAATGATGCTCATATGATGTAATGGCTGCAAAAGATGAAACGATCGACTGCTGCTTTGGTCGTGTGGCTGAACTGTCAACAGTCTTTTCAGGCTCCACTCATATTTTCATGCTTTCTCCATAATCAGTTCCATTACTGTCAGCCCTAGTTTACCAGCCTCTTTGATTTGGTCCTCTACCAACACAACCAGGGGGGTACCACAATAACATAACCATGGGCTTATGCCATCAACAAATGCTTCCAAAGTCGTCATCTGTTCATCTTTTAAGGAATGAACATGTGGTAGACTAAACAGTTTGAATAGCCAATTTATATGGACCCTGAATACCTAACACAGGCTGCCATTGTTGTGTATCTGAAAAGACTACACTGCCGTCACTTCTACTTTACGTTACACCAGCCACAACACCACTGGATAGTCCCACCCCGAGACACTGAATGGCTCCTTCATTTTGAAGAAAACCTGAACCTCACGGTACTCAGATGGTTGCGTGAACATAGCGAAACACAGCCAGATGATGCGAGTCAGGTTAGGCTATCACTGCCCCCAGTTCCATTTTCTGTCATTCTGTCTGTTCTCTGTGTCTGTGCGTTTGGCTTAAGTTCCTGCGCCGATTTTTATTTATTTTCTTTGTCCGTTCCCGTCCAAATGTGAGCTACAACACCCTCACAATTTCCGGCAGTGTAGCTCCAGTTTCATGCATATCTGTGCATTAGCGGAACAAATTATGCGTCAACGCACTTTTCCACCATGTTTGATCGAGTCTCACAGCTGATCACCTGAAATTTATCACAATTATTAATCATGATCATATAATCATCCAGCCCTCAGTGATGGGGTATCTGAGTGTTTTTTTCTGCTGCTGTAACAAAAGAATATCCTTGAAAAAGTATCTATCTATCTATCTATCTATCTATCTATCTATCTATCTATCTATCTATCTATCTATCTATCTATCTATCTATCTATCTATCTATCTATCTATCTATCTATCTATCTATCTATCTATCTATCTATCTATCTATCTATCTATCTATCTATCCATCTATCTATCTGCCTGTCTGCCTGCCTGTCTGTCTGTCTGTCTATGTGGCCAATTTCTGTATTTAATGAGTGAATTTGTTCAGACATGAGTGAGACAAAAGGTAACATGCAGAGGTGTGTCCACTCTCCACATGAATCAAAAATCATGAGTAACAGATGTAACTTAGTCAAAGAATGACATTTCCCAAAAATAGTACACCAAGTGGTGACAAAATATCCTTTCGACCCCAAAATGATCCAGTAAGAACAGATTTTTAAATATCACTTCAAGGCAAGAGTGTGTGATTCAGAGGGAAGAGAAGGAGGTGAAGAAGTTTCCAAAAGCCTGGGTTGGTCTGAACACTTCTACACAAAGTCATTCAAGCCTTTCACTTATGATACGCTAGCTTTAAGCTCACACTACACAGCTTTTCAAGTCCAAACCCATTTAGAAAACAGGTTTCATCACACGTGGGGAGAATCTCAATAGATATTCGTCTGTCCAATCTCAAAAATGCAGATTTGAAAATAACACAGAACAAAATGTTAGTAAGACAGTGAACTGGAGTCACCGTACATCCACTAAACACCTGAGTTCATCCATAAAGACTCAAACATCCACTGGTGAAACAACACCATCTACTAATGTGACATGTTTCACTCCTGTTCATCCATTCATCCCATCAATACATGGACAGAATTAGTGTAAAATACTGTTTTTTAAATATTAAGATTATTGTATCACTGTGTGTGTGTGTGTGTGTGTGTGTGTGTGTGTGTGTGTCTGCAGAGATGCTATAACTCAATGAATACTTGAGATATCACTATAAATTTACATAGGCATATACATATAGCTAATGCACATCAGATGGAATGTCTGAGGTAGGTCAGAGGCCGTGCATGTAAATCCCATTGATTTGATTTGATCTGAATGATTTAATTCAAACATGTGCAAAGTGCAACAATAATCAATACAACAATAATAATAATAATAACAATGACATGTTCGAAAAGCAGTAGGATGAAGCATAAGCTTATTTAATCCTACCCCTTCTTCACTTCCCCAATAACCTGAATTCATCTTATAGCAATATAGTGCATAGTACAAAAATGATGATAATAATAAAAATAATAACAATAACAATTATAACAATACCAATAATCAATAACTGAAGTACTAAACATATACAAAATACAAAAAAACCAATGAGCAGATAGGAAAGTAGGTAACAAATAGTTTTTTTTTGTTTTCTTTTTTTTTCTTCCCTTCCTTCTTCTTCTTTTCACTTTCTTTTTTCTTCCTTTTTTTCTTTCCTTTTTCTAATTTGTCTGCATTTTGTTCTTATTTTTTATTTTATTTAATTTTTCTATTCATTCACTTATTTTATTCATGTATTTATTTATTTATTTATTTTTTATATCTTTTAACCCCACAGAGGGGGAGTCAACATTGCTTCAGATCAATGCATATTCCAGTCTTGCAGCCATATACTAGACTATTTAGTGCATGTGTGTGACCATCAGCGGTCCTCCCCGAAAGCTGAGCAGACACCTCAGTGATGTGCGGAGGAAACAAAGACTGGACAGGACGGACAGGACGAACAGGGACAGAAACCAACAGGCGGTGCTATTGTAATTAAAGACTGCAAGGTGATGTGTTATTCCCAACCACCAACTGTCCATCAATAAAAACAAATAAATAAGTAGATCGCAAAAAGAGGAGAAAACCAAACCAGCACAAAAGGAGAGAGAGAAAAAAAAAAAGATTCAACAAATAAACAATTAAACAATCGGCACCGAGCACCACCACCGTGGATGTCCTGATAGTACAAAATAGAATGCAATGTAATAGAATAGGCCAGAAGAGGACACCAGTGCAGAAGAAAATGAGTTTAGGGTAGAGATTGTGGAGAGATTCTCAGCACATTCTGGCGAGTCCCATCATTCGTTGAAATGGGACTCAGTAGTAGCTGGCGAGACCCGATCAAACATGCAAGTGTGAAGGACCCCGAAGCCCAGAACAGCAATCACGACAAGGCAGGGCCAAGTCAACAGGGCAACCCCCACCCCGGGCCGTAGGAGCCCCAGGACGCCACTCCCAGAGAGCCACCGGGGCCACTGTGAACGACACAAACCCGGAGAACAAGAGGGAGCAGCTACAGACCCCCCCCAGCGCACCAAGACCCACCCCGGCGGCCCGGGGCACGACCACCCACCCGCAACCCCAACCCCGCCCACCCCACTGTTCATGCACTGAATATACAATTCAGTGCATGAACACATTTATATTTTATTGAATGTTTTACAAAATAATTTTTCCCCAGACTTATTATTAGGATGAACCTACTGATTTTTTTTAAATAATTTTGAAAAGCTTCATGTACCCCCTGCAGTACCACCACGTACCCCCAAGGGTACATGCACCCCCATTTGAGAACCACTAGGTTAGCATGACAGACAGACAGATGTTTCGGCCCAACAACTGTATTCAGCGTCTCACAAAGGATGAGGCAAGGTGGTTTTTAAAAAGACCGATCATGACGTCGGCTAATTGCTACATAAGCAGAAGAAAGTGGATAAAAAATGTGATCATTATGAAAACAGTGACAATAGTGAAAACACCCTCATGGCCTTAATGAAGAAACACTTTCCTTTGAGTCAGTTCTGTGTGTATGATAGAGATATGTTTATGTATGTACTATATTCTGACTTCTGTATAGTATTGATTGATTAAAAAAATTATTATTAATCTGCCCAACATTGGTTAGGAGAGATTATTGTCATCATGTGTGTATCTGTGTGTGTGTCTGCAGACATATCATGATATAACTCAATGAATACTTGAGATATCAGCATGAACTTCCATGGTCATGATCCATTTGAGGAAAGGTCAAAGGTCAAGGTTACAATTAACTAAATTATCAAAATATGTGATTTTGACCCATTTAGTTAATTGTAGTTGTAATGGGTTATAACTCAAGAATGGAGAGTCATGACCAATAGTTTTAGAGATCTCTGGAGGTCAAAGGTGACATGTTGCAAAATTAACTTCTGTAACACTGTGTTTATCAAGCATAGACATATCACGCTATGACTCAATTAATACTGGATATATTATTATAATATTACACGCGCTGATGCATATATACATTTATCAACATCAATAATATTGCAAAAGGCCATAGGTCAAGGTTGCATTTAGCAGAAAGGTCAAAATCACATTATTGGCTCTAATTCAAGAACAGGTTGTCATAGAAACTTGAGATTGGTGCAAAATAGGGAGGAGATTAGACATTCTCTGAATACTTGTTCCATGTATGGGTCGAGTGGTGCTTCATAGTCAGAGGAGGCGGGGCTAAAAGGTTGTCTTTCAAATCCTCTGTATGCAATAGGACGGTACTACAACCAATCAGTGTAATCTTTAGGATGACGTAGTTAGGGAACCAGAAAGTTGACGAAGGAGTCCAGAGAAAGTTAGGAATGACTAAACAAAATGGTGGATTATGGAGCTGAACGACTGTTGTCGCTTCTGTAAAAAGAATTTAAAGATTGTTGATGTTTTCCCACATTCTTCACTCATCTTTGATAAAAGGAAATCTACACCCGTTCTTCTTCTATGGTTGTTTTCGCTTGTTTCACTCTGAATCATCGCAGCGTCACTTTGTTAGTCCCGCCCCCTGACTCTATACTTCACTGTGATTGGTCGACCAGTTTCAGGGAAATCTAGACAAAAGTTACATTGAGCGAAACTAGACGACTACGATAGAACATGAGATTTACTGATGCTAGTGCGGCTAGGCTAACTATCACCATCATCCTGGACAAACTCCACTCAGTCCTGCCCTCACTGCCCAGTTGTGGTGCATGTAGGGACAAACACTTGCATTTTTTTTTTTAAATTTCTGGACCTAAACCAACTGTCGGTCATGCAGCTGGTCATTTTATCAGACTGCTCAGCCTTCACACCTGGCTCCTGACTGCCTGCAGGGAACACAACTTTGGTTTATTGACCATTTTAACTTGTTCTGGGATTATCCTGCACTTTTTAATAGAGACAGTATCCACCCCAATAGACAGGGCAGTTAACATGCAGTACTTGTCCGTGTGTGTGCACGTGTGTGTACACGTGTGTGTGCATGCGTATGTGTTTGTGCATGTGTGTGCATGTATGTGTGTGTGTGCGTGTGTGTGTGTGTGTGTGTGTGTGTGTGTGTGTGTGTGCATGCGTATGTGTGTGGGTGTGTGTGTGTGTGTATGTGTGTGTGCATGTGTGTGTGCATGTGTGTGTGCATGCGTGCGTGCGTGTATGTGTGTGTGTGTGCATGTGTATGTGTGTGCATGTGTATGTGTGTGCATGTGTGTGTGCATGCATGCGTGTATGTGTGTGTGTGTGCATGCGTATGTGTGTGTGTGTGTGTGTGTGTGTGTAGAAAAAGTGAGAGGGAAAGATGGCATTTGGTTTAGCAGCAGATAAGGTCAACTGGACAAGCTGGTATACACACACACACACACGCACACACATACAGTACACACACACAGGACAGAAACTAGGAATGAGTGTGTGTGTGTGTGTGTGTATCACAAAGGGAGCTTGTCATGCCCAGTTGTCTATGTCCAGCAGATTTCTACTCCCCATGGGACACACTCACCATCAAGTTCTCAGATACACACACACACACACACACACACACACACACACACACACTTCTTGCTGACACTGCTTTTTAATATTTCACTCCATGCAGGGCTGGCCATATGCTGCCCTGTCATACACACACATACACATACACACACACACACATGCAGCACAGTCTCGTATTCAAACTTCTTCCAAAAATCAGTCCTTAAAGCCAAAGCCTTTCCTGAACTTTCCAGTGCAGTGGGAACAGGCTGCAGTTTAGTAACCCTGTGAGGACACCGGTGTCCTGTGAGGCCACCAGTGTCCTGTGAGGACACTAACTGGTCAATGTTCTTCACTTCTTCTTCTTTTCCACCTTCATGGTTCAAAGCTCTTTACATTAGCCTCACATTCACCCATTCACACACACTCATACACCAGTAGGTTCTAAGGTTCTGTCAGTCCTACTGGGAGACTAACAAAGGGTTCAGTGTCTTTGCCCAAAGGACACTTGGACACGTGGACAGCCAGACTCAGGACATGAACTGCCAACCCTTCAGTTATTGGACGACCCACTCTATCAACTGAACCACAGTTGTCCCACTAGTGTCCCATGAGGACACTCGTGTCCCGTGAGGACACCACTAGCAGGGTGGCTGTGGCTCATCATCCAATGACTGAAGCAGAGGTCTTCAACCCTGGCCCTCAGGGCTCACACTGTCCTGCATGTTTCAGACGTCACCCTCCTCCATCTCACCTGGTTACTTTTTATCAGACTTCATGATGAGCTGATCATTTGACTGCAGATAAAAGAAACTGGACACAAGCAGCAAACGCCATCGCACCACAGGAAGGAAACACAAGACATCTGCAAAGTGTAACATATTTTAGAGAGAGCACTGGAGACAAAAGGTTCAAATTTGCAAAAGTTCTTTATTTTGAGGAAATAATTGTACTTCATTAACCATCCCTGTGCCCAGAACCAAACAAACAGGAATCCCAAAAGTTTAAAGGAAAGAAGGACCCAGGTGAGCTGTCCAAATTAACAAAAGGACAATATGTGGATCAGGCTAAACCCTGTACAGGACCATAGAAGCTGTCCACATACTGCTACCCCTGCCCTATTAAAACAACCTGCAACTAAACCCTGTCAAAACAAACACTGAAGGCTAAGCACAGCCAACCTGCATCTTGCAGCTCAAACTCCTGTTGAGTGCGTGGCCTGGAACCAGCGTCACAGCTCTGGAGGCGAGGCAGGAAAAAAAAGACAGTCCACTACCAAAGTCTGTCCAAAACCAAATGCCTGTCCTTTTTATATCTGCTACAGCAGAAGCCAATCAACAACCTGAAAAAAACAAACACTAAATGCAGGACATTGCACAAAAATACCACAAAGGCAAAAACATCCACAAATATAACAATAGTTATCTAATGAAAGGAATTAAGAATCATCCAAAAATAGGGAAAAAGGTACACTGGCACATAACAGCACTACATACTGTTGGTGACTGTTGTACAGCTGTTTTCTATTGTATATTATTTATACTTTATTTTATAAAAATATAACACATTTTATTTTTAGTGTGGGTGATAAACCACATATTCCTTCTTTTTTATGTACGTTTAACTTGTAAATAGTTGTTGCAGAATGGAAGAGAGGAAAGATATCTTCTGTATGTATATATATATATATATATATATATATATATATATATATATATATATATATATATATATATACACACACATACGTATATACACACTTGACAGTAAAGATGAGCTGACTACTATCTCAGGCGTGTGGAGGAAACACATGATCAGTTTGACCTCAGCACTAGTGTTAAATCAGTGTTTTAAACTCAGAAGGAAGACTTTTTTTTCTTTCTGCGTTTAATAAATGATCCAGAAGAGGTCAAGGCAGGAACAGATCAGACTGAAATAATGTGTGGGTTTCAAACAGAAGTTGTGCAGTGGGACTTGAACCCTTCTGTAAAAGAACACATCACTCAGCTGTTTCCAAACACATCTTTTCATAAACACACTGGTCTTTGGTCCATTCTAACAGTTCATGAAGTTTGCATGTGAATCCTCCATCTGCTGCAAAACTCTCCTTATTTTCATTCAATCAAGATGAATGAAGAATTCAGACCTAAGGCTACGTTTACATGGTGATGATGAAAACAGAAGATGCAAAAGTGGCGTCTCGTCTTCAGCATTTTCATCCACGTTTAGACGAGCGTAGTCAGGAGGGCAACAGTAGGTGAAATACGATTGGATAGTCATACCAGGCCGCTAGGTGCTACCAGACTGCTAGCATGTGATGTTTTTGACGTATGTAATTGTCCACCCATCTCTGTTCAGCTGTGGTATGAGTGTAATGTGTGTACAATAGCTGAAACAACTGGTGTACATTTACTAGAGCTGCTAGTGTAGGTTAACCTGCCTCTGCATCTAACATCTGGGAAAACACCATTAGCTTCTGTTTGTTAAGCCATGGTTGTCAATCAAAATAATTCACCCTGATTGGAGAAACCAGGTGCTTGTCATTTTGAATGACGTACTACTTCAATTGAGCTACTGCAGTTGATGTCACAGGCTGGCCATGCGACCAGAAAAAAGCCAACGTAGCCATCTTGGCAGTAATGGCGTTGGTTGATTGGCAGGCACTGGTACAGAGACATCACCAAAATACAAATGTGCAACTAAGTTTGGGAATATTTAGTTATAGCACAAATAATTGAGGGACACAGCTGACAAACGATCAGCTGATACGAAAGGCACTGCGGTTATTATGTCACTCATTGCCGGTTAAATGGTTGGCAGGTGTTGTGTTGTTGTAGAACAGCCAGTCTCACCACAGACATGGGAAGCTTCAACAAAACGGTGTTAGTTTTTTTTTCTTTTCCAACGTGGAAACAAACTCCAGGAGCCCTTGTATCCGAGGTTACGAAGCGGTGTCGGCTGTACTGCTGTCAGATGTAGCTAGCACAGCTAATAAACAAACATGCTAATGAGACACTTCCTCTTAAACTGGGATAATTAAACACTTACCCTTCCAGTGATGATGCTGCCGTTTTTGGATTTAATATTCCACAACTGAATGTTTGAAACAAAGCCAGACTGAATCCATTTATAAACATCCAGCCTCTTGTAGGCTCTCAGAGAGTTCCCTGTGTAGACTGCCGGGAAGCTAATGAGGTAGCTGTGTAATGTTAGCATAGGCTACTGCAAATCGGGGACGTCTTCTTCAGCTGAAGAGGAGATACTTTTGAAAAGCACCACAGGGACATTATACGAGTCCATTATATTTAATCTGTCCAATTTCTGCATATAAGTCTGAATGACAAGTGTACTCTGATGGTGCGAAGATGTTTACCGCCATAATGTAACAGTGGCGCCGCGATCGTTATGTTTACTGCCAACATGGCGCCCTGACAACTAAAAGTCACATGACGTCCGGAGCTCAATTAATCACGCCTACTTTCCGGAGCCTCGTTCTTTCCAAAGCCTCCTTATTTTTCTGGACCCTCCTTCTTTCCGGAGCCTCCTTTTTTTTCCGGAGCCTCCTCCTTTCTGGAGCCTCCTTCTTTCCGGAGCCTCCTTTTTTTTCTGGACCCTCCTCCTTTCTGGCACCTCTTTCTTTCTGGAGCCACCTCCTTTTTTCTGGAGCCTCCTTCTTTCCAGAGCCTCCTTTTTTTTCCGGAGCCTCCTCCTTTCTGGCACCTCTTTCTTTCTGGAGCCACCTCCTTTTTTCTGGAGCCTCCTTCTTTCCGGAGCCTCCTTTTTTTTTTGGACCCTCCTCCTTTCTGGCACCTCTTTCTTTCTGGAGCCACCTCCTTTTTTCTGGAGCCTCCTTCTTTCTGGAGCCACCTTTTTTTTGGACCCTCCTCCTTTCTGGCATCTCCTTCTTTCTGGAGCCTCCTTTGCTGTCTTTGACGGATGGTTGTAGAAATGATAGAGACAGAATTAGACCCGTCGCAGCGTGTCTTCCCCACTCACAGCCAGGACAAATAAATCATACAGTCACAGTAAATGACACAAGCTTGTCATAAACCTGACTCCAGTTGGACACTTTGCCTCCTGTCATGTACATTTAATCTGATTTTATTTTTATGTTGCTCTCTAACAGCAGTGCGACTCTGCCTGCAAGTCACCACCCAGGGAGACAATAACAATAATGCCTCCCTCTGGCTCTGGCTGTCACACAATGGCCTCCTGTCGGGTTGTGCTGTTTTCTCTCCACTTAAAATTCAAACATTCTGTCTTGACATACCAGACGCTTTTATTGAAGTGTTAATAAAATTCTAATCAATTTCTTTTTGCCTTGTTTAGTTTTTTTTATGAGATTTTCAGTCCTGATGTGATAGAAAACTAGACAGAAGTAAAACCATTTTCAAAGGTCAGATAGAAGAGCTATAATAGTTCTTCTACATGTTTGTGAATTAAATGATGGTGTGATGACTGAACAGAGAATGAAGCACATTTCTAACAGCCTGACCTTTGACCTTTACGGCACCTATTGTATCATTTTGTCTGATACACATTTCAGTAAAAAACTGTAATAGTAGAAAGTATGAACAGGACTAGTGATGCACTGATCAGCATTTTTTTTCACTGATACCAAGAGGTTATTGTAATCACTGTGTGTGTGTGTGTGTTTGTGTTTGTGTGTGTGTGTGTGTGTGTGTGTGTGTGTGTGTGTGTGTGTGTCCACAGAGACATATCATGCTATAACTCAATGAATATTTGAGATATCACCATGAAATTACATAGACATATACATATAGCTAAAGCACATCAGATGCAATTATCCATTTGAGTAAAGGTCAAAGGTCAAGGTCACAATTAACTAAAAGGCCAAAATCATATTATCAGACACAACTCAAGAACAGAGGGTCACAGAACTTTCAGATTGGAAACAAACGGTGTGGAATGAAGATTTGTACAATTCCCACAAGTAAGGTATAATGTATTGCCCACGCGTTACTATCAGAAAAATATTTCCCGACGGGGCTGAACAGTATTGTTCCGCCCCGAAGGGAAATATTATACAATATATATACAGTATATACATTATCCTGATTATTCTATGGGTTATTACAGCTTATTACTGCTACTACTCTAACAGATTAGATAAAATAGCCATTACAACATAGCGAACATTTACTTTCAAAGTCGCCAAACTACCTGTGGAGTGATATGGTACCATGAATCTGAAGTGACAAAACTCATTGCCATTGGCAGTGGGCATTAATAGCGCAGCGAGTGGTTATCGAAAAAATCCACCTGCAGAACACTGGGAACATCCATTCAAAGTGAATGGGAGCTGTCATAACATTCTAGAGGGCCGTAGAATAATTGGTATTATCACCTATGACCAATAGTTTTTGAGATCTCTGGAGGTCAAAGGTGACATATCGCAAAATTAACTTGTGGAAGATTGTGTGTGTCAAACATAGACATATTACGCTATAACTTAATCACTACTGGATATATTATCATAATATTACACACACTGACACATATATACATATAACAAAATTATCAATATTCCAAAAGGTCAAAGGTCAAGGTCACATTTAGCAGAAAGATCAAAATCACATTATTGGCTCTAATTCAAGAACAGGTTGTCATAGCAACTTGAGATTAGCACAAAATATGGGCAAGACGAGGCATTCTCTGAATACTTGTTTTGTTTCTTAGGTCCACGCAGATTTCCAGATCAGATTCTGTATTCCATCATTCATACCCATTCATACCCACCACGGCTGAACAAAGACATGTGTTCCCTGGTGTTGGGTTTGTGTGTGTGTGTGTGTGTGTGTGTGTGTCTCTGTGTCCACAGTGATGTTTTAGCGCCTGTCCTGTAAACAGAAGAGCTGCAGTTATTCTCCACATTTGATCAGATTTATCACACTCGTAACACAACCACTAACCTCGTCTGACTTTGATAACTCTGCATGGTACTCATCACTAGGTGTGTGTGTGTGTGTGTGTGTGTGTGTGTGTGTGTAAGACTGAGTTTGACTTTCAGAGCATCTGCTGGCTGCGGACATGGCAGGGGGGCACAGGTGGTATATTGTTTGTAGCCCTCTGCACACACACTGATGAAACTCACAGATACTGACCTTGTACGAGGCCAGGTTCCTGGACTGTCAGCACTTGTCTCACACACACACACACACACACACATACACACACTCACACACACAGGCGAAGATGAGATGGCCATTTACTCAGAGCTTGTCAGGGGCTGCCATCCTTCCCAGTGGGGGTATACAGTAATGTGAGGGAGGGGAAGGTGGGCTGGAGGTGGGAGTAGACATGAATAATACTGCAGGTAATGTGATGGCTGAATATGATGGGGACACAAACGTCAGCACCTGGGAACTTGTTTATATGAGCTTTGCGGTCCGTCTTATACCTTCTTGAATTATTAGTGAGAGATAAAAGCTGGCCCATGGATGTGGACCCCACAGCTGTGATGCAGTATAGTATTAACATGAGCCAGCAGGGTGAGGAACAGCAAACACACTGGCATTTAACATGATTTCATCTGCTCTATTTGTGCTACATTTGTGTGGACTGAAGCAATGAGAAATAAATGACAAGGAGAACACAAGACCCAAAATGTCATTCTATTCATTCTTAAGTTCAATATGATGTAAACGTACCATATTTTCTGCATTGTAAGGCACACTGGACTATAAGGTACACTGTCAATGAATGGTTTATTTTTGAAGTTTTTCATATGTAAGACGCACTGGGATATAAGGTGCATTAAGTGAAGTCAAAATCATGAGCTAAAAAGTATGAGCAAAAAAGGCAAAATTATGAGATAAAAAGTCAACATTAAGAGATAAAAGGCCAAAATTATGAGATAAAAAGCCTAAATCATGAGCTAAAAAGTCTACATTTTGAGATAAAGTCTAAATTAGGAGCTAAAAAGTCAAGAATGATGAGGTAAAAAGTCAAAATTATGAGATAAAAAGTAAAAATTATGAGATATAACGTAAAAAATTATGATATAAAAACTCAAAATTTTTATATAAAAAGCCAACATTTTTGAGATAAAGTCAAAATTCCAGGTCACACTGTCAACGAACGGCTGTTTTTATTTCTTGAGTATTTTATTGTGTTTTATTGCATCTCATTTTCATTTATTTATGTTTTATGCTTTATTACCTCCACCAAGGAGGTTATGTTTTTGTCAGAATTTATCTTTCTGTCTGTCTGTCTGTTAGCAAGATAACTCAAAAAGTTATGGATGGATCTTGCCAAAAATGTCATGAGGTGTTGGGGGTGTCACACGGAACAAATGGTTAGATTTTGGTGGTGATCCAGAAGAGATCCTGGATTCTGGATCACTTTGAAATGTTGTAGTAAATTGAAAATAAATTTCAAAGTGATCCAGAATCCAGGATCTCTTCTAGATCACCACCAAAATCTAATCATTTGTTCTTTGTGACACCCCCAAGAGGTCATGAGTTTTTCATCAAGATCCGTCCATAGGTTTTTCAGTTATCTTTGGTAACTAACAGACAGACAGATAAACCAATTTTAAAAACATAACCTCCCCCTCCTCTCTTCATTCAGAGGGGGGAGGTCTGCCTTGGCGGAGGTTTGCACTCTCAGAATGCTTTTCTAGTTTATCCATGCTGCTAAACTAGTGAATGGTGGAACACTGAGCACGTTTTTGTCCTTTTGTCTTGACACTCGATCAGGTGCATGCTTAACAGATTCAATGTGTGTTTTGTTGTAATGCCAAACACATTTACTCTGCAAAAAAAACCGGGTACAAATAAAGGAACCTTGAACTATCCCTTTAGCAGGGGGTAATGTATTGACCATGCGTTAGTAGAGGGGTGCGGAGGGGCGCTGTTCTGTCCCGAAGGGGAATATTTTTCAATAGTAACATTATCCTGCTTATTCTACGGTTATGACAGCTTATTACTGCTACTAACAGATTGGATAAAATAGTCGTTACAAAATAGCGAATATTTACTTTCAAAGTGGCCAAACTACCTGTGGAGTGATATGGTACCGTGAATCTGAAGTGACAAAACCTGTTGCCATTGGCAGCGGGCGTTAATGACGCAGTGGGCGGCTATAAAAAAAAAATCTGCGTGCTGAAGGCTAGGAACGTCAATTCAAAGTGAACAGGAGCTGTCGGAACGTTCTAGAAGGCTGTAGAAGAAATGAAGAAAATTTTTAGATGATTAGTGAAGTGATTTGACATTGACTGACCCACATGAAGAGTATGTCTTTTAAAGTTCTGGCTTTTTCTGCCTTTGTTGGGTCCTGCAAATTGAACCAGTTGTAACATTTTCCTCTCTTAGCCATGGGCTCTGGGCATTTACCTTTGACCAACATGGACAACAGAGTAAACACAGCATCAACTAGAAAAGCACTGTGAGAGCACCCCCCCCCCCAGATCACCACCAAAATCTAATACTTTCTACATCTCCCCATTACCAACCTACCCTGTATATTTCATGAAAATCCACCCATAACTTTTTGAGTTATCTTGCTAACTACCAGACAGACAAACAGATGGAGGTAAAAATGGACAACACAGGCCAGTCCATGTAATCAGAGTTTTCTTTGTCTTTCTTATTGAGGCCTATCCCCCAAAACTATTTCCTATCTTTTACCAAGATAATGTTTTGCCTAAATCTAAAGGAACTGTACCCATGTGATTCTTCATTCATCTTTTGGACTACCCATGGTATAAAAGAATGATGCTCTCCACTCACCGTGTGCACAGAAACCGTGACCAAGTATCAAGTTTAAAAGAGGCTCAATTAATCCTAAGTTAAAAGAACTTTCCAAAATGCACCACTGAACTCTTATAAAGATCAAGAAAAGTGAAAATCTTGCAACTTTCAGGTTTCTCTCTGCTTCAGTTTCCTTTTTGTCCAAATAAAATTTACAGCACTGCTCCTCATCTGTGAATATATCACTGAAATAGATCTCTGAGTGTCTTTTACCTTATGATCGATCTTTGCCTCAGAGGTCAACTGGTAAAAGGGTGCAGACTGTGAGCTAAGTCTGGAATGGATCATTTAGTTACTGTGCACACAACAGAAAATCCACCACAGAACAAGTGGATTAGATGGACACACCTCAATTTAAACATCTATAAGTGTGGAAAATCATATTTATATAAAATCTGAACCCACTTTATGATAGATAGATAGATAGATAGATAGATAGATAGATAGATAGATAGATAGATAGATAGATAGATAGATAGATAGATAGATAGATAGATAGATAGATAGATAGATAGATAGATAGATAGATAGATAGATAGATAGATAGATAGATAGATAGAGTGAGTTGCAGGTCGTTACATCGACCTGCACGTCACTGATGAGTATGGATGGTAGTGCAGATTAGTGGGGTAGATAACTGCATATATCAGAACAATATTTCAAATTGTCATATTGTCAAATTTGGCATGTGTATGCATTATAGTTTAATTTTTCATGATAGAATGTTAGCTGTACAATTTTCCAAAAATGGCAGCCAGTCACAATTAACTAAAAGGTCAAAATCACATTATCATTTATAACTTAAGAACAGAGGGTCACAGAACTTTCAGATTGGTACCAAACGATGCAGAACGAAGATTTCTACAATTCTCATAATTGGTATTATGACCTATGACCAATAGTTTCTGAGATCTCTGGAGGTCAAAGGTGACATGTTGCAAAATTAACTTATGTAACACTGTTTGTGTGTGTTAAACATAGACATATCACACTATAACTTAATCAAGACTGGATATATTATCATATTACACGCACTGATTAATATATACATGTAATGAAATGATCAATAATGCAAAAGGTCAAAGGTCAAGGTCGCATTATGGGCTCTAATTCAAGAATGGGTTGTCATAGAAACTTGAGATTGCCACAAAATAGGGGCGGATTAGACATTCTCGGAATACTTGTCTTTAAATACATTGAAAATTGCACCATTGATGAATCCAAATGGTGGGTTTAACCTTAAAATGTGGTGAAATTGTGGTGTGATTTAGTATTTAAAAACTTGAGATTGGCACAAAATAGCAGCGAGATGGTTACCTCGGCCAAGGAGGTTTAAATTCGGGGCCGTTTGTTTGTCTGTCAGTAGGATTATGCAAAAAGTTCTGAATGGATTTTAGTAAAACTTTCAGGAAAGATAGATGATGGGTCAAGGAAGAACCCATTAGATTTTGAGCAATGAAGGTCAAAGGTCAAGGTCACATTAAAGCAGGGGTGTCAAACTGCGGTCCTCGAGGGCCGGTGTCCTGCATGTTTTAGATGTTTTGCACCTGGAGGCCATTACATTATTATCAGTCTGATAAGGAGCTGATTATTAACTCTTTAAGTGTCAGCATTGATGTGTTCTGAATGGATGATTTAGTTTAAATATTCAGAAAAATTCAACCATTTTCCTTTTAGTTTTGAGCACGGACAAGGTGCCAAAAAGCAAGATTTTTTTTTTATTTATTTTATTTTTAAAAAATTTAAAGGCAAAATTAAAATTGCGGGGACCAAATTTCAATAGTAGTTTTCGTTTTTTTTTTTTTCCAAAATTTTCCACATTATTTTTTAATTTTGTAAATATGTACTTTGTCGCTGATTTTGTTTATTTTTCTACAGTTTTTTTTTATTGTATTATTTTTCTCTGATTTTCTGCCATTTGTGTCTAACTTTTCTCATGTTACCAATTATTTTGTTTGGAGTTAAAGGGTTAAACTGAATCACATGGAAGAGGGAAATATCTAAAACATGCAGGACACCGGCCCTCGAGGACTGGAGTTTGACACCTGTGCATTAAAGGTCAACAGCTAAAACACATCAGTGGTAATATCAGGATTCAGACAAGATAGAATCTGGTGGGGGTTTTTTTCATTCACATGGTCTGACCTTCAGACATCAGATGGGTCAACACCTATGGCTCCATCAGGCCTCACATGACACCATATCAAGCCTTGGCGGAGGTTTGCTGCCTTGTTTATATGTGTTTGATTCAAAGCATTACTGGCCATTGGATGTTTTGGGCAGCTGTTTTTGCTGTGAGTCACAAAACTGCTGTAGTGTTTAAACACAAGTGTTTTCCACAGATGGAGCACAATAGGTTACAACAAACAAACGGGTGAAAAGGCATTTGGCAGTAATTCCTTAGCCAATAGCAATCATTAAACAAATACAGTGATCCAGCCAGATATTGATGGTGCAGATCAGCTGTGGGCATTGAGCTTTTGGAGCTGCTACAGACGGAGCCCCGCAGGTCAAACACCACGATCAGGCTATTTTGACTGTTACTGTTTTCAAATGATTCAAATGTGTCAGTGAAAAACAAATTCTTTTATATAAAAAATAAATAAATAAAAATAAAAAAGGCAAGAGAGAAAAGCAAAACAGGGAAAATGGAAATTGACATAATGTTATATTTTACCTCTGGCATGACATCTGAATTGGTAGGAGCCCATTTTCACTGCAGGAGCATCAATATGAGGATATGCAAAAGTTTAAAGGGACAGTTCAGTATTTTTCACATGAATCTGTATGTCATCATTGTCTTTACTCTGGTGCAGCCACAGTGACTTACCCCCAGACAGTGTCCTGTGAGCCCAGTTCTGGTCCGGTTTTGGTCAAAGTGAAAGTAGTCCCAGCAGGTTTCCTGGGGTCAACAAAATAAGGCTGCATTTATATGGAGATGATGAAAACAGAACACCCAAAAGGTTCTCTCTAGCTTCTCTCCAGGTTCTCTTCAGGTTCTACCCAACTTCTCTCTGGGTCCTCCAGGTTCTCTCCGGCTTCTCTCCAGGTTCTCTCCGGCTTCTCTCCAGGTTCTCTCCGGCTTCTCTCCAGGTTCTCTCCGGCTTCTCTCCAGGTTCTCTCCGGCTTCTCTCCAGGTTCTCTCCGGCTTCTCTCCAGGTTCTCTCCGGCTTCTCTCCAGGTTCTCTCCGGCTTCTCTCCAGGTTCTCTCCGGCTTCTCTCCAGGTTCTCTCCGGCTTCTCTCTAGGTTCTCTCTGGCTTCTCTCCCGGTTCTCCCTAGGTTCTCTCTGGGTTCTCTTTGGCCTCTCTGGGTTCTCTTTAAATTCTCTCTGAATACTCTCTAGGCTCTCTCTGGGTTCTCTCCAGCTTCTCTGTGGCTTCTTTCCGGGTTCTCTCCAGGTTCTCTGGGTTCTTAATAGTATTCTGTGTAAATTCAGGTGAATAATAAATGTCATTAAAAACCTCAGTGTGAGTTGCTCTGCCGTTCATTCATGACGACATAAAGAAGAATCAGTTGGTTTTCGGCTGCTCCAGGCAAACGCATTGATTTTAAAAACATAGAAAAATGTCCACAACTACTATATACAAGCGCAATAAAAACCCATGTAATATTATTTTCCTTCATGCCCAGGGTCAGACTTTTCCAGAGTAATGTTCCCTTGTCTGCCCATATCGATATTGAGCTACAGAAAAAAATACACCAACCTTGGGCATGAAGAGAAAAAAAAAACTTCCACAACAGGATGAAACAGATAGAAATTGATTTTATGTGCTCTTATGATTGTTT
Source organism: Siphamia tubifer (assembly GCA_020466265.1). Lineage (NCBI taxonomy): Eukaryota > Metazoa > Chordata > Actinopteri > Kurtiformes > Apogonidae > Siphamia > Siphamia tubifer. Next base: position 5,515,299 of record CM035797.1, read on the forward strand.
GCCCCCTCGCTGTGAAACTCTTGCTGCTGTGACAAACACAACTGGTGACTGTGGATGGAAGGAAGCCAACAAACCACAAAAAAAGTTGATGGATAATGAGTTAAGTACAGTGGTACCTCTACTTACGAAATTAATTCATTCCAGATGTGTTTTCGTACCATGAATTTTTCATAAATAGTTGTATTTTACATGTAGAAGGCTTAATTTGTTACAAGGTCCCCAATACTACCCCTCAACCCCTTTAAAAATTCTGAAAAAGTTAAAGATTTTTAATGAAATATGTGTTAAAAGAAAATATAGATTTAGATTTTAGCCCATCCAGGCTAATGTCGGTGTCTGGGACAGAAGAGTCGAGCCACCTCTGGGTGAGAATGAGGATGCAGCAGTCTGGTGGATCATGTTTGGTGTTTAAATCCAGGTTCAGGTAGTCCAGTTTGTTTTTCAGTGAGCGTATGTTGGCTCCATGTAATCTCGCCATATTACACAGCTGCGGTCAGTTGGTAGAGTGAGTCATCCGGTGACCGAAAGGTTAGCGGTTTGTGTCCCAGCTCTGGCTGTCCACATGTCCTTGGGTAAAGACACTGAACCCTAAGTTAGTCTCCCAGTAGGACTGACCTTAAACCTTAGAAACCTACTGGTGTATGAGTGTGTGTGAATGGGTGAATGTGAGGCTAATGTAAAGAGCTTTGAACCATGAAGGTGGAACAGAACTATAGAAGTGTAGAACACTTACCATTTCATTTTACATCTCGATGGGATCTCGTCACACCCCTAGTGCAGTACTTACAGTACCTGAACAGCTATTCAGAGAATGCCTAATCCTGTCCCTATTTTGTGCCAATCTCAAGTTTCTATGACAACCCGTTCTTGAATTAGAGCCAATAATGTGATTTGGACCTTTCTGTTAAATGCGACCTTGACCTTTGACCTTTTGCAATATTGAGAATTTCATTATATGTATATATGCGTCAGTGTGTGTAATATGATAATATATCCAGTATTGATTATGTTATAGTGTGATATGTCTATGTTTGACACATACAGTGTTACACAAGTTAATTTTGTTTGATTCTGTATCGTTTGGTACCAATCTGAAACTTCTGTGACCCTCCTTTCTGAAGGTATAACCGATAATGTGATTTTAACCTTTGAGTTAATTGTGACCTTGACCTTTGACCTTTACTCAACTGGATCATTGTATCTTATGTGCATTAGCTATATGTATATGGCCATGTAATTTCATGATGATATCTCAAGTATTCATTGAGTTATAGCATGAAGGTGATTATAATAATCTCACCCAACCAATATGTGAGACTAAAAAGAGATGGAATAATAACATTTCTATGGTTGAATTCCAAACAGTAGCATTTCTGTACAAAGCCAGTAAATACTTATTACCAAACCAGACAAAACAGAAAATGTTTCAGAAACGAGGGAGGATATGAGTTTAGGGAAATGACAAATTTTAAGATCCAAAGATGTGGAAGCACAAAGAAAAGATTGTGTTTTATCAAATAATGGTGTAAGACTCTGGAACAGACTGAGTGTCCAAACATCAAACAGTTTCAAAATAAATACAAAGAAATATTTTTTTTTTACTAAATATAGAGAAGAAAGTGTGTTTTCAGAGGCTTTGACATGTGCGTGTTGATAATGGATATATGAAACTATTATTACTATATTAACATATTTATATCATATGTGTATTTTGGTTTCAGTTTTTTTCTTGGTTTTTGCTAGCATGGGAGTGCTAACGCTAATATGATCATTCATAAATGGATGAATATGAGAGATTTGATACAATGTTATATTTGTTATAATTATTATTTTATTATTACATTGATATTCATATAAAATAATAATTTATATATAGAGATAATTCGCCTTTTTTATGTTTGAGGGGTACAGAAGTTAAACAGAAGTACACAGTTCCATACGTTGTCAATCACTAGCTTCAGTGAATGTTTGAGTTGGCAACATGCCAGCAGTTTGGACCACCAATATCTCTTAACTCATGCCGGAGTTAATGATCGATATTGTTGAAAAATGGGCGTGTAAGGACTGCAATATTCCCTGGGCTGTCTTGCTGAAAGGCTACAGTAATTGGGTTGAAGGCTACATAATGTTTAAGTAGGCTAATGGCACCACTAGCATATCATCACTACTGACAGCCATCGACATGCTAACCATAAAATGAAAAGAATAATGTTGAAATAGCATATAGAATGTAGTGTTATGTAATTACACATTCATATTTTCTGACATTAGGTTGATTAGATGGTTGTTAGCGCTATTTATCATTGATGCTAGTGTGGTAAGATAAGATGAGTGTGTTAGCTAATGCATTTTAGTGGACATAATTATACTTATCTTACCGTACAATATGAACCAGGATCCATCTTTATGTTTTTGATCCATTCATGCCCAAGTGCCTTATCTGTCCACAGTACGATTTTTTTTCCTCTTTGAGGTCATTTGTACATTTTGGGACACAGCAGTGAGGTGTGTTGAGTGTAGCAACAAGTGTATCCCTCAACGTCTTTTGAACGTTCCAGGTGAAAAAGCCCCATAGGGAATAAATATCGGGGGGTATGAGTATGTAAGATTTTACTTCTTTCTACTACTTTATTTAATTTACACACACACAGATAGAAACACAGTGATTACAATCAACTCTACTAACCAATGTTGGGCAAGATTAATACTAATTTTTAATATAAATCAATACCATACAGAACCCATATATAGTACATACATAAACATATCCTTATCATACATACAGAACTGACTCAAAGGAAAGTGTTTAATTCCAGTTCTTCATTAAGGCAACAAGGGTGTTTTCACTATTGTCACTATTTTCTTTATGGTCACATTTAATATAATCCACTTTGTTCTGCTTACGTGGCAATTAGCTGATGCCATGATTGGTCTCTTTAAAAAAACACCTTGCCTCAAATGGAGAGAAATAAATGAAGAGTTCATTTGCAAAAACATATAACTCCATTTTTCATTTTTTTTCCACAAAATTGCATTTTTTACTTTACTTTATTCCAGGTAATACTCATTGATTTGATGTATTATTTATTCAATTCAGTGGAGCTTACCAAATGAAATAAATAATATATCAGATCATTGAGTATTACGTAGAATGTAACGTAAAAAAAAAAATTGCCATTTTGGGAAAAAAAAAAAAAATGGAGTTATCAGTTTTTGCAAATGAACTCTTCAAATAAATATCAGTGGAAAACCACAAACTCATCCTCCTGGAGGGAGTTTGGTTGGACCAACACTGTTATGTTCTTTCTAACCCCTGCACAGACAAAGTTTGGTGACATCAAATGCTGGAGGTCAAGGGGGGTCTAAGGACAGGGGATGCTTGGAACCTTTTTTCTATTTCTGTAATTGATTGTGTTTTTGTAAAGCCTTGTGAGATGACTTTGTTGTGATTTGGGGCTTTATAAATAAAATGAATTGAATTGAATTGAATTGAATTGAATTGAATTGAATTGAATTGAATTGAATTGGAGGTCCTGTGGAGCAGATAATGCTTGTCACTTTCATATCTTCTGGGAATGGCCATTAGTTAAACAAACAAATGTACAGACTACATCCCTATCAATGACATTTTCCCCCTTTATTCTTATGCAAATTTAGTTTTCATACTACCTTATTAATGTATTGAGATTAAACAGGATGTTGTGAATTTATGACATATCCATTCATAATGTCTGTAATTTGCATGAATTAAAGACTTTTTTTTATCCCGTCTGAATGCGCCACACAATGACACAGAGGGACGGGGGTAATTGCGAATTACCAGTGGTCCACAGATAAAACTTATCCCATGCAAATAGGGCATTAGTCCTGTGCAAATGCGCCATGTCTGTGATTTGCTCAGAAATAACTCCACCGCAAATTACCTACTGTGTTTCAGCGAAAGACAGACGTCCAGTGATAATTCCCGATAATGATAAGTCCTGTGTGAGTGCACATATAGAGACCTTGTGAAAGTCCATAACAGCAGTTAGTTGTCAATAGTAATGCACTACTGCACAGCTGTAGCCAAATTAGAGGGTGGAACTTAGGCAATGCTTAGAGCACCAAAGTTAGAAAGAGCAATAAATTTACTTTAATATCTTTGTTGTTGTTTGTTGTAATGGTATGAAACTTTGCACTGCAATCCACCATAGTACTAGAATGTGACACTCCAAATTTTGGATAATTTGGTGGAGTTGTGCAGGTGTTAGGTGTTCCACAGACAAACAGGACACACTGCAGACACAGATCTGCTGAATTATAGATGGATATCTGATGATCACAGGTTGACTGAAAGAACAGTGGCATTCCAAAAGAACTTCAAATGCACTGATTTCAACTGTGCTGATAATTTACTGCATTGCAGGACGGTGATGACCTCCCAAAAGACCACACCATAGATGAAGAGGACTAAAGCAATTTGCTGAGGCAGCTACAAAAGGCTACTAAAACCAAACTCCCTAGAAAAGTGACAAAGAGGCTATTGTTTCATGGAGACAATGGCCCAGCTCACTAGTCTATGGGTGCAGTGACTCTAGTTTTTTACTGGTCAGTCAGCTCAGTCTGTCATCACACTAAAGCCCAGTTTCCACTCTACTGTTTGGTACAGTACTTATTTTAGCGTTTCCCTTCCAATGAAAGCACACTGGTCCCATGGTACCTGTTACTATTTTGGTCACCCTTATGCTTGGGGTCCCAAGTGTACCGTACCGCTCCCATTTGGGAGGAGCCAAGCACTGCCAGATGGTGATTGGTTGACGAAAAGCATCATTGTGCATAAGAACAATAAAATGAAAACAAAACAAAAACACAACAACAAACGGTGCCATTTTTAAAGTCCATCTGCGTCAGAAAAGAAGAGCCGGTCATGGAATTTGGAGTGATGATGAGGTACTCGTTTTATTGTGTATTATTGGTGTTCCAGCTGGTTTGGGTTAAAACGTCAGAGAGAGGCTTCATTCAATCGGCGGACCAATGCTGGATTAAGCTAAAAAAGAAGTGTACAGTGATTATGGATAGGTGAGGGACCATAACAGTGGGAGTGGCTCAGAAAGAAAACACTGGAAATGACTCTGTGTTCTTCCTCTACAAACAAGCTACTTTATTTACAATACTAACATACAAAGAACACATGTATACAAAAGAGAGAGAGAGAGATGTAGCTAACTGAATAACGTGGCTAAATTGCTGAGTTTAGTTGCATTGAAATCACAATACAACCTTAAGTTTTTTAAGAAAACCAGATGCAGCTTACGGGCCTGGAGCTGGCCGTTGAAAATCATCCTGGGTATCATGGCTTTAGTCAACGTGTATTAACACAATCAGGGTGTATTAAGATACACACACACACAGACAGACACATACACACACGCACGTACACACAGACGCGTACACACACACACACACACATACACACACGCACGTACACACAGACACACACACACACACACACACACAAATGCACATACACACACGCACACACATACACACACACATACACACACACACACACACACACATACACACACGCACACATAGACACATACACACAGACACATACACACACATACACACACACACACACACACACACAGGGGGTTTGATGGCTTCTCTCTGTCAAATCAGTGCATTCCTTATTAACCAGTGTTTCTTCTCTTCCATTGGTGTCTTCTTTCTCCTCTTTTTTCCTCTCTCTTCCTCATCCTCATCTCTCTTCCTCCTCATCCTCGTCTCTCTCTCTCTCTCTCTCTCTCTCTCTCTCTCTCCCTCCCACTCCTCTGTCAGAGAGCAGATCTGCCTGAATAATTTCTTCCCCCTGGACCAGCTCTGCTCTTTAATTCATGAGAGAGAGAGAGAGAGCGGGGGGGGGCAAGAGAGAGAGGGGGGCAGAGGGGAGAGACAGAGGGAAAAAGAGAGAGGGGGGTCAGAGAGAGAGAGAGTTTGTGTGTTTGAAGGATTGCATTAGAGAATGTGTGTGTGAGATCAGGTGAGAAACAGAAAACAGTGTTGTAGTGTGTCCCCACATGATATGTGTTGAGCGTGTGTGTGTGTGTGTGTGTGTGTGTGTGTGTGTGTGTGTGTGTGTGTGTGGAGTAATGTGTCCCCACATGCATGCGTATGTTTGTATGTTCAGGAGTGCATCCCCACATGCATGTGTGTGTGTGGGTGTGTGTGTGTGTATGGGGACACACACACATACACATGAGGGCATGCACACACACACACACACGCATGTGGAGACACACACATGTGTGTGTGTGTGTTTGTCCCCACATGCATGTATGTGTGTGTGTGTCCACATGCATGTGTGTGTGTGTGTCCACATGTATGTGTGTGTGTGTACCCACATGCATGTATGTGTGTGTGTGTGTGTGTTTGTCCCCACATGCATGTATGTGTGTGTGTGTGTGTGTGTGTGTGTGTCCACATGCATGTGTGTGTGTTTGTCCCCACATGCATGTATGTGTGTGTGTGTGTATGTGTGTGTGTCCCCACATGCATGTGTGTGTGTTTGTCCCCACATGCATGTATGTGTGTGTGTGTGTATGTGTGTGTGTCCCCACATGCATGTGTGTGTGATCTTGTTCATCCACAGTAAATCTATTTTTAACTACAGGATCAAACAGTCAAACCCACTCCTCTGAATGACTTCCATTCAACATTAAGCTCCTTCCACTTCTGCTCACATTAATTATTTACTTCTTTGCGTCTCAGAATTAATCTTTAAGCGTTTTTTGAGCACTTCCAAATTAATTATTTGCTTTATTTCAGTTGTTCTTAATTGAGCCATTTAGCTGATTGCAAATCTTAAATAAAAACGCTCAGATCATTAAAAGCCAAATGCATTTAAACCAAACCAAATAGTTTGGAGTTGTGCTGCGTACACATAAGACATGAGTGGACTTCACAAGCAGATAAATCCTGTATTTATTCACAGTCATAATCCCAGTATGTGTGTAAATTAATTAGAAAACAAAAGAATATTAAACTACAGACATGCCTGCGAGGCTAAGACAAGCTGTGAACGACAGCAGCTGAAAGGTTTGTCTGTTGTTGGACCAGTAAAAAGCACAGCCTCAAACACCTGAAACTGACTTAAAGCTTTCATTTCAAAATGTAATAAATTTGTCTTGAGTGTGTAAAATTCATCTCATAATATTTCAGAAACACGGTTTATTAAGCCCGACGGCACGGTGGTGCAGTGGTTAGCTCCTCGTGTCTGCGTGGGTTTTCTCCAGGTTTCCTCCCACCCACCCACATATGCACTGATTGGTTAATTGGTTAATCTAAATTGTCCATCAGTGTGAATGTTAGAGTGATTATTTGTCTATATGTTTCCCTCCATCATTAAAGCAGTGGTTCAGTCACAGCAGTTTTTCTAACTTTAGCCTCAAATACATTATATGGGTCAAAATGTTCAAATTTTAACTTTATGCAAAAATAAAATGTCTCCTGAACACTTCTAACTATAAGTTTTTGTTAAATTCCTAGCATAAGTTCTTCAAATCATGCCTTTTAGGAAGAACAACAACTGACTCTGACAGTAATTAAGTCTAAAACAAAGAAAAATCGACTCAAAACACGACTTTCCTTGGCGCTGGCGTTAGGTATTTCCCCGTCATGTTTGGTACCGTTGGAAAGATGGGGATTCCCTCTAGACAACCCTTAAATAGAAATCTACATAATTATATATTTGAACCAATGGGAAGCCTCAGAACAAAGCCTTCTCCAGTAAGCTAAATCCCTTGTTGCTATGACGATGTTGAAAAACAGCCTCTGATTGGTTGAATTAGTGTCACACAAACATTTTTAATAAACTTTCAGATAAATAAAAAATCTGAATTTATGAAATGTTACCCAAGTGGTTTTGTGGTGGAGGGTCACATATATGTTCAGCTCTGTAATGAACTGGTCAGTCATACAGGGTGTACCCCACCTTCGCCCATTGTAGCTGGATTAGGCCCCCACAGACCCCTGCAACCCTAGTGAGGATAAAGGAGGTTCACAGGACACGATGAGTTTTTCAAGTCCTTAAATTGTACCAATTTGTTGAACAAACATGACATGACTCTTAACTCGACTGACGTTCATTTCAAACCTTACTCCTTCAAATGGAGCTATAAAGGGTAGGGCTTGAAAATCAACCCCTATGAATTGGGACACCCCTTCAACACTCACCGACGTCATCAGTTCACTCCACCAGTTGTTACGTAACCATAAACCACAGCTGTAACCAGAAGTAAACTAACATGTCTGCTGCTGTAGTTGTTCTCCTGGATATGAACATAATTTTACTAATATCTGCGTCCAATCATAGAGTGCTATGCATCAACCCATTACTCCACGTTTACGTAAATAGCAATTTTTTCATGTGTTTTATGGAGAAAATGATCATTACACATTGAGGCAATGTCAAACTTTATACAATACAACAGTTATCACAACTTAAAAACTGTTAATTACGGTGAAAATACTACATTTGTGTACTTCTTTCGTAGATGCCGTCATTTTTAGACAGACGGACGGACGGACGGACGGACGGACGGATATGGATGGATGGATGGATGGATGGATGGATGGATGGATGGATGGATGGATGGATGGATGGATGGATGGATGGATGGATGGATGGATGGATGGATGGATGGATGGATGGATAGGTAGGTAGGTAGGTAGGTAGGTAGGTAGATAGATAGATAGACATAATCTTGTCTAAAAACATTAATGTCACTGAAACTATATCCACTGATTTCATAAAAACTCTTTCTGATGCTGGTTTCTGGTTTACAGAGGTTAGGGGTCAGAGGTCAGGGTTTACAGAGGTATTTTAAAGACATGACGGCAGGAGACTCACTGGAGATCTAGTACAGGTGGACTGACCGAGTCCCACATGGGTCCAATTTACAAACCTGTAACTGCGTACATTAGACCCGTAACCCAACCCATGATTAAACATTCTCTACCCAGGAGCTCAGTGTTTAACTTTATTTTCAGTTTAAACACACACCACATCAGAGTTACTCACAGTAACATGTTACGTGTTAGGACTAAAGTCGTCATATGTTTTGGAAATCTGTGGGCGGATATAAAGCTTCAAAATAAAGTGATTCGACTATGTGGATCAACGACAGAGCTACGGTTTCCTCCATAAATATGCTTTTATTTTGTCACTTCCTGTCCGCTACCTGCATTTCCTTTAACTTTACCTCTATCCGTACCGGAAAAAATCATCAGATAAACCCCTGGTTGGAAAATAAATGCTATGTCATTGTTAAGCCACTTGGTCACAGATATAAAGAACATAATTACAGATCAGTGGTTGGACCTCAGGAAACTGATTCACGTAAATCCAGGTCATCGAACCGTTACTAGGTAGTTTTACCGATTCAGGCTCCGTGGACCGATTCACTGGGATCTGATACAACGCAGACTGATAACCGATTATCTTTACACCCCTAATAGATAGGTAGGTAGGTAGGTAAAAAGAAGATGTAATTAATCTCGCCCAACATTGGTGAGGAGAGATTATTGTGATCTGTGTGTGTGTGTGTGTGTGTGTGTGTGTGTGTGTGTGTTTGTGTGTGTGTGTGTTTGTGTGTGTGTGTCCGCAGAGACATATCACGCTATAACTAAATGAATACTTGAGATATCACTGTTAAATTACATGGGCATATACATATACTAGCTAATGTGCACCAGATGCAATGATCCATTTGAGTAAAGGTCAAAGGTCAAGGTCACAATGAACTAAAAGTTCAAAATCACATTACCAGTTATAAGGCGGGTCACAGAACTTTTAGGTTGGTACCAAACAATATGAAATGAAGATTTCTGCAATTCTCCCACTTGGTGTTATCACCTACAATCAATAGTTTTTGAGATCTCTGGAGGTCAAAGGTGACATGTTGCAAAATTAGCTTGTGTAACAGTGTTTGTGTCAAACATAGACATATCACGCTATAACTTAATCAATATTGGATATATTATCAGAATATTACACACACTGATGCATATATTTATATATATATATATATATATATATATATATATATATATATATATATATATATATATATATATATATATATATATATATAACGAAATTATCCATGTTGCAAAGGGTCAAAGGTCAAGGTCAATGTCGCATTTAGCAGAAAGGTTAACATCACATTCTGGGCACTAATTCAAGAACAGGTTGTCATAGAAAATTGAGACTGGCACAAAATAGGAGTGAGGTTAGACATTATCTGAATACTAGTTCAAAACATGTGATTCACTTGTGACTGATGCAGCACTAGTGTATTTTCTATCGAAAACTCATTCAGCCAACAGAAGCTGAACATCACTTCCATGTTCCACATGTGTTTAGAACTCGCTGTGACCAAACAGATTTATAAAACTGGAAATAAAAGTGGATTCAAGTGGAAGGATTATTGATGTATAATAGTTTAAAAGATTGTAGATTCTTAATTCAGATAATGAATGTGACCTAGAAATGTAACTTTGTTTTTTCAATTTGCAAAGAGTGATTAATTCAACAATTTGTTTATTTCAAAGGAAATTACTTCATTTCCATTACCTGTAAAACCAATTATAACAGTAATTAAATAATTTTAAAACTCAATTTATTTTGAATTACTTATGAGAGTGTCAGAGAAAGTGGAGTGGAGGGGGTATTTTCTCACTTGTACACAATGTATTGCCTTTGCAGACGGGTAATAACAACATTAATGTCAACTTTCCATAATGTACCAATAAATACAGTGGGTTCTAAAGTTTGGATGCTTTGGCTGGGGTGAGATTTTGAGGCTTAATCATGTATATGCATACTTAATCATTCAATTCACCATCAAATCCACATATACACAAAAAAGTGTGTAGTTTACACATGTGGAGGAGGAGAAAGAGCTGAGGTGTGGGATTTAAGGATAGAGACTGACTACACCACCCTTGGACTTCCCACGTGGAAATACAAATTCACAATCCTATCACACTTTGACATACACTAAACCAATAAAGGCTCGTGGATGTCTATTTTATTCATTTTCAGACATGAAGATCAGATTATGTTTCCTGTATTATAGCGTGGTTGTCTTAAGCTGCTCTTCTCATTTCAAATTGCATTATAAGTCAATATAGTGGTACCTCAACTTACAAAATTAATTTGTTCCATAAGTGGTTTCATACCATGAGTTTTTCATTTTACATGTAAAAGGCCTGATTTGTTCCAAGGCTCCCAATACTACCCCTCAAACCCTTTAAAAATGATAAAGGTATACATAAATATGTGTAAAAAGTAAAAGAAAATGTAGATTTTAGATGTAATTTATTGCTCTCAGTGGGGAAATGTGAACCTGATCACATCTTTCATCTGGGGAAGCACCATTAGCTTCTCTTTGTTAAGGCGGGGTTGTCACTGGAAGGTGAAGTGTCTTGCCCAAGGACACAAGTGGGATTTGACCCACCAACCCTTCGGTTAGTGGACGACCCACTCTGCCAACTGAGCCACCCCCGAATAAAATAGGAATAAAAAAGAACACAGACAAACATATAATATTCATACAAATTATGTTAGAACTCTGTGATGAATGAGGGTCAAAGGTCACCAAAAGCATCATGGGCAGCTCCCTCATAGTCGATGGAATGCTATGTACAGTGTATATTTACGTACAGTACGTACAGTACTGTATTCACGACTCGGGGGTTTTATTTCGTAAAATGAATTTTCTTTCGTAAAAAACTTTGAACTGGCTTCCACTGAAATCTCATAGACACTCACACTGGCTGCAATTTATCTTTAAGTGTATTTTCTTTAATTACCCTCCATACCTGAAAACAATATCTTATACCATTCACATTAGCATACAACTTAAGACATACCATTTACCCCTACTTTAAGGTTCCCACAAGGATTAGCAGAGCAGGAGGTTGCCGGGCTTTCAAATTTAAAGCACCATCTGACTGGAATGCCTTACCAGCTCCACTCACATCTATAACTTCCCTCACTGTCTTTAAAGAGAAGGTCCATACTTACCTTTCAACACAATGCTCATGTTTCTAATCTCTAACTCGTCCTCTATGTACCCTGTCGTGTATTGAAAGGTGGAACTGGTGTGGTGGGAGTGGCTATTCCTGGAGAGCTTCTGTTTGTTTCTTTATAATTTGTATGTTTGGATGTACCGTTGTGTAGTGCTGTTGTATTGTATTGTTTGTACTGTTTGTATAGTTCTGTTAAAGGACCCATACGAAAATGAGATGTGACATCTCAAGGGGTAAAGATGATGATGATGATGAAAAACTTGACATAAAGATTTTTCGTAACTTGGATTATTCGTTAGCTGGGTCTTTTGTAAGTTGAGGTATGACTGTATTTTTTCCAGGAGTGATGCTGGTTTTAATTTGTCCTTTAATTTGTCTCTTTCTCAGATTTTATTGGAAATTAAAAAAAACTATATATTCCTTCTATGTGGAGCTTTAATTGGATTATCAGCTGGTTGAGTTGTTGCCTTTAGAGGTTGTGTTTATGAATTAAACTACAGACAGCTCGACTGGAGCTGTGGTTACAGAGGGACATGAAGGTTAAATGGTTGTTTTACAGAAATCCTCATTAAAGTTTATTGTTTTATTTAGGAGTACACTAGTGCTAAACATTAGCCCAATTATATGTCCGCACACGTCCTTAGCTTTGGCCATTTGGGCCAAATTCAGGCTTGTTCATAGCAGAAGACGTGTATGCTAACTAACAGTCATGTCTTTTATACTTAACTGTGATGGAAAATCAGCTCTGACAAAGTAACTGTCATGATCCAGACTTCTATTGTCTTGTTGAGTAAGTTTTTTGTTTGTTTTCCTGTTTTTCAGTTGTTGTTAGTGTCTGGGCTTTTATTTTGTCATGTTTTGTTTTACTTCCTGTCACTGGTGTTGTCCGGCCCCTTTAATTTAGCCTCATGTGGATCACCTGTTTTGTGTGTTATATAAACTCGTCCTGTGTCTTTGTCTGGTGCAAGTTTGGGGCCAGAATGGGGCTGACAAGGGCCTGGTAAACTTTCAGTCAGGGACAGGGTCGGGAATCAAGAAGCTTTATTTGTTATTTTGCATTTTCATAAAACGAAATTTCACTTTGACCAACCCCTCCCAGGTTGATCGGGTCATGCAGCCATGTACGGCATTACCTTCAGGATGCAATAATCAGGCAACAAAACAGACAGGGCATAGACAACAGACAAAAAGCAGAAAAACAGACCAGACACAAGACGCTTATTTGTTCCATTAAAGTCAGACAAACTCGCATCAGACAAAGACACAGGAGGAGCAGAGTCCTGCACGGTTCTGATTTTGACATACTGCAACCGCCTGTACCCGTCATGTTCAAACTCGTATCCGACCCCTTTTCCGGCGGGAAAAAAAAATAAATCAGCACCCAAACTGACCCGCTATAAATGAACCCGATATCCGACCCGAACCCGGAAGAAAATGTCAGATAGCCAAACCTAAATGCAAATATTTATTGCCACGAATATACTGAACAGTGACATAGCCAAGGCAGAGCCAAATAAAAATGTTGTTAAACAGTACCAGACAAATAATAAACTCAAAAAATATTTTTATCCGTGAGCTCACACACACACACACACACACACACACACACACACACACACACACACACACATGCTTAAAAAACGCATCAAGAAGGAAGCCGACAGGAAGCAGTTATACAAGTCCAAACTAAAGAACAGTTTTTAGCCTATGAACCGCAAATTTGACCCGCGATCACCCACGTCCAACCCGAACTGAACCCGTATCCGACACAGCACAACATTTTTCACCCGTTTCGTGAAAATCTGCGGTTCACCCACGGGTACCTGAACCCGTGCAGGACTCTGAGGAGGAGTTTATATAAGACCCAAAACAGGTGATCCACATGAGGCTAAATTAAGGCTTTTGTGGACCCAGCATGTGCACCCTCGGCCGTCAACAGGGGTTGGGGGGGGGGGGTATGTTGTTCCAGGCCCAGGCATGAGGAGGGGGCCCACAATGGAGATGCCATTATTTATTCTGTTTCATTACCTCCGCCAAAGAGGTTATGTTTTTGCCGTTGTTGGTTGGTTGGTTGGTTGTGTACAAGATAACTCAAAAACTTATGGATGGATTTTGATGAACACTTCAGGGTAGGTTGGTAATGGGGACATCTGCATATGATTAGATTTTGGTGGTATTCGGGGGGCTCCCTTGGGGGAGGTCTGCGCTCTCAAAGTACTTTTCTAGTTTCAAAATGTGTTGATTTGGGGAAGAAAATGTGCTATATTTGCATTCAATAAATTATTTCTGGTTCTTTTGCCTTTATTGTCTTTGAAAATAGATTCAATAACTCCCCCTACCACCCCTAATGCAGAAATGGTTTGATCTTTGATTAAACCGCCAAATAGCACAACACTATTCCATCCTAAGGTTTCAACAATAAGCGTATGAGCCCGTTTGCCAACGTGTACAAGTCAGGAACAAAGGAATAATAATAAAGAATAAAGCCTTGTTTAGTCCAGACATGAACTGTGTTGTTATTTCAAGACAAAACATAAGAAAATAAAACATTTACCTTTGCTATGTTTTATACTTAAAACAATTATAGCAGCTTGTACCTTAGTAAACACATCCAGAGTGACATTAAGTGTGTCAGGTGATCTAGTGGGTAAGGAGTAGGACCATAAATCAGTTTCTTTATGTTGCCAGGGGTTTGAATCCAGAGTGAGACATTCTGCTTGGATGTTTTTATTATTTTTTTTTTAGGAATATAAATATTGAAATAAAATGGTTGACTGTTATAATGGGTTTTGAATTTGAAATGTTTAAGGGTTGGCGTGAACAGAGACAGTGAAAAGAGGGGTTGAGTGTGTGTGTGTGTGTGTGTGTGTGTGTGTGTGTGTGGGTGTGTGTGTGTGTGTGAGGGGGGGGCACTCAGATCATTTTGTCCCTTCCCAGCCAAAGCTGTCTGCGGCCCTGTGTGTACCCTGTTGCTGTGGGGACTGCTTTAGGTCATCCACCTCATTCCTCAGACACACAGCCAGGCTGACTGTGAAATCTAAATTGCCCATAGGTGTTAATGGGATCATAAAGGTTTATTTGGCTCCGTTGGCCCAGTAATGGACTAGAAGGTTCTAGTGTGTCTTAGACAAAGAGTGAAGGCTACAGTTAATAAAAGTGCAGTGTTTATTTCAGGTTCTGCCTGGTATAAGAATGTTATACAAATATCCAGATACCAAAATATGACCTTCCTCATTAAAGGGACAGTTCAGTATTTTTCACATGAATGTGTTTGTCATCAGTGTCTTTACTCTGGTGTCTAACCCCTGACAGTGTCCTGTGAGCCCAGTTCTGGTGCTGTTTTGGTCAAAGCAAAAGTAGTCCCGGCAGGTTTCATGGGGTTAAGGTTATCTGTTTTTATTATTATTATTATTATTATTATTATTCATTTAAACACAAAAAGGAAAACTGAAAAAAAAAAATCATCAATGTCAATTTTTTTCAATTTGGTTTTCGAAACAAATAAGGAAGAAACAAATTGATTTTTAAATTCTCTTATTTTTGGGTTTATTTTGAAAAACGAATGACACACAGATTGTTGTCATTCATTTTAAACTGTATCATGTATTTGCTTTTATTTAAGAAATTAGATTTTCAAATAAAATTAATCCTCCAGCTGGCTCTGTTTGCATGTTGTCCTACCATCACTCTGGTCTGAAAGTTCCTCAACAGGTTCTCAAGACCACTTGTTCTGAACCTTACTGCAGGTACTGAACCCTACCTGTTTCATCTGCACATTCACCCGAACCCTTATTTATTGTGAATTTAAATCTTTTTTTTTTTTCAAATTCCAGACATAGGTATATGTTTTACTGGTGCAGAAAATTAACTATATTAAAGGGATCAGTGTCTTTACTCTGGTGCACCCACAGCGACTTACCCCCGACAGTGTCCTGTGAGTCAAGTTCTGGTCTGGTTTTGATCAAGGTGAAAGTAGTTTTGGCAGGTTTCCTGGGGTCAACAAAATAAAACGTTTTTCTTCTCAAAACAGTATGTGTTCGAATGAGTGATTTATTTGCATAACAAAACCGTCACAGAACAAAAACTCACACCTTGTAATTGCTTGGAGCTACTTTCTCTCAAAGTTCACATGAGAGAAAGTATTTACCAGGAACATTCAAAAGACATTGAGGGCTACACGGCAATTGTTGCTCCACACAACACTTTTCAGATGACAATGGCACCTCACTGCTGCATCCCGAAATGTCCATCCTCAAAGAGGAAAAAAAATCGTACAGTGGACAGACCTTCCATTGTTTCCCCAAAGATAAGGCACTTGGGCATGAATGAATGAAAAACATAAAGAGGGATCCTGGTCCATATTTCAGGGTAAGGTAAGGATAACTATGTCCACTGAAATGCATGAGCTAACACATTAAGCTTAGCTTACCAGACTAGCATCAATGATAAATAGCGCTAACAGCCATCTAATCAACCTAATGTCACGATGAAATAAGAAAATATGAATGTGTAATTACATAACACTACATTCTATATGCTATTTCAACATTATTCTTTCCATTTTGTGGTTAGCGTGTTGATGGCTGTCAGTACTGATGATATGATATCATATCATCAGCCTACTTAAACTTTATATAGTCTTCAACCCTGTTACTGCAGCCCAGGGAATATTACAGTCCTTACACGACCATTTTTCAACAATATCAATCATTAACTCTTGCATGACGGAGAGATTGGTGGTCCAAACTGCTGGCATGTTGCCAACCCAAATGTTCACTGAAGCTGGTGATTAACAATGTATGGAACTGTGTACTTTTGTTTAACTTCCATACCCCTCAAGTGTAAAAATGGCTGCCAGGTAAATAAGGAGAATAGTGATCAAAGCGCATTGTCACTGCTAACAGCTGTGCACCTTAGCAAACTACTTTTGTCAGTTGTTCAGCAGTGTTTGCGGCTGCTATGTGCAGGCGCACAGCTGTTACCAGTGACAATGTGCATTGATTGCTATTGAGAGAAAATAGCTCCAACCAATTACAAGGTGTTTTTGTTCTGTAACGGTTTTGTTATGCAAATAAATCACTAATTCGAACACAAACTATTTTGACAAAAAAACACTTGGACCAAAACAGGACCGGAACTTGACTCACAGGACACTGTCGGGGGTAAGTCACTGTGTAAAGATGTAAAGTAAGTGAAGATGCTGATCTAATACAGATTCATGTGAAAAATACTGAACTATCCCTTTAATGGACCTGTTTTCCTACTTATCAGCTAGTATACTTTATATCGTTAGGAGTGTAAATCATTCCAGGCTTTGTTTCCTCATGGGACAATTATAGTTTGCAGATGGGTTTAACGATAAATTGATGAAATAGAAATTGCCAATAAAAAAGTGTTGTAAGACTGCAATAAAGTCTAGCAAGACAAGTCCAATCACAAAAACCAACCAAGAGTTTTATGCCTCAAAGACAAACATGAGCTTATAAACACCCTGCAGGGAGTCAGGAGCTGAATACACTGCAATAAAAAGGCCTTCAGTCATCAGTGCAGCTGCTGCTTCCACACAAATGAAGTGGTGCTAGCACTTATGACTGACAGTAATAAGGTTTACAAACAGCACTATTGAATTGTGAGAGGGAGCCCAGGCATTTTCACAGCAAGTGAATAACAGGACAGCTAGTTAAAGGACAAAGCCTCTTGAATACACTTTAACATTCTTTAAAAATAGATACAGGGAAATATCACATTTCTTGGCCCATCTGTTTTTTTTTTTGTTTTTTTTTAAAGTCAAAATCATCAGATAAAAAGTTAAAATTATGAGAAAAAAAGTCAAAATCGTGAGGTAAAAAGACAAAATTATGTGTGTGTGTGTGTGTGTGTGTGTGTGTGCTGTAACTCAATTAATACTTGAGATATCACCATGAAATTACATGGGCATATACAAATAGTCAATGTGGATAAGATGCAATGATCCATTTGAATAAAGGTTAAAGGTCAAGGTCACAATTAACTAAGAGGTCAAAATCACATTATCAGTTATAAGTCAAGGTGTTATCACCTATTACCAATACTTTTTGAGATCTCTGGAGGTCAAAGTTGATATGTGGCAAAATTCACTTTTGTAACACTGTTTGTGTGTCAATCATATCACACAATAACTTAATCAATATTGGATATATTATCATAACATTACACGCACTGCCCCATATATACATATATATATATATATATATATATATATATATATATATATATATATATATATATATATATATATATATATATGTAGTAGAACTAAACAGCTGGAGCTCAGAAAAAGAAAATATACCCCCCTGGACGCAACAATGATTCGGATAGCCGCCTTCCTCGCCCTGTTAGTGGTCGCCTGCTCAGGAGAGAGCTGCACAGACCCGGTGATCAGTCCGTCGGCCTACACCACTTCGGACGCCGTCATCTCCACCGAGTCTGTCTTCATCGTTGAACTCAGTCTAACCTGTACCAACGGTACAGGCTCTATATACACTCTATATATATATATATATATATATATATATATATATATATATATATATATGTGTTCAATATTTCAAAAGGTCAAGGTCAAATTTAGCAGAAAGGTTAAAATGACTTTGGCTCTAATTCAAGAAGGGGTTGTCATAGAAACTTGAGATTGGCACAAAATAGGGGTAAAGATTCAGCATTCTCTGAATACTAGTTAAGTGTGTGTGGTGGTAGAGATGTGTATACATTATAGTTTTGGGGTACAGTTTTTAAGTATTGGGACTGTTTTTATTTTTTCATAATCCTGATTTTATGATTGATTTATTATGTCAGATGGTCAGCTTCTGCATTGAAATGTCACTCAATGTGCACTGTGGCGGATGTTTGTGTGACAAAGTGGCTATTCTATTCTATTCTATTCTACAATGTATAATAACAAATAAAGTAATTTACATTTACCTTGTATACAGAGGGATTTGAAAGACAACCTTTTAGCCCAGCCTCCCTTGACTATGAAGCACCGCTAGACCCATACATGGAATGAATAGGAATAGCATGGCTAGGTTACTAATCTATTCTATTCTATTCTATTCAATTTTTAGTAGAATCAACACATTAACGAGACGTCTCCATTACAGTGATATGGAGTAAATATGTAAAAAGCCAAGAAACAAATGGAGCACAAAATGGTTGAGTTATTTTAAACATCAACAGTAAGCTAAACATTCTGTGTCAGTCCCTCAGGATTATCGAGCAAAGCACTCCTTTCTAGACTCCTCACTCTGCACAGACTTTCAACCGTCACACGAGGAGAAAGAGATCCACCAAGAGAGGAGGAACACACAACAGTGTCTCTGCCGACAGTAGCCTCAGGGGAGCGCAGTACAATGCAGCAGGCAGACGATGAGTCTTATCAGTAAAAGGATACCATTCTCCCCTTTTCTGGGATGAAAAAAAATATGTTCTTATGCCGTCAGTATAACTCCTGCTCCTGCTATCTCTTATTATCCCAACATAAAATACACAGCTAAATGCGACAAATTCACACCTGTTCTCTTGGGGTTGTGAAGTAGATAAGACAAGGTGAAAGAAATGTCTGGGAAAAGAAAAGAAAAGAAATTACAACCATTTCATTCCAAAATAATTCCTGGGGCCTAATGCACCAACTGTACATAAGTTCCTGCATAAGTTTTAGGCTATGTTTATACCAGTGATGCACGGGCTGACCCGAAGTGAGCGGGTGCCTGCGGTCATTGAAAAATTATTTTAATGATATTGGGGTTGCGGTCGGTCGGTCATTGAAATAACCTGGTAAATCCACTTTATTAACTGAATTTCCATAATGGATGGAGGGAGCAAGAGAGAAATTAAAGTTGGGAGAGTGGAAGCTCCAGAAACATACAAACAGAAAAGTAAGGTTTGGGACACATTCACTTTTTTAAAGATGATGAGCGGCTCCCAGTGTTTTCGTTTCCATGGAAACCAGGTTCAAATGTCTCTTTGGGTTACAGGTTGCCAACCCCTGGTTTAGATGATGAGCGTATGCAATAACATTGGATTTTAACACAGAAATAAATGCAAGTATGTGAGTAAGGTCATGTGATGTTTATAAAGACTATTGCCTATTTAAAAAAAAATGCAAGTCCAAAAGTGGGTCGGGTCCATCCTTTTCAAATATATTTATTGCGGTCCGAGCTGCGGGTGGGCTAGTGAAAAAAGCAGTCAGTTGCGGGTCGTTTATACATCGACACTGGTTTACACAAACATACGCATATTTTTTAAGGTCTGTTTTTTTAAAAAAAATTGTGCATACAGGAGTGTTTTTTGTTTTTTTATTTACCTTTATATTGATCTACACCAAACCTGTTGGGGGCAGTGTTATGGTACGGCCACACCGAACGTGAATTTTCACATTCATGTGTCGAGATTACATACAAAGTCAATGGAGAGAAGCGTTTGGTGCGTTGGACGTGCTGCTGCAGCGCGTTGGAGCATCTGGCCGTTGTAGCAGCACGTTTTGCCAAAAATACGAGTTAATGCTGGAGTTGAAAATATCTAACTTTTCAGGCTGCCAACATCATGACGGAATGACATATGATGCTCAGACCAACCTGAAGGTGGCAGAAAGAAAAACTGAGCCTGAAATATCGTTAAAAGTGGACGTCATCCAGGCAGAGTTCCTGGAGGATGTGGGGGAACTCCCAGGTGAACCCAAAAGTGACGGTGTCTGGCCCTCTGGTGTATCTGGGACCTCCAGAGCAGGTACAGAGCAACAATCCAAATGATCTGAGCCATAGTTGAGGACAGTTTTGTTTATCTATGTTTGTCCAGACTTGGGCGTTTACGCGGTGCGTCACAGCCCAACACGCATAAATTTTTGTTCGGTGTGGCCGTAGCATTAGACCAATGACATCTCCACACAAGCCAATCAGAAGCCTCATGGAGAATCAGTGATACTCCTACTTCCTGTTACATTCTGTAGAAGAAAGTATAGTAGTAATGGTGTCATTATGACATCATTGTAAGTCATGAAAACTGCTGGTGTAACACCATAAACTATTGTCCTTATCCCTTTGTTTTCCCATAGTGTTTGTTTCATGCTTCTAAACCTTTTGTTAGCTAAGCTCCATGTGACACAAACTGATAAATATTGCTTTTTGTTTTGTTATTTAGGATGAGTTCTGGTAAATGCTCGTGAACGTACGTGATCGCTCCAGACAACAGTGCATTGATGTATTTTAGAAGGCGTGGTTTCGAGGGGTGGACTGACAAAGAGGCAGGGGTGTGTATACTTTATAAATATTGCTGCAGGAACCGTCTCCTCCCGGATGGACATGCCTGGAACACCTCCCCAGGGAGGCGTCCAGGAGGCATCCTCATGAGATGCCCGAGCCACCTCAAGCAAAGACATATCATGCTATAACTTAATAAATACTGGATATATTAGAATAATATGACACACACTGACTCATATATACATATAAAGAAATTATCAATATTGCAAAATGTCGAAGGTCAAGGACGCATTTAGCAGAAAGGTCAATATCACATTATTGGTTCTAATTCAAGAACAACTTGTAATAGAAACTTGAGATTGGCACAAAATAAGGGCGAGATTAGACATTCTCTGAATCCTCTGCGATGCTGAGTTCTGGTGAATGCTCGTGAACTTCTGCGGTCGCTCCAGACAGCAGCGCGTTGATGTATTTTTGAAGGCGTGGTTTCAAAGGGTGGGCTGACGAAGAGGCATGGGTGTGTATACTTTATAAAAATAGCTTTCAGGAACCATTTTCCTACCCTACTTTTACGTGAGTCTCATGCTTCCTTTTTATTGTTCAGCTCTAATCTGTGAGAGAAATGACTCTTTAACTAAAGGACATGTGAACTAGTGTGTAGCAGTGCAGGCGTGGACGTCTACAGACTGATGAGGCATCATGGAGGGCAGTGAAAAAACTGCAGCTTTATGCTCTGTTTGTACCATCAGAGAACTTTTTATTTATTTATTTATTTTCCTTTGGAGCAGGTAAGTTCCCTAGATGGACCTGGTTGGAAGCCATCTTCTTCGCTGGTCTTTTCTTTGGCCCCTGCTGTTGTGTGGTTGGTTGATGGGCAGCAGCTGACAGATGATGACCTGCTCAGCGGTCAGCTGTTCACACAAGGTGCTGCAGTTTGTCCTTGAAAGCAGGAGGAAGCTGAGACACAATGAATTCCAAGATGCTTTGGATTATTTGGTCAGAAGTGTCCTGGTGCGTACAGGTTGTGTGGTGTCAGCTTTTCTTTAGATGCCATGAGTGCAGATCTACTGATGCTCTGCTAATTAGCACCAAAATGTTTGACTGGTGTGTGTGTGTGTGTGTATGTGTATGTATGTGTGTGCTTGTATTCCTATCTTTATGGGGACACTGATATGTTTATACAGCCACACCATGGGAACCTCTGACACTATGGGGACCAAAATCCAGGTCCCCACAAGGGTTAAATATAAATAAAGGTCCCCACTAGTAAAATAGAAATGATGTGGCCCTATAAATACATTAATTAGTTTTTTATGCAAATTCCCATAAAGCATGAGGGTAAGCACCTCGAAACATGTGTTTTTTGATGATTTGAAGATGGGTTTAATTTTTGGTTTTTAAATGTATTTATTTTTATGTAGATTATTTAAAAAAATATTTTTTGAATGCATTTATTGTTAGAAAAATATTATTTTTATTCACTTAATTTTTTTAATTGTTAGATTATTATTTTAATTTGTTGATGTTTATTTAATTTTTAAAATTTCATTTAATATTCTAATGTATTATTATTATTAAATAATTTCATTTTTATTACATACATATATATATATATATATATATATATATATATATATATATATATATATATATATATATATATATATATAAGGATGTTTACACTCACTACTCAATGTCTACTTGATTACATGGTTGGTCACCATGTCAACGAGTATGTGTGTGTGTGTGTGTGCGTGTGTGTGTGTGTGTGTGTGTGCGTACATGGCATACATGCCCTCTACGCAAAAGATCAATGTTTATATGAATATGAAGAACTTGGTTTATAGAGAAAATGGTTTTGCAGCAGATATTGTGATTTATTTGACGACTGTTTCTCACAAAGACACAAATGGTCTGGAAATAAAAACAGACAAACACAAAGTCAACTTTAGCTTCAGGCAAAATGGACCCTCTGTTGTTTTACATTTAGCCTTTAGCCATGTATCAATATAGAATACTGTACACACACACACACACACACACACACCAGGTAACTACAGATGGAAGAACACCATACACAGCAAATGTTGATGAAATGGGAAAAAAAGTCTAAACATTGCAGGCAAACTGCAAACACACAACTGTTAACACACAGGCTGCTAACACACAACTACTAAAACACAGGCTGCTAACACACAACTACTAAAACACAGGCTGCTAACACACAACTGCCAACACACAGGCTGCTAACACACAACTACTAAAACACAGGCTGCTAACACACAACTACTAAAACACAGGCTGCTAACACACAGGCTGCTAACACACAACTGCTAACACACAGGCTGCTAACACACACAACTACTAAAACACAGGCTACTAACACACAGGCTTCTAACACACAACTGCTAACACACAACTACTAAAACAGAGGCTGCTAACACACAACTACTAAAACACAGGCTGCTAACACACAACTGCTAACACACAGGCTGCTAACACACACAACTACTAAAACACAGGCTACTAACACACAGGCTTCTAACACACAACTGCTAACACACAACTACTAAAACACAGGCTGCTAACACACAACTACTAAAACAGAGGCTGCTAACACACAACTACTAAAACACAGGCTGCTAACACACAACTGCTAACACACAACTGCTAACACACAGGCTGCTAACACACAACTACTAAAACAGAGGCTGCTAACACACAGGCTGCTAACACACAACTACTAAAACACAGGCTTCTAACACACAACTACTAAAACAGAGGCTGCTAACACACAACTACTAAAACACAGGCTGCTAACACACAACTGCTAACACACAGGCTGCTAACACACAACTACTAAAACACAGGCTGCTAACACACAGGCTGCTAACACACAACTACTAAAACACAGGCTGCTAACACACAGGCTGCTAACACACAACTACTAAAACACAGGCTGCTAACACACAACTGCTAACACACAGGCTGCTAACACACAACTGCTAACAAAAGGCGTTTTCCCACAGAGTAGTTGTAAGAAATTAGTTCCGAGTGAACCTTCGGGTTTGCATTCCGACAGGGCAGTAGGAACCGTGGGTGGAGTTAATGTGATGCTAACGTCCACAACAGTGATGTAAACTTTAAGAACTAAATTCAACAAACACACAAGGAAGTAGAAGACAGCACTACTATAAACTAGAATATAGAATGAAACAGTGTTTGTTCTATATCACAGTAATGTTAATTGGTCAAATACAGCATCTAATGTCAGAATGGAGGAGTTTATAGATTTAGGAGACGAAGAATCTAGCGGCAGGTGATACTACGACGTATATTAATGTTATAGCTTTAACCAACATCCTTATTAACCCAGAAACAAAACAAAAACATCAGTCCGTTTATTTATTACTTTCTCCATATTTTTTCCAACACACAGCTGTCACTACACAGATGGTTTTAAAGATAGTAGAACTGCAACATGAGGAAATGTGGAAACAAGCGTGTTCTGGGCTCTACCAAACACCTACGTCATATAGTTCCTGAAAAAGTCTGCCTGCCAGAAGGAACTAAAAAGGTTCTAGGAACTATGCTATGGGAACTGGGGGTAAATGTTCCAGGAATAAAAAGGTTGTAGTAACTACAAAAGGTTCCTACAGTAGGAAAGCACCTAAACAAGCTGCTAACACACAGGTTGCTCACATATCGGAAGCCAAAGTTTGTGTTACTAGAGTAAATTCATTGTGTCACTGTGGGACTCATTAAAGCTCAGTGTGAGGACTCTGTCATTATGTGAACCCCCAAACTAAGTCAATGTTGTCCCATTTCCTCCAAAAGCAAAGCTCATTAAAACTCATGAAAGCTCAAAAGGAGCAGGCGTGTGTGTGTGTGTGTGCACATGTGAACTTTTATTCCTATCTTTATGGGGACCTCTGACACCATGGGGACCAAAATTCAGGTTCCCACATGGGTTAAATATGAATGTAGGTGAAATCTGTGTGAAGTATGCACATTTAAGCAAATGGTGTCCACTGTAAATGTATTGACTTATTTTTTTCTGGAAGTCACCTTAAAGCATGAGGGAAACAGGTACAAAGCAAAACATGTATTTTTTTAAAGGTTTCAAGATGTGTTTTTTAAATTTATTGTATTATTATTAAAATAATAATAATAATATTAATAGTAACTAGACTTCCATCCATTTCCTGAAGGAAATGTAACCTGTGTGTTTGTCTCTTGTCAGATCGCTGGACTCGTGGCTGGTGAAAGGAAGAAATATCTGCTGTTCACTTCATATGTGGAATCTGTTTGTGTGTGTTAGTGGACTGAGGCACTTCTATTAAAGCTCCTCCCATTTTCTGTGAGTAATGGGCTTTCCCCGTTGTCATGGAAACCGGCCTGGAGTTACACACGCAGACACAGAGCCTGTCTGAATGTTAAACCATGTCTCTGAACTCCTGCGATTTTGGGGGAAAACTGTCAATAATTAGTGAAAGCATAGGTGATCATGAGTGACAGGAGGTTCTGAGGGACAAGTAGATATATTTATTTTCCCTGTACTGTGAAAAATAAGTGAGATACAGCAGTTTTAAAACCATTGAACTCACCAAAATTCAGTCATGTTAAAGCCCCGCCCACAGTGTTTGTCAATCATGTTAAAGCTCCTCCCACAGTCTTAATTGTCTGCAGGTGTTTCATAGTGCCAGGAGCACTGTTGCCATGGTGATGAGCAGTGGCGGGAACTTCAAAGGGCAGACTCATAGACAGCTCCACACTCTGTTACATGGAAAAAATAGGTGTGAACATACTGCCGAACTACTGCCATTTTTGGGAAAAGTGTAAATAATTGGTGAAAACAAAGTTGATGATGAGTGACAGGAGGGTCTGAGGAACAAGTACATGTACTTTTTATGTGTGTACTGTGAAAAATAAGTGAGTTAGAACAATTTAAAGAACACTGAACTCAACATGAGACAGAAATGATTTTTCCAATAGAAGTCTATTGACAGAAATCCCTGACATCATCCCAAACAGGTTCCTGTCATTTCACTTTAAAAAGAGCTAGATCTTCAAACCCTGGTTTGTTTGAATTCTCAGAACCATGGCAACATTTGTGGAAAAGATTGTTTGTCTACTATTTATGGTTTTGCCGTGAGGACGAGTTATTGAGACATTTTTCAGCTTCATTTTTTCTTCTCTCGTGCTCTAGCGATGACATCACCCACTGATAAAAAGTCAGATTTTGGTCTTTTCAGGGTGGATTT
>CM035797.1:5546876-5856876 GCA_020466265.1 Siphamia tubifer
CCTGGATGACCAAAGAAGTGCAAGCTCTACTCCAAGAGAGAGACAAAGCCTTCAAAACAGGAGACCAGGCGCTCTACAGTGCAGCCAGAGCCAAGCTAAAAAGAGGGATCAGTGAGGCCAAGGCAGACTACAAGAACAAGATCGAGGACTGCCTACAAAGCAATAACACCAGGAAAGTATGGCAGGGAATACAGCACCTGACCAACTTCAGATCCACCAAACCCACGGCTGACGGTGACGCCTCCAGAGCAGAGGAGCTGAACGACTTCTTTGCTCGTTTCAACACCCAGCTCCCGACAGCCACCTCAACACCCCCTCGACAACCCCCTAGACAACCCCCCACTCTGACCACCCCACCAATGCTCCACAGCAGCCACACTCTCACAGTGGAGGAGCACGAGGTGAGAGGCATGCTGAGGAGAGTGAACCCGAGGAAAGCCACAGGCCCAGACGGTGTTCCAGGACAGGTTCTGAGAGAGTGTGCAGACCAGCTGGCTGGAGTCTTCACCAAGATCTTCAACCAATCACTCTCTCAGGCCGTCGTCCCACCATGCATGAAGACCTCCACAATCATCCCGGTGCCAAAAAAGAAAAATATTAGCTGCCTGAATGACTACCGCCCGGTAGCACTCACACCCATCTTCACCAAGTGCTTTGAGAAACTCATCAGAGCACACATCACCTCAGCCCTACCCCCCGACTTTGACCCCCACCAGTTTGCCTACAGGGCCAACAGGTCCACGGAGGACGCCATCGCCACAGCTCTGCACTCCACCCTGAGCCACATGGAGCAGAGGGGGAGCTACGCAAGGCTGCTCTTTGTGGACTACAGCTCGGCCTTCAATACCATCATCCCGGAGAGACTAGTGGCCAAACTGAGAGACCTGGGAATTCCAAGCTCCATGTGTAGCTGGATCTTGGACTTCTGTCGGAACGTCCCCAGAGGGTGAGGATGGGCTGCCACACCTCCTCCAGCCTAAGCCTCAGCATCGGCTCCCCACAGGGCTGCGTGCTGAGTCCCCTCCTATACTCCCTCTACACATATGACTGCACCCCCGCACACTCCAGCAACTCCATCATAAAGTTTGCTGATGACACCACCGTGGTGGGGCTCATCTCAGGAGGAGACGAGTCGGCATACCACGACGAGGTGGAGAGGCTGGCAGGGTGGTGCGTGGACAATAACCTGGCCCTTAACACCTCCAAGACCAAGGAGTTGATTGTCGACTTCAGGAGGAAGAGGACAGACCTTCAGCCCCTGGTCATCAGCGGAGACGTCGTGGAGAGGGCATCTGACTTCCGCTTCCTGGGCGTCCACCTCAACGACGACCTGACCTGGAGCACCAACACCACAGCGACCATCAAAAAGGCACATCAGAGACTGTACTTCCTGAGAGTCCTCAGGAATAACAACCTGGCACAGGAGCTGCTTGTGTCCTTTTACCGGTGCTCCATCGAGAGCATCCTCACCTACTGCATCTGCGTGTGGTTCTGGAGCTGCACGGCTGCAGAGAGGAAGGCTCTCCAGAGGGTCATCAACACCGCCCAGAAGATTATCGGATGCCCCCTCCCCCCCCTGACTGAACTCTACAACACCCGCTGCCTGAAGAAGGCCCACAGCATCCTACAAGACCCCTCCCACCCAGGACACTGCCACTTTACACTCATGCGCTCAGGCAGACGGTACAGAGCCATGAGCAGCAGCACCAACAGACTCAGAGACAGTTTCTACCCCAGAGCAATAACTGCCCTGAACACACCTGTACCCCAGCAAAGGTGACTACTTGTATACTATGTATACCGCACTGAATAAGTCTACCTCAACGTTTACACTCTGTACATTTGTATTCTACAAAGTTTACTCTTTATTTTTTAATATTTAAATTTGAAGTGCACCTTAAGGAAGAACCGGAAATACAACTTCGTTGTTCTGTAAACATGTTTATTGTAACAATGACAATAAAGGAAGTCTAAGTCTACCACTACTACTACTACTACTACTAATACTACTACTACTACTACTACTACTACTACTACTAATACTACTACTACTACTACTACTAATACTACTACTACTACTACTACTACTACTACTACTACTACTACTAATACTACTACTACTACTACTACTAATACTACTACTACTACTACTACTAATACTACTACTACTAATAATAATAATAATACTACTACTACTACTAATACTACTACCACTATCACTACCACTACTACTACTACTACTACTAATACTACTACTACTACTACTACTACTACTACTACTAATACTACTACTACTACTACTACTAATACTACTACTACTACTACTACTAATACTACTACTACTAATAATAATAATAATACTACTACTACTACTAATACTACTACTACTACTACTACTAATAATAATACTACTACTACTACTACTAATACTACTACTACTAATACTACTACTACTACTACTACTACTACTACTACTGCTAATACTGCTAATACTACTACTACTAATACTATTGGGTGGCTTTGGTTCAGTTGGTAGAGTGGGTCGCACAATGACCGAGAGGTTGGCGGTTCGCGTCCTGGCTCTGGCTGTCCACATGTCGAAGTGTCCTTGGGCAAGACACTGTGTGTTTGAATGGGTGAATGTGAGGCTAATGTAAAGTGTTTTGAGCACCATGAAGGTGGAAAAGCGCTATATAAGTGCAGTCCATTTATATGACCATGTAATTTTATGGTGATATCTCAAGTATTCATTGAGTTATAGCATGATATGTCTCTGTGGACACACAAACACACACACACACACACACTGATTACAATAATCTCTCCAAAACCAATATTGGGCGAGATTAACAAACTGACAAAATAATTAGTATCATGAAGAAACTGAGACACAAATGGAACAAAATTAAAGAAAAAATTATGAAATAAACAAAATGAACAAGAACTAATAAATATTTACAAAATTATTTTATAATTAACATGGAAAAATTAGCTAAAAATTTACTAAAAAAAATAAGAATAAAAAACAGAACTAGTGTTGAAATTTGGCCCCAGCAATTTTAATTTGACCTTTTTCTAAATTTGTTTCCTATCGACACCTGTTCCATGCTCCAAGATACAAAGAATGCTTAATCTCGCTCCTATTTTGTGCCAATCTCAAGTTTCTATGACAACCTGTTCTTGAATTAGAGCCAATAATGTGATTTTGATCTTTCTGTGAAAAACGACCTTGACCTTTGACCTATACTCAAATGGATCATTACATCTGATTAGTATTAGCTATATGTATATGACCATGTAATTTCATGGTGATATCTCAAGTATTCATTCAGTTATAGCATGATATGTCTCTGTGGACACACACACACACACACACACACACACACACATACACACACACAAACACACACACAAACACACACACACACACACAAACACACACACACACACACACACACACAAACACACACACACAAACACACACACACACACAAACACACACACACACACACACACACACACACACACACAAACACACACACACACACACACACACACACACACACACACTGATTACAGTCATCTCTCCTTACCAATGTTGGGCAAAAAAAATTTTTTAAGGGAAACTGTTGAATTTTTATAAATTTTTTGGGGGGCAAATTTTTTCCATGTTAGAATTTTGTAAATATTTATTAGTTTTAGTTCATTTTGTTTATTTTTCTACATGTAGCGTTTTTATTTTATTATTTTTTCTTTAATTTTGTTCTATTTGTGTCTGACTTTCTTCAGTTAGCACTTTTAATTTTTATTTTTTCTAAATCAATTTCCTTTTGACACTTGTTCCATGAACAAAACTCAGTAAAAACACTGTAAAAAAAAAAGAAAAAAAAAGAAATGGGAACGGTTGAATGTTTCTGAATATTTTGAACTAAACCATCCATTCAGTTAATAATCAGCTGCTCATCATCATCTCTGCAGAAGACTGATAATGATGGAATGGTTTCCAGGTGTGATGGAAGAGGGAAACATCTAAAACAAGCAGGACACCAACGCCCCAGGACCACAGTTTGATACCCCTGGTCTGTATTAATACATTTATTAAATGATGTAAAAATGTGAATAAAATACTGGACAGATGGCGCCTGTTAAACAAGCTTTTTTTTTTTTTTTTTTATGTCCATGCAAATGAACAGTGAACTACCTATCCAACAGAATTCCATTTATTCCTCAAGGTTTCCTGATCCAAGCTGAAACAATAATACTGCAACATCAATTTCAACCTTAAAAGATTTTTGCATAATATTGAATTTGTACATAGTGTTTGTGTAAACTGCTCTGAAGGCATTGATCCAAACCAGGTCCAGAATAAAACTGGTTGGTTTAATCATTTCCAGCTCCATGTCATCTCAGTCTGACTTGAATATTCTCTTCAGTTAAACTTCACCATTCCATTAATGTCATTTTTACTCCATAGTTTGTTCCTCGTGAATCCGGACACTTAAAGAAAACACAAATGTTTTCCATTTTAAACAAGAGTATAGTTTTTAAATAACCTATCATTTTCATGTATTGTAAAAATTACGTGTTTCAATTTTATCTTTAACTTGAAAAATGATATTTAATATAAAAGCAGTTGTGTCATGATGCCTGTGTCTGTAGTTTGAACTGAAGTCTCAGATGTGCAACACTGCCATCTAGTGGTAGAAAAGTGAAATTACTCAAAGTTTACACTACACCAGGGGTGTCAAACTATGGTCCTGGAGGACCGCTGTCCTACATGTTGTAGATATTTCCCTCTTCCTCATCATTCGGTTTTAACTCCTGAAACTTTAGCAGTTCCACAGTAAAAAAAAAAGAAAGAAAAGAATGAAATAAGCAACAAAATGAACAAAAATGGTCAAAGTCTATTCTATTTCTATTTTCTATTTTATTTGTTCTTTAATTTTGTCCAATTTGTGTCTCACTTTCTTCACATTACTAATCATTTTGTCAGTTTATTATAAAGTTTTGTTAATTTTATTGATGACTTTGGCCATTTTGTTAATTTTTTTTGCTTATTTTATTATTTTCTTTCTTCACAAACAGTGTTACAGAATTTAATTTGGCCACGTCACCCTTGACCTCCAGAGATTTCAAAAACTATTGGTGATAATAATCTATATGGTACGACTATTTCACACCAGTTTAGAACGTTTCAGAGAATGCCTAATCTCACCCCTATGTTGTGCCAGTCTCAAGTTTTCTGTGACAACTCTTTCTTGAATTAAAGCCAATAATGTGATTTTGACATTTCTGCTAAATGTGACCTTGACCTTTGACCTTTTACAATATTCCTAATTTCGTTATATGTCTAATTTTTTTTTTAATTAAAAAAAATTGCTTTTTGACACCTTTTCCATCCACAAAACTGAAAGCAAAATGATAGAATAATAATTATAATAATAATAATAATAATTAATAATCAGCTTCTCATCAGTTCTGCAGAACACTGATAATGATGCAATGGCCTCCAGGTGTAATGGAAGAGGGGGACATCTAAAACATGCAGGACACCGGCCCTTGAGGACCGCAGTTTGACACCCCTGCTTTAGGTGATAACACCAATTATGACAAATTGTAGAAATTTTCATTCTGGATCATTTGGTACCAATCTGAAAGTTCTGTGACCCTCTGTTCTTGAGTTATAACTGATAATCTGATTTTGACCTTTTAGTTAATAATGACCCGAACCTTTGACCTTTACTTAAATGGATCATTACATCTGATGTACATTAGCTATATGTATATGTCCATGTCATTCCATGGTGATATCTTAAGTATTCACTGAGTTATAGCATGATATGTCTCTGCGGACACACACACACACACACACACACGCACACGCACACACACACACACACACACTGATTACAGTCATCTCTCCTTATCAATGTTGGGCTAAAAACATTTTTTTAAGGGAAACTGTTGAATTTTTATTAAAAAAATTTTGGGCAAATTTTCTCCATGTTATAATTTTGTAAATATTTATTAGTTTTTGTTCATTTTGTTTATTTTTCTACATGTAGCGTTTTTATTTTATTATTTTTTCTTTAATTTTGTTCTACTTGTTTCTCACTTTCTTCCGTTAGCAGTTTTTATTTTTATTTTTTCTAAATCAATTTCCTTTTGACACTTGTTCCATGAACAAAACTCAGTAAAAACACTGTTAAAAAAAAAAGAATAATAATGTCACCCAACCAATGTTGGACAACATTAATAAACATATACCACATTTATACACTATTGTCATAGTGATGTATATGAAGCACTATTTAGGACTTAGAAGTCATGTGTTCCACTGTGGACGGTGTTTGGGACAATTTTTCTACTAATGTAACTGTCATCACACAGGCTGTCAGATGGTCTGTTGTCAAAAATCAGCAACTCCAGAACGATCACATGATGTCCTGAGACATAGTTTTCTGAATGTGAATAAGGTCAAAGGTCAAGTCATTGGCTACTTTTTAAAAATGCGTGTTCAAAAGCAGATCAAGTGTGTCCTTTTCTAATATATTTCTTGTGGTCTGAGTTGAGGGCGGGTTAGTTAAAAAAGCGGTCAGTTACGGGTGGTTTATACATCAACTCACACATCACTGGTTCACATATATATTGTCCTTCAAAATTAGACAAACAAAATATTTTCCTTGTTAAGAGGAACACAAACAACATGTTTAGTTGATAGCTAGTCTTGAAAATCTTTCCAGAAAACTGTTGTGTGCTTACACTAAAAAAAAAATAAAAATTTTAATATATTCACAGAAATGACAGTTATTGTGATTAAAACCAAATATCAGTCTCTGTAATGAGAGCAGAACCAGGAATGGACTCAAATGCAGAACTCAGGCACCAGGATTCAGTATAAGAGAATGTATTGATAATAACTGGTAGAAGTGCTGAGAGTAGCTCTGTGTTTGTAAATGCACCACAGAGTTTGGTAACTACATTTATACAAGAATCACAGAACTCAGAAATACACAAAGAAGAAGAAAGTGGTCACATGGGATCACAGACGTACCCGCACTGAAGGGTGACACATGCAGGGTTTAAATACCCGAAGGGACTATAGTCAGACTATAGACTGACTATAGACCCCCCCCATTATTATTATTATTATTATTATTATTATTATTATTATTATTATTATTATTATTATTATTATTATTATTATTATTATTATTATTATTATTATTATTATTATGATAATTGACAATACCACTATCACTGTTTTGTGATATATATATATATATATATATATATATATATATATATATATATATATATATATATATATATATACAAACGTATACATAAATGTATATTCTATTATTATGCCACACACACTTCACACACAAATCACCAAATTTGCAAATACCCTGTAAGGTTTTACTATTCAATTTTTGTTTTTGTCTGTTTGTTCTTCTCCTCGTGTATGTATTCCCCCTGTCTATGTGTGATATGAATGTTATGTTTTATGTTGCAATAAAAAATATTTGTAAATATATATATATATACCCGAAGGGACAGGTGGGAAACAGTTGGAGGAAATTAACGAGGGGGAGGAAAAATACTGGTGACAGGAAGCAAAAAACAGAAAATGTGAACACGAACCACATAACAAAATAAAAGCCCCAACCTTAACAATGACAGAAAAAGGCAAAAAGACGGAGTGTAACTGAGAGACCCAACAAATGGACCCAAATGCAAGACTCTGAACAACACACTTAAGTTTAAGTGATTTATTGAAAATCAGAAATAAGGAATGTATGTGTGTCTGGGCGGCTGATCCGTGGTGGTGGAAGATCGAACCGGCAACTAAGAGGGCAGGGCAAAAAACAGGTCACTAGGCTGGCAAAGGTTATTTTCCAAGAGGCGTTAAAAGTAAGCAGGCTGGGGTCAACACGGGACATCAGTCTGAGCAACGGGATCTAGTATGGCATAGGTGGTCTCAGGGTCAGATCCAGAACAAGGTCCTGATGGAGAATAGAACAACCAAAACCAACAGACGACAGAACAGACAAAATACCAGCAGCCAAAAAACAGTCATACACAAGAATCCATGTATCATTCGTTCATTTGTTTTTCAAAATAAAACCAAAAATAAGACAATGAACAAAACAACTTGTTTCTTCATTATTTGTTTCCAAAACCAAAATGAAAACACTGATATCAAACTGTTTTTTAATTTTTCGTTTTTGTGTTTAAATGAATAAAGGAAAAACTGATAACGGCTATTTTCCGTTTTATCCAATTTTAACCTGAAGCCAGCTGAATAAACCACAAATGAATGTTAACAACCGAAAGAAACATGTCCACCAGACTGAAGATGATTAAACAACTGTTTGACGATGGAAAAACAACTTGTTTCTTCATTATTTGTTTCCAAAACCAAAATGAAAAAAAACAATAACGGTCCGTTTTTTCATGTTTCATTTTTGTGTTTAAATGAATAATGGAGAAAACGGAAAATGTTTCCCGTTTAATCCTGTTTTGACCTGAAGCCAGTTGAGTAAACCACAAATGAATGTTAACAACCGAAAGAAACATGTCCACCAGACTTGAAGATCATTATGTTATGATTAAACAACTGTTTGACGATGGAAAAACACATGCTGATATTTCTAACACTCTAACACAGTTATGTTTTCAAAGATCCTCAGAAAGGTCGGTGAGAAGATTCTGTGCTCGACACCAACTGTGGTGTAAATGACATATGTCAGATACAGAAGTGGAAACTGTTATCCTGTCATTAATACATAAGGTAAGTACAAGCTGTACACATATGACACATATATATATATATATATACACTGGTCATATAAATATTTGTTTGTGTTATTATAAAAAAAACTCATTTTGTCCATGGTCATATCTTCAGGTCTTAGGGTGACCCTCTTAGTTTCCCCAAATAGGACATAGCTTTCTATCTTTGTCACTGCGGGTCAAAGGTCATTTCTGGTTTACTCAACTGGCTTCAGGTCAAAATTGGATAAAATGGGAAACGGTCGTTATCTCCATTATTCATTTAAACACAAAAACGAAAAATTTAAAAAATGGATCATTATTTATTTTTTCATTTTGGTTTTGGAAATGAGTTGTTTTTTCATTGACTTATTTTTGGTTTTATTTTGAAAAATAAATGAACGAATGATACACAGATTCACGAGAGATCAGGATAAGAACTCAAGACACTTAGAAGGACACAGACAGACGCAGAGAAACCAGCAAATATGAACACTCACGCCACACATGTAGAGGGGAGGGGACAGACAAGAACACTCACGCCACACATGTAGAGGGGAGGGGACAGACAAGAACACTCACGCCACACATGTAGAGGGGAGGGGACAGACAAGAACTAGACAAAGTGCACATACAGACCCACATAACAAAATAAGAGCCCCGGACACCAACAAAGACAGAAACAAAATAAAAACACCAGAGAGAGAGACGGACAAAGATATGTCACAACTACAAAAAATAAGATGACACCTGATACTGGATCATCACAGTCTCAGCAGCTCATTGGATGGATAAATGACTTCTTTTACTTACCGGGTATTTGATGTATGAAGTTTGAATTTTGTAAATGTCTGTATCTGAAAAGAGGTGGATGATGGAGTTCCTATTTGATGGTATTGGGTAGAGTTTCAGTCAGAAAAAGATGAAGTATTTTATTACATTTTTTTTTTTAGTCAAAAGTTCTTTATTGTCGAATTTGAGAGTAAGTAAATCTGTCACATAAAATTGTTTATGTTTTAAAGCTGTCATTCCATGGTTATTTCATTAATATTACTGTCTTCTTTGTTGTTATTGAATACATCATGTGTTGGTTCTATTTAAAAAAATGTCCAGATTGTTTTTTTTTGTTTACAGCAGTTTTTTCACAGTAGAAAAATTACTTGAGTTCGAACAACCGGTACTTCCTCATACATGTCCATGACGCAGTGATGAGGCGTCTGTGATTGGCTCAGAATATGTGAAGGAACACCCCCCCCCTCTCTCTCTCTTTCTCTCTCGCTGTGTGTGTATTTACCTTTACCAGAGTAACATCCAGCTAGGTTTTGTGCCATTGCTTGTTCTGAAAACGTGTTCCTGCGAGTTATGTCACTTGTGAGAAGTTGTATTCATACCAAAGGAAGGTTACCTGTAACATCTGAAGTCATATGAATACACACAGGGATCCAATCTGTAGACATTAATATATTGACAGTTATCTTAAACCATAATAAAACCTAATAAGCGGTTCTTCTTCTATGGTGGGAATATGGCACAGAATTATAATATTGCATTATAACGCACTTTTAATATGACTACTACTAAATATTATTACTAATAATATTTCTTATTATATTATAATGCAGTTTTCATTCAGTGGAATCTCAAAGTGTTATATAGAAGTTAATTGAAAAGAAAATAAATAAAATAAAATATTACATGAGGAATAAAAGTCTAATCCAAAATAAAAAAAATATTGTATCAGGGATTAAATAAACAAATAAATAAAAGCTAATAAGCAGTTCTTCTTCTATGGAGGGAAAACAGCACAGAATAATAATAATTACAATAATAATAATAATAATAATAATAATAATAATAATAATAATAATAATAATAGTGATTATTATTATTGTTGTTATTATTATTTATTTTTTTATTATTATATTATGATGCACTTTTCATTCAGCGGAATCTTAAAGTCCTATATAGAAATTAAGTGAAAATAAAATAAATAAGATAAAATATTAGATCAGGAATAAAAGACAAATCCAAAATAAAAGTATAAATAAAATAAAATAATATTATATGAAATAAATAAATAAATAAATAAAAGCTAATAAGCGGTTCTTCTACGGTGGGAAAATGACACAGAATAAAAAATAATAATAATCTTACACAATGTTCGTTGTACACTCTGTGCTGACGACAAAGTGTTGTCTGCCTTCTAGAAAACAACATCAAACCTGCAGAAACATCTAGATACAGAGCAGCTCCTGTGGGTGGAACACACGACACTGTGATGAAAGTATGTTGTGCTTTTTCACACTCACTCATTTCTCTGTGTATTAACTATCAAAGGCTCATGCAGCCAAGAGAGGTTGAACATCATCACTTCTGCATGTGTGTAGAGCTCACAAAAACTGGAAGTAATAAAAAATGGTTTCCAGTGGAAGGTGCCAGGGCTGGCGTTAGGCATAGGCAGACTAGGCGGTCGTCTAGGTCAGTCTTTCCCAACCCTGGTCCTCGAGGAACAATTATATTCAATTCAATTTTATTTAGAAAACCCCAAATCACAACAAAATTGTCTCACAGGGCTTTACAGAAACATAATCAACAACAGAAATATATGAAAAGTCCCAGGCATCCCCTGTCCTTAGACCCTCCCCCTGTCCTTAGACCCTCCTTCTCTGCAAGAAAAAACTTCCAAACCCAGTGAGAAAAAGAAGAAATCTTGAGGAGAACCACACTGAAGGACAGATCCACTCCCATGGACGGACAGACCATAGATGAACGTCCATTTATAAATGAAAGAGGGGGGGACTGGTCCAGACACCAGACAGGCGAGGGAGGGAGGAGGTCCAGGGTCACAGGTCAGCACAGGTGACTCACCGCAGATCCTGTCGCCCATGGCTCCCCACGCAGACACTGTCAAGAGAGCCGCCACTTTAGATGTATCCCTCTCCAAACACAGCTGATTCAAATGATCAACGTATCATCAACCTCTGCAGAAGACCGTCAGGTGTTATTTAAAGAGGGAAACATCTAAAACATGCAGGATAGTGTTCCTCAAGGACCAGGGTTGGGAAACACTGGTCTAGGACACCAGATGTCTTGGGGACACCAAGTCCCACAGAATTATAATATTAAGATACTGTATTTTCTGGACTATAAGGCAAACTTAAAATACTTGAATTTTCTCCAAAAACCACAGTGAGGCTTATATATGGTTTAATTCTGGTTGTGCTTAGTGACTTGAAATTTTTAGCTCATAATTTGGCCTTTATATCAGATAATTTGGATGTTTATTGCATAATTTAGACTTTTTAATCACATTATCTTGGCTTTGTATCTCATAATTTTGGCTTTTCGTCTCATAATTTGGCCTTTTTATCACATAATTTTGACTTTTTAATCCCATCATTTTTAAATTTTATTGCATAATTTCAACTATTTTAAAGTTTGATTTTGCAGAATCTGTGTTACAACTCAACAAGGTTGAGAGTTATTGTGACTGTTTAGCTT
This sequence comes from Siphamia tubifer, assembly GCA_020466265.1. Classification (NCBI taxonomy): domain Eukaryota; kingdom Metazoa; phylum Chordata; class Actinopteri; order Kurtiformes; family Apogonidae; genus Siphamia; species Siphamia tubifer. The sequence continues at coordinate 5,559,156 of CM035797.1, forward strand.
CACTTAATGCACCTTATATATGAAAAAAAATAAACCATTCATTGACAGTGTGCCTTTTAGTGTGGAAAATCCAGTAAGTAAATCATTAAATTTAACATTGACAGTGATTATTCATGGACACTAAGTACGTACTTGATCAGATGTAGGACACTATGTTTACAGATGATCATTTCTAATTTCATAAAAAGGGAAGAGAGGTGTTCGCCTGTGGCACCACATTGACCAGAACTGGCCCTGGAAGGTGCATTTTAAGGCCTGTGAAACAGATAAGGGGAATTGGGGATTCTTTTTTTTATTATTTTATTTTATTTATTTATTTATTTATTTTACAAATAATTTGGTCCTCTGAGCATGCATAAAAACAGCTGAAGACTTTCCTGTTTAGAAAAGTGTTTGGTTAGTTGCCTGGTTTGTTGCGCAATCTATGTATTTGTTTTATATGTGTTGTTTTATTGTTGTATGTCTTTTCATATATTTTATGTGAAGCACTTTGTGATTGGTGTCTGTGAAAAGTGCTCTAAATAAACTTTACTTACTACTTTACTTGCTTAAATAACACAAGAAGAGTCTATGTAAGACAATTCACCAATAAAGAAATGAGCAAAGTATATTTATGTGGTATTGTGGAGTGTATTTCCTTTTTGAAAAGAGATCCGACGTGTGCGATAAAATCGTGGACTACAGTACCCAGAAGCCTCTGCTACGCGATGACGTCACAGGATATCAACAACTCACATGTGGCCTAAAGCGCCGTTGCTGTTGCTAGCAATAAGTGGCTAATGTAGAGCTGAGTTCTCAGCAGAAACATCTCATTAAAACTCATTTTTACACCGACACACGCGCTTTGTGGTACAGCTAAGCCTGAGCCAGCATGCCTCCAAAGAAGCCCGCCCCAGTCGCGGGAAATAAAAAAACGCAAGAGAAGAAAAAGGAAAAGATAATTGAGGTAAAAGGAAAAAACCGCACGAGTTGTTAGCATGTCGGTGTTTAGCTTCAGGTGACCAGATAACGTAACACCGCTGACTGAAGCTAGCACAAGTTAGCTTTAGCTCAAGTTAAATTATGTCTCTAACAAACGTGTAATTGTCTTTCTAGTAAGTTTTGTTGTATAGAAGGTGAGTAGTTAGTTGTGTTATTTGTAAACCAGTCTGTAGGAATGTTGGCACTGACGTGTCTTATTAATTTTTTACCGTATGAAGCTAAAGGAAGGTTGCTAGGCTGCTAGCAGGGCCGTTCCAACGGTAGATTTGACTGTACCTGTCATGAGAGTCATGTCCATAAATATCCAGTTTATCAGCTAGATCTCACAATGAGCACAAAAAGGAGTTATTTATGGTTGTCTTAAAGAGAATAGGTGGGATAAAGCTAGTGGTGTGGCGGGCCCCGCATCTGATGGGCCACACTGCGTAGACTTGAGCTGAATCAGTTTCTATGAAGAACATCTAAGAATTGATTAATTAAGATAAAAGTCCATGTCCGTGGCTTTTAGGGTTCTGTTCATGTTACTTATCATTTTTAATAATGTTAGTAATATTATTAATGTTAGTATTATTAGTGTAAACTTTGGTACATGTGTTCCAACCACTGGTTTTGCTAGCTGTTTTTAACTGGACAGTGTGTTATGATTACTGAAGGTTCTGGACAGTGTGTTATTATTACTGAAAGTTCTGGAGGTTTTGGACAGCGTGTTATTAAAACTGAAGGTTCTGGACAGTTTGTTATGATTTCTGAATTTTCTGGAGGTTCTGGACATTACAGTGTGTTATTATTACTGAAGGTACTGGAGGTTCTGGACAGTGTTACTATTGCTGAACATTCTGACGGTTCTGGACAGTGTGTTATTATTACTGGAGGTTCTGGACAGTGTGTTGTTATTACTGGAGGTTCTGGACAGTGTTATTATTACTGAAGGTTCTGGACAGTGTGCTATTATTACTGAAGGTTCTGGACAGTGTGCTATTATTACTGAAGGTTCTGGACAGTGTGCTATTATTACTGAAGGTTCTGGAGGTTTTGGACAGTGTGTTATTAAAACTGAAGGTTCTGAACAGTGTGTTATTACTGAAGGTTCTAGACAGTGTGTTATTATTACTGGAGGTTCTGGACAGTGTTATTATTACTGAAGGTTCTGGACAGTGTTATTATTACTGAAGGTTCTGGACAGTGTGCTATTAAAGCTAAACCAACACACGTAGTGTAAATGAATCCCATTTTCCACCTCTAATGTTCCAGTAGTGCTGTAGACACAAACTGAGCAGTAGTTATTAGATACATATGTCTGATCTAATGTTGATTATGTTTGTGATTTGTTTTTATTCCAGGACAAGACCTTTGGTTTGAAAAACAAAAAGGGCGCCAAACAGCAGAAGTTCATCAAGAACGTTACTCAGCAGGTCAAATATGGACAACAAAGTGCCAGACAGGTTAGTTCACTCTTCGGCCCGTTTCCACTCTTGCTGTTTGGTACGGTACAGTTCAGAACAGTACGCTTATTTTAACGTTTTTATTACCACGAAAATGTACGGGTCCCATGGTACTTGTTACTATTTTGGTCACCCTTCTGTTTGAGGTCCGAAGCGTACCGTACTGCTCCCATTTGGGAGGAGCCAAGCCTTGCCAGGTGGTGATTGGTTGAGGAAAAGCGTCATTGTGCAGCGCAGTGGAATTGTAGGAACAAACAAACTGCGCCATTTTTAAAATCCATCTGCATCAGAAAGGAAGAGCAGATGTCTGGTACTGGAGTTTGTAGTAGTGATGAGGCACTAGCTTTATTGAGCATTATTGGTGAGGAGGGGATGCAGCGGCGGACTGGGCTGTTCACAATGAAAAAGTGTTCCAGCTGCTTTGGGCTAAAATGTCAGAGAGGAGCTTCATTCAATTGGTGGCCCGGTGTCGGATTAAGCTAAAAAAAAAAACCTGCACAGCGATTATGGGCGTGTGAAGGACCAAAACACTGGAAATGACTCTTTGTTATTCCTCTACTTCGCTCCTTTATATTTCCAGGTCGCGGTGCACCTCATATGACATGACACCACTTCCACGAATCGGCACGCCTCCTTCTGAAGGTCTCCCTCGATAGTGGAAACACAAGCTGTCCAGAAGAGACCCGTACCGTACCCGTTCAGACTAGGGCTGCAACAATTAGTCAGCGTTGTCGACTAAAATCGATAATAGACATAGTGATGAAATAGTAATGAATTCCATTGACTTTTGTCGCCAGTTGCTTTTTTCCAACAGAGTGAGACCTCTCACTTGATTATAATCTCTGTCGAGAGTCGCTCATGCGCAGTAGCATCTGTGTCTGTGAACAGTAACGTACAGGTACTAGTACCAAAACTTCTAACATTTGGGAGCATTTTAGCCTGGATATGGTGAATAAAAAGTCTAGTGGAGAGGTTTGTAAAGCAGCATCTGTGATGCACCAAAGTGAAAACATGTCAGACAGTTAAATGAAATGGAGTCTGACTCACCTCGGTATGATTCAAGTCAATACGGTTTTCATGACGTACATTGTATATTTTATAAGTGTATTTTCGTTATAAAAGAGCTTGAGCATTATGTCAGACTGTGCCTATTTTATATTAAATGCATGCAGTCTGAAGAAGAGAGTGGACTATAACTGGGAATATTTGACCCGACCTGATGGGACCAGACAAGACGCGGCGAGTTTGAGCATAATTTTTATCATTTTAATCGGACCCGGGTTAGTTCAGGTCTGACATTTAAGGCCCATTTCATGCTCTACCATGGAGCCCTTCCTGCAGACGTGCACACCCAGCACTGTGACTAACGGGTTGTCAATGTTCAATAAAATATAGTTTTCATTCTACTCATCTTTCTTGTTTTTATTATCATTTGCCACATAATTAAATCAACTTCATGCTAAATTTAAGAAAAAAATTCTAATTATCTGACTAGTTGACTAATTCTTTCAATAGTCAGTGACTAGTTGACTATTAAAATAGTCATTAGATGCAGCCCTAGACCAGACCTGACCCATATCGTACTGCATAGTTTGACATTGCTTGTGTCTCAGCTGTTCAGTGGACTCAGGACTGTGTGGACTTTCTGTAAACTGACCTAAGACAGGATGTCTGTGGGTCAGTATAAAATATTAAGTCATTAAGTAGATTTTGTGAAATTTAAGTCCTTTAAATGGGCATTACATTCAGTGTCCAGAGGTATTAAAACATTAAGTACAATGGATATAGGAAAAAAGAAAATTACTATTCACAATTTATTTTGATCCTATAAACATGTAATAGTTCTGACCAGAAGTGTGGTGTGACGATTGACAGTTGGAACCCTTTAATTGGCTATTGTTTATCAAGTCTATATTATCATAGTATATTATTATTAATATCAGTTACTTACAGGTATATTATCATTAATATCAGTTATCTACAGGTATATTATCGTTAATATCAGTTACCTACAGGTATATTATCATTAATATCAGTTACCTACAGGTATATTATCATTAATATCAGTTATCTACAGGTATATTATCATTAATATCAGTTATCTACAGGTATATTATCATTAATATCAGTTATCTACAGGTATATTATCATTAATATCAGTTATCTACAGGTATATTATCATTAATATCAGTTATCTACAGGTATATTATCATTAATATCAGTTATCTACAGGTATATTATCGTTAATATCAGTTATCTACAGGTATATTATCAATAATATCAGTTATTTACAGGTATATTATCAATAATATCAGTTATCTACAGGTATATTATCATTAATATCAGTTATCTACAGGTATATTATCGTTAATATCAATTATCTACATGTATATTATCAATAATATCAGTTATCTACAGGTATATTAATATCAGTTACCTACAGGTATATTATCATTAATATCAGTTATCTACAGGTATATTATCAATAATATCAGTTATCTACAGGTATATTATCAATAATATCAGTTATCTACAGGTATATTATCATTAATTTCTGTGAATCTGTGAATCGAGAATTTAATGGGATCGTTGTGTGAGTGAAAGATTCACACCCTTAATTGATAATGTATTTCTCTTCCTTTTATACATAGTTTATACACGTATACATGTTTTGACTGAAATTTAAGTGAAATGACCACAGTGAAGTGAAACTGTTTCCTTTGGTTCCATTAGTGTTTATTGTTTTCTATTTTCTGTGCAGATTGCCCAGGCTGAGGCAGACAAAACCACCAAGAAAAATGACAAGAGGAAAGAGATGGATGAACTTAATGAGCTGTTTAAACCTGTAGTTACTGCCCAGAAAGTCAGCAAAGGTAAGGCACTAGTATAGATCAGCAAATATGTGTTCTATGGGCTCCTTACTGAAGGAAGTCTGTTAACATTTACTGCTCTGTTGGAATTAATAACTGCTTTTTCTTTTTTATTACAACATTACTAAGTGTACATAAGCAAGTGAGGTTTTTAACCACAGTGTACTATTAGATATTAGTATAGTTTGGATATTATTGGCAAATAATTTGCTTTAATTGTTAATCTCGCTTAACATTGGTTGGAGGAGATTATTCTAATCACCATCTGTGTGTGTGTGTCCACAGAGACATATCATGATATAACTCAATGAATACTTGAGATATCACTATGAAATTACATGGGCATATACATATAACTAATGCACATCAGATGGAGGTCAAAGGTCACAATTAACTAAAAGGTCAAAATCACATTTTCAGTTATAACTGAAAAACGGAGGGTCACAGAACTTTCAGATTGATGCCAAACGATGCGGGATGAAGATTTTTACAATTCTCATAATTGGTGTTATCACCTACGACCAATAGTTTTTGAGATCTCTGGAGGTCAAAGGTGACATGTCGCAAAATTAACTTCTGTAACACTGTTTGTGTCGAGCAGAGACATGTCACGCTTATGCTGTAACGCCGCATGTGACGTCACCACAGACTCCACAGCTGAGCGGAGTGTGACGTCACATACGCCACACATTGTAGTCTCTTGCTAAACCCACATAAAACCTCATGTCACGTTTGCTTCCCATCAAAAATGGGTGGTCTGCCTATGCCACATCAAATATTTGTTATTAACCGCTATCATATGTGAATGTCAGAGCACTTGTTAAAGGGAATCAGAATTTAGCTTGACTCGCTCTCTTCACCCCCATTCAAATATTTTGCGAGCTAAGCACCCATGGACCTGAAGTAGAAAGGCGTGACTTAGCTTCTCTATAGGAACCTCCAGACTGTTTTCATCTGCACTGACCCCGCTCTTATTTTGAAGGCGTGGAGCAAATGTACAGTCAGCATCCCTATCAATGGCATTATCCCCCTTTATTCTTATGCATACTTTGTTTTCATACTACCTTATTAATGCATTGAGACCAAACAGGATGTTGTGAATTTACGACATATCCGGTTATAATGTCTGTAATGTGCGTGAATTATAGACTTTTGTTTATCCCGTCCAAATGCACCACACAATACCACAGAGGTACAGGGGTAATCACGAATTTCCAGTGGTCCACAGATAATACTTATCTGGTGTAAATAGGACATTAGTTGCTGTTGTGATATAAATTGTCGTGTTATGTAATAAAACACAGTCTAGCTTGTGTGTGACAGTTTTACCTACCTTCTCTGTGTGTATTGAGCAGTTTAATCAAAAGCCTAATTGATTATTGACTCCTCTTTATTTTTCTGTAGGTGTTGATCCAAAGTCGGTGCTGTGTGCATTCTTTAAACAAGGCCAGTGCACAAAGGGTGATAAATGCAAGTTCAGCCATGACCTGTCCATGGAGAGGAAATGTGAGAAGAGGAACATGTATGTGGATGAAAGAGACGAAGACCTGGAGAAAGGTCAGTCTGTTCTGGAGGTCATACACATATTGTTTACTATCACCTTCACCCACTGACACAGTGCTCTGCAAGTTGACTTTGAGTTCACTCATGTTGAACACTTTAACAAACTGTCATTTTTGTGTGGACTGTAAGGTGCATTTAAAAGACTTTAATTTTCTCCAAAAACCACAGTGCGCTTTATAATCCAGAGCACATTATATATGGACTTGGAATATATGACTTGGAATTATGACTTTTTATCACATAATTTTGATTTATCACAATTTTGGCTTTTTATCACAATATTTTTACTTTTTATCTCATAATTTATATTTATCTCATAACAAACTGAGATACAAAATTATGAAATTAAGTCAAAATTGTGTGATTAAAGGTAAAAAAAAATATGAGATAAAAAGTCAAACTGATATCTCATGAGTTTGACTTTTTTAAAGTTTGATTTAGCAGAATAATAGTGTGTTTTGTTCCCTGTTCCAACTCAACAAGGTTGGGAGTTACTATGACTGTTTAGCTTCACTTAATGCATCTTATATATGAAAAAAAATTAACTATTCATTGAGATTGTGCCTAATAGTACAGAAAATATGGTAATTTAACATGGAGTTTGTGTTTTTAGATACTATGGAGAACTGGGATGAGAAGAAACTGGAGGAGGTGGTCAACAAAAAACATGGAGAGGCTGAGAAGAAGAAAGCCAAAACACAAATTGTAAGTGTGTTCAGATGAAATTCTAAAAGTAACTGAACATTTCATGATGAAATTAGTCTTCTGGGCTCATTACTTAAATATAGAGGAGCAGAGGAGGCTGCTGTATGGGAAGCAGCTGAGCCTTCCAGTCAGAGAAAGCTGAAGATGATGTTGAATTTAAAATGAGGGCAGCATGAACTGGTTTTACGTAGGGATGCGAAGATTATCCCGTATACGTATTCACACGCCTACACGTGCGAGTGCATCGGTGGAAAAGCTACGAGTGAATGAAATGTTTGGAATGATATTATGATGAATCAGTTAATAAACGTTTGTAGCGACAAACTATAATACATTCAATAGAATTTATTTTTAGTGTCATTTAAAAGTGTTTCTCTTTCTTTCGGTAGAGTTTATTTTTTCCATCGGGATTTTTTGTTGTACAATTTTTAAATAGATTTTTTTGGTTCAAAAATCGCTTTTTTTTTTCATATTTAAATTATTCATTTTACACCGGGTGGAAGAAAAAATTGGGGCTTGTCTCCGGCAGAGGGCAAAATGTTTTTCTTCCATTATCTATGACGTTCAGATCTGTTCCCAGAAAAACTTGAAGGGAAGACAACTGGCAAATATGTGCGGATATAAAACCCTCACCATCACATGTTAAGTAAAAAGTGTGGAAACATTTTGGATTTTTTTGCTTTGAAGGGAAGAGCAGAGCTGGACATGTGGAAAGATATTTGTAAACTGTAATGCACACATGTCATACTGCGGAAACACCACAAACGTTACTGCACACTTAGCAAGACACCATCCTGAGGTAAATGCACAGCAAGAACAGATAAATAAGATAAATAAATAATGGAGAAAATAGATTTGATATTGTACATTTGTTTGTCTGCCTTTGAACTGAAAGTTTAAGTTCACTTTATTATGAAGTCTGTTCATTTAAAGGCTCCTGTTTGTGTTGTGTGCAGATAAATATAGCAGTTTACTTCCCAAAGTCTGGTTCAAATATATGACTGCTGAATAAATCTGAACTGACTCACAAATGATGTGCATTTTTTTGGGAAATATGGCTCCTGATATGATCTGTAGGCATCATCATTCAGCTTTTTCACTTGTTCTGGTGTTAAAAAGGCAAGCGAAATTCAGGAATGTCGAAGAATCGCAATTTAAATTGAATCGGCACCCAAAAAAGCATAAAAGAATTGAATCGGCATAAAAGCATATTGTCCCAGGCCTATTATAGACCCACATTAACATGACACCCGCAGACTAGCGGGTGTATTCACTCTACAGGATCTATGTGGTTCCACATGGCTAATATCTGATATTTGCCCATACATCGGATATTGGCTTTTTATACCCTTAAATATTGGTATTGGCCCTAAAAATCTACTATCGGTGGGCTCTACAGGACAGTGGTGAAGCCCATGGATGAAAAATGTAAAGGCTGTAGCTGCGTTTCCATTATAGTTTTTCGCAAAATTTTCCTAAAATTTCGACAAAGTATATTTGCATTTTGGACGTGTTTCCATTGATGGTTGTTCTAAGCAGGAGCATTGTAACTTTAGTGAAATATCATCCTGCAAGATTTCACTGCTGGAAGATGGACCTTTCCATGTGGTTTCTCTGCTGTTTGCCGTCTCTAAAATGGCACTGATGTTTTTCTCATGAATTATTTCGAGAAAACGTTCCATCTCCTCTTCTCTTTCTCTGATCCTGTCAATCAATCAAATTTTATTCATATAGCACTTTACAACACCAAAAAGGTACACAAGCTGCTTTCCAAAATGAGATAAAACAAACAAAAAAAACAACTATAAAAACAAGTAATAATTATAAAACCAAGATAAAACAAGTTATAAAATCAAAACAACATATTTGGTGACAGGTGACATAAGTGTTTCCATTGCTCTTTTGTGATATATTAGAATATTAAAACGTCTGAAAAACCACCTCATGAAAGTGTAAAAACTTTTTATCGATATTTGCGTTTTTTCGAAATTCGGGTGTTTCCATTACCAGTTTTTTTTATAGTGCTATTTCCATTTTACAAATTTCCAAGGGTAATGGAAACACAGCTACTGACTAGTCATTTATTTATTATTATTGTAAGTATTGAACAGACTGCTCACAAACAGTCACAACCATGTGCCTTATTTAATTAAACTGCAGCCTTTTGTGATTATATGATATTGCATTGGCCGACAATTAAATGATTCATGCAGCTCTATTTCACATCTGTGATGGTTTTATTGCACGGGTTATATTAATAACAGCGATGTACCCCAGTTGATAATAAACATGTCAGCGGATGCAGTTGAAGTAAATGATTTCTTGTGCTAATCTACCTCCTCTACTAAATAAATAAAGGAATAATGAATAATGCAGCAGTAACAGGGTGATCCTGGATGCGTTCTCTGTGTGATGTTCTCTAATCTGTTCTCTGCAGGTGTGTAAGTACTTCCTGGAGGCCATTGAGAATAATAAATACGGCTGGTTCTGGGTGTGTCCAGCGGGGGGCGACACCTGCATGTACCGACACGCCCTGCCGCCCGGCTTTGTCCTGAAAAAAGACAAGAAGAAGGAAGAGAAAGAGGATGAAGTGTCACTTGAGGAGCTGATAGAGAATGAGGTCAGGAAACACACTTTTTTTTTTCCTGAAACATAAAAGGATGAATCATCTGTGGTGTGGGGGTGGAAAGAAGGCGGAGGAAGGATACCCTCATCTTATCAATAGTGTGGAAACGTGTTTAATCTGTAGTGCGGCTTTAATACCTATCTATAAGTCAGCAAATCTGTCTGTAGTGTGTCCTGTTTGTCTGTGCAATGCATAACAACTGCACAACTCCACCAAAATTTGGAGGGTGACTTTCCAGTAGTATGGTGGATTACAGTGCAAAGTTTCACACCATTAAAACATACAACAACAAAGATATTAAACTAATTCAATTTCTGTTTCTAACTTTGCTGCTCTGAGCATTGTCGTGCACATTGCCTATGTCCCGTCCCCTGAGTTGGCTACAGCTGCGCCGTAGTGCATTACTAATGACAACTAACTGTTGCTATGGACTTTCACAAGGTCTCTATGACAACATTATAACTGTGCTACATGCTACTAACTACTATAGTCCCCCCAGGAATTTGCAGACAGTTTTGTCATTGTTGTGGCCACAGCAAGTCTGGTTGCAACCCAGGCTATTACGGCGCATTTGCACGAGTTAAACAAGGTCTGTAATTTAGTGAATTAATAATAATAAAAATAATACATTTTATTTGTATCGTGCTTTTCATGGCACTCAAAGATGCTTTACATGAAGTGAAAATAGTACAATAAAAGCCAACTACAATAAAAACCAAGCAATCACACATTTAAAACGGGCAGAATAAAAGTAATCAAACATTAAAAGCAATCTTAAATGACTTTGTAAAAGGGATTTAAAAGTTTTGACGTCGGAACAGTGACGGATGGTGGGGGGAGTGAGTTCCAGAGGTTTGGGGCGGATTTAACAGGTGGAAAGTGATTCACCTTCAACTGAACCTTGCACCAATCTTAATGACTGTAGCTACATTACTATCTGGTTCATCCACCATTCAGCTTTATCACTTCACTTTTAGACCCTTTTCATTTTTGGTGTGTTTGTTGTTAGCTGTAGTTTAGTAGGCGGAGCCACATTGCCCAGTTTCCTGCTTTTCGTGCATTCATGTCTGAACGTAGACAGTGACATTTGAGTGGGATGAGCGACTGGCAGCTCACGTCACGGCCGTAATAATATATCCTGCTGGGTGTTAATTATTGTGGCCTGCGTTGGAATGACACAAACCACTACAGTGGTAGACCGTCTGACCCACCTGAAACTGGGTTTTACTAAGGCTGAATCTCATTTCAACCTTTCACCTCCATTTTGCATGTCCATGTGTAGGGGTAAGGGTGTCACAATTCACATTAAGGTGGAGGGGTAGGGGGAAGGGATAACAAATACATAAGCAGTAAAAATACAACAAAAGGACAGTACAGTAGAAGCCAACAGCTTAACATGCTTATATAGATCCTCCCTTCATCAACTTAACACTCAAAATGAATCAAATTCAATTCAATTCAATTAAATTTTATTTATAAAGCCCTAAATCACAACAAAGTCGTCTCAAAGGGCTTTACAAAAACACAATCAACTACAGAGATACATGAAAAAAGTCCCAAGCATCCCCTGTCCTTAGACCCTCCTTCTCGGCAAGAAAAAACTCCAAAACCCAGTGGGAAAAAGAAGAAATGTCGAGGAGAACCACATTGAAGGAGAGATCCACTCCCATGGACGGACAGGCTATAGATGAACGTCCATGTATAGATGCAGGAAGGGGGGCTGGTCCAGACAGGCAGGGGCAGTGGTCCGGGGTCACAGGTCGGCACAGGCGAGACACTGCAGATCCTGTCGTCCATGGCTCCCGTGCAGACACTGTCAGGAGAGCCACCACTCCCCCCAGGGGGGGGAGGGGGGAAAGGGGACACCAGGTGACTAGTCATGAACAGACTTGGTATGAAAGATATGTTGTAAAAGTTACAGAAACGGGTGTGAGGGAGAGAAAGAGAAGAAAGAAGGAACTCAGTGTACTGTACTTCAAATGCGAAATGTAACTTTAGAAAGTCAATAAAACAATACAATAAAACACAAAATACAAAAGACAATTACAAGATTAACACATGGACATGAGTTAAGGACAAATAATAAAAAGAAACAAAAAACTTATGAAAATGAGGTGTTATTTATAAAAGCAGCTTTTGTTTGACCTTTGTAAGTATTAAAGGAGGAACATGATTACGATGATTTGTTCAAGTTATTCTAAACATCAAGGCCCCTGGACATGATAGAAAATTGTTGTTGGTTGGAGTTTGCATTAATTGGTCTTAAGTAAATGACTGTGACGTGTGTGGTGGTTGTTTAATAAGGTTTTATGTTAAATTTCAGGAAGACGGGAACATTTATTTGTTATCTTCTACATGCAAAGACTAATTTGTCGTCTGTATATGTCATGTATGGTCAGTATTTTTAGCTTTTTAAACAATGTTGCACTAGGGAAAGTGAATTAAGTCTGTCAAACTGTTTCCCAGAATACAATGCAAATACAATTTGTGGCATCTATGAAAGAAGTACAGAAATGTAGTACTTTTACCATAGTTAACAGTTTTTAAGTTGTGATAACTGTTGTATTGGATAAGGTTTGACATTATCACAATGTGTAATGGTAATTTTCTCCATAAAACGCACATGAAAAAAAAATCGCTATTTACGTAAAGGTGGAGTAATCGATCGATGCATAGCACTTCTCCGATTTGACGCAGATATTAGTAAATATATGTTAATATCCAGGAGAACGACACAACTACAGCTTCTGGTTAAAGCTGTGGTTTTTGGTTACGTAACAACTGGTGGAGTGAACTGATGACGCGGGTGAGTGTTGAAGGGGTGTCCCAATTCATAGGGGTTGGTTTTCAAGCCCTACCCCTTATAGCTCCTTTTGAAGGGGTAGGGCTAAGGCTAATGGGTAAAATGGGATTCAGCCTAATTCCACCAGCAGTAACAACAGACACCATTAGCATTATCATGCTCATAGATCCCAGTACACACTTCCAAAACAGCCCCAAATAAATCTTATTATTATAGTCTTTCTTTCTGCTCCTTTCAACTCATTTCACCCACTTCCACAACATATTAGTAGCAAACAATCTCACATTTTCTACAGACTCTGCACTAGTATAAGCAATACCATTTAATTCATTTTCAGAAAGAAGCTAAACGGCAAAAAGTCAGTCTGTTTGGGGTTTATAGCATCTGAAATTAACTTTCCAATTTGTCTGCCATAAGGAGAGGAAATTAGCAGATCTGTCAAGAGTGGGTTTTTTTAATACAGCAGTTTGTGTGCAAATTATGTATAACAGTAGTATTTAATTATTTACCATGCAGAGATAACTGGGACAGAGTTTTCTGAAAACAAAGAAAACCGCTTGTCAGTGTTGAAATGACTCAAAAATCCTGTGGTGTTGTAGGGAAAGAACATGACAGGAATGAAAGGTGCATGACTAGTGTGGATTTACATAAAGGAAAATAAAATGTCCCGTTTTAAAGAGCCTTCGGGAATATTCGAGGATAGATGTCAGCTTTTTTTGAGGTGTCTAGCATGTCTCTGTGTATCAGTCATTCAAACACAGACTGAAATAAAATGCCACTAAATGACATAACAAGGACAAAGTTGCGATGAGCTATTGCCATCGCGCGGCGTCTGTTGTTGTCGTCCACAATTCACTAAAATTGGTTCTCCTCCCTCAGTTCTCAACAGATTTCAATTCTGATTGATTCATTAAATCTAAGCATTAGGCACAAAATGTATCACTTTGTCGAAATTTGCCTTTGTAAACAATTTGTTGACAACTTTGTTTATTTTTCCAGTCCCACAATTCTCAACGGATTTCAATTCTGATTTCATGATCTATTGAATGACTCCCTTTTGTTGATAAGACATCACAGCTGTGAGGTCCGGATGAGCACTGGTCCATTAGCACTATCTTTTATTCCATCAAAATGCTATATCTACAAACCATTACCGTTGGGTGGAACAGAAACTCTTCAGGATTTAGTCCTCAAACTGATAATCTCATCTTGTTTGATGTGTGGCAGATTTAAATGTCTGCATATTGTAAACTTGTTCTACTGAATGGTGTCAGGGTTTGGCAGTTTGATGTGAGAACTAACCATTGTCAGTGTCAGTTTGTTACTCGGTATGTCCCATAATAACGGCCAGCCGATAATATTGACCTGATTTTAGCATAATTATCAGGGCTCTAGAGTGCAACCAATTTGGTCACACATGCAACCTAATTTAATAAATAAAATTTGAGGTCACACAGTGGGACCAGCCCTTGGAGAAAAAAATCTATTTATTCAACAGTGTGTTCAACTGTGGATTCAACAGTGTGTTCAACTGTGGATTCAACAGTGTGTTCAACAGTGTGTTCAACAGTGGATTCAACTGTGTGTTCAACTGTGGATTCAACAGTGTGTTCAACAGTGTGTTCAACAGTGGATTCAACTGTGTGTTCAACTGTGGATTCAACAGTGTGTTCAACAGTGTGTTCAACAGTGGATTCAACTGTGTGTTCAACTGTGGATTCAACAGTGTGTTCAACAGTGGATTCAACAGTGTGTTCAACAGTGGATTCAACAGTGTGTTCAACTGTGGATTCAACTGTGTGTTCAACTGTGGATTCAACAGTGTGTTCAACAGTGTGTTCAACAGTGTGTTCAACAGTGTGTTCAACAGTGTGTTCAACAGTGGATTCAACTGTGTGTTCAACTGTGGATTCAACAGTGTGTTCAACAGTGTGTTCAACAGTGGATTCAACTGTGGATTCAACTGTGTTCAACAGTGGATTCAACAGTGTGTTCAACAGTGTGTTCAACAGTGGATTCAACTGTGGATTCAACTGTGTTCAACAGTGGATTCAACAGTGTGTTCAACAGTGTGTTCAACTGTGGATTCAACTGTGTGTTCAACTGTGTGTTGTGTTTCTAGCGTGCAGCTCTGGGCCCAAATGTGACCCGTATCACCCTGGAGACTTTCCTGGCTTGGAAGAAGAGGAAAAGGCAGGAAAAGGTCAGAATGGATTGTTAATAGATTTCTGTTTGGTCATTCTCAAGACCAGGGCTCTCAAACACATGGTCCACCAAAGGTTCCAGTGCGGCCCCTGGGATGAATTTTCAAAGGTGAATAATTCCACAGTCAAGACTGTGGAAGTGATTTTACTTCAGGTTCCTCATACAGACCAATATTATCTACAGTCAAATAACAGAAAAAACCTAAAATAAAATTTTTTATTGTGTTGTCAAAATAAAGAAATAAATACATTATGCCTGTACGTAATGACAACTTCACAGTTTTGTCTTTGTTTTAGTGCAATACATAAAATTAAATAGTGAATATATTGACATATACAAACTTATCCTAGAACAATAAAATGTGAAAAACCTGAAATGTCTAAAGAATATTAAGTACAATTTTAACACTTTTCTGTTTCTGTTACTAAGGCTTTAGTGTCTTTGCAGATCTAATCCATAATGCACATGTAGAAATAGGTAGAGGCAGAATATTATTAAAATGATGCTGCTTTTTTTTTCAGGCTATTTTTTCCTTATATTTTTGGGGTAGTTTTATAAAAGTAAGCATTTTTATGATTTAATGGGGTTTTTTTTTTACATTAAAACAAAAGTTGTCATTTATAAATTGTTAACCTCCTAAGACCCGAACTCTTGCATGTTATGCATTTTGAATTTCTCTTGGCTATTTGGGGTGTTTGGGGTCCTGGAGAGTTTAAAAACAAAGAATTATCAGGACTGCCATATATATATATATATATATATATATATATATATATATGTGTGTGTATATGTATATATGTATATGTGTGTATATGTATATATGTATATGTATATATATGTATATATATATACATATACATACATATATGTATACATACATACATATATACATATATGTATGTATGTATACATATACATATATATATATATATATATATATATATATATATATATATATATATATATATATATATATATATATCATGTGGTGTCAGTATAATGTCCTCATAAGTGGAGACCAGGTCCTTGCAGGACAAAATGTGGTATTGTGGTCTTGACAACAGTAAATGTGAAGTCCATATATGTGGAAGTCAGGTCTTAGGAACTTAAAGGGGCAGTTCAGTATTTTTCATATGAATGTGTATGTCATCAGTGTCTTTACTCTGGTGCATCCCCCAGTGTCCTGTGAGGTCAGTTCTGGTCCGGGTTTTGTCAAAACGAAAGGTTTCCTGGGGTCAACAAAATAAAACGTGTTTCTTCTCAAAACAGTATGTGTTGGAATGAATGATTTATTTACATAACAAAACCGACACTGAACAATAACTCACACCTTGTAATTGCTTGGAGCTACTTTCTTTTAATAGTGATGAATGGTTATTGTCACTGCTAACAGCTGTGCGTCTGCACATAGCAGCCGCAAACACTGCTGAACAACTGATGAAAGTAGTTTGCTAAGGTGCACAGCTGTTAACAGTGACAACGTGCATTGATCGCTATTGAGAGAAAGTAGCTCCAAGCAATTACGAGGTGGGAGTTTTTGTTTCATAACTGTTTTTTTAATGCAAATAAATCACTCATTCCAACACATACTGTTTTGAGAAGAAACACGTTTTATTTTGTTGATCACAGGAAACCTGTCGGGACTACTTTCATTTTGACCAAAACCAGACCAGAACTGGGCTCACAGGACACTGTGGCGGGTTAGTCACTGTAGGTGCACCAGAGTAAGGATGCTGATCCCATACAGATTCATGTGAAAAACACTGAACTGTCCCTTTAATCTATTGGTTTAATGTTCTGGTCCACTGGTCCACATCAGATCAGACTGAATGTGACTCCCTGAAGGAAAGTGAGTTTGAGAGCCCTGCTCAAGAGTATTTGTTCCCTAACTGTAAAAGGAAAACTGTGGTGTCATGTGACCTTAACCTGGTTAACTGTGTGCTGCTGAACAGGTGGATAAGGCGAGAGAGGAGATGGAGAAGAAGAAAGCTGACTTTAAGGCTGGAAAGTCACTCGTGGTGAGTTTGGAAACAAGTGTGTGTGTGTGTGTGTGTGTGTGTGTGTGTGTGTGTGTGTGTGTGTGTGTGTGTGTGTGTGTGTGTGTGTGTGTCAAGCCTTTGATTAAATTAATGTATTCATGCAGGTGAGCGGCCGTGAGGTGTTCGAGTTCCGTCCAGAGTTGGTTGACGATGATGATGATGAAGCCGACGACACAAGATATCTGAATGAGGATGATGATGATGATGATGACTATGAGGAAGAGGTATTCATTAGTTTGAGTTTGAAAGCACTTTCTGGGCTGATGTTTGTGTCGTCCTGTTGTTATTGTCAGATTCTATCCCAGTTGGTGTTGTACAGTCCTGACACAGTCTATAAGGTGCACTGAAAAACTTTAATTTTCTCCAAAAACCACAGAGTGCCTTATATGTATGTGTGTGTGTGTGTGTGTGTGTATGTATATATATATATATATATATATATATATATATATATATATATATATATATATATATATATATATATACCGTAATTTCCGGACTATAGAGCGCACCTGATTATAAGCCGCACCCACCACATTTTAAAAGGAAAACCGATTTTGTACATACACAAGCCGCACCTGTATATACGCCGCATGTGCCCACATTAAAACATGTAACACAAACACAAAATTAACCCGACTTCAAGTCCCGCGAATGAAACTAAATGTCCTTCATTAACCCTTGTGCGGTCCTTCGTAAAAGGCACACTGGCTGTGTCCTACAATCGGGTCTTAAAAACCCAGATTCCAAAGTTCAGTTCCATAGACTCATCACCCCACCCCCCAAGGATATATTACTGTTTTCAGTAGTAAGCAATGGCATCCTACAGTACGTATAAAAAGGTACATTTGTGAACCACCGGGTCTCTTTGACCCAAAGGACCACACAAGGGTTAAAGTCCACAGTCCAAAAATCACAGCCGGCAAAATGAAGGGAAAATGATACTTAAGGTTTGATGCAGACCTGCAGAGTTCGGGTCCCGTTGAAAGTAATCCAAGGGAAAAAAAGTGTATATTTCCAAAGGTAAGGGAGGGAAAAATATATCCACTATTGTCCGCCGCGTCCACAAACAGGTGGCTGGTCGCCGCCTCACCTCATCTATCGCAGAGTCAGTGATAACTTTAATCTTTGGCAGAGAGTTGAGGTCAAACTCCTCCGTGCTAACGTGCAAAAAAAATCCACAGGGTCTGGTCGAGCCTCTGTCTTCTCTCACACACCGTCGTGGGTTTTTCTTTAAGCAACTTTTTACCCCCTGTACACCTTTTTTTGTCTGTCCCTCACCTTTACCGGTCCTCATTAAACCCGTCACCCCGCGTTTGTTCCGCCCCTCCTTTTTCATTCAGTCTTCCTCGACACATATATTCCACCGGTCTAAATCTTACCTTTTCTACTCGAGCGCCTCTGGCGGCCGTTAGAAAAATTACATAAATTGGCCGCATCACTGAAAAAGCCGCAGGGTTGAAAGTTTGGGAAAAAAGTAGCGGCTTATAGTCCGGAATTTACGGTATATATATTCTAGGTGTGCTTAGTGATTTGGAATTTTGACTTTTTATCTAATCATTTTGGCTTTCTAACTCAAATGTTTTACTTTTAATCTAATCCTTTTGACATTCCTTAAAGTGCCTTATAGTGTGGAAAGCATGAATAAAATATCAAATCCATTCAACAAAAATTCTGAACATGCACTGAAAAGCAGCTCCTGGTTCCCTCTTCTCTGGTACCAAAGTGCTTTTGCATAAAATAAATTCCAATTAAATAATGTGATCTTAAAGATCACATTATGTTTGTTTTTTTTAACGCAGGAACACAATGTGACAAATGCACAAAGTGATGTAAGTGATTGGAAGTCCATTCTGAAGCCTGTCTATATACATGACCTGAACCTTTGTCATTTCAGATTGATATCACAGAGATCCAGGACATAGACTTATCCCGTTTCGTTCCACAAGAGGTTGACAACACAGGTATTACTGTCGCCTCCACGGACCGTTTCACCTCCAGGAATAAGACTGAGCCAACAGAAACAGGTAAGAATATACTGAAACAAAACTACCACAGCAGCTGCCAACACCTACTGGCAACAGTTTAGGGTTCAATGCTTTGGCCAAGGACACTTTGACATGTCATACGTGGTCGAATATTCAAATGACCATTTCAAAACCAGGACCAAGGATTTCTTAGAATTTTTTAAATCCTCTCAGGGATTGTTAATGACCGATAAAATAAATCATTAGCGAACATTGAACACTAGTTTACAAATAATTTGGGAACATCCACCGGTCTGCCACCTTGTCAGACCGGTGCTGCTTCATGGAGGTCTGCGTTCTGAGTGGTCTACGTTAATCTGGAACCACACGTTGTCATTAATTTTATTGTTAAACTTTAACACAACACTTTAACTTTTTATTTTGATTGTTTAAAGTCGACTTAAATTTTTTGGAGTACGTAGTCATGGAAATTTGCCAATAAGTATTTTTAATATGTGACCCGCCACCACGAAACCAGGCATAAGTCGCGCTGAGCCGTTCAGAGCTACAGCCAAATTTAGGCTGGAAGGTGATTTGTTATTTGTGTTTACATCTTATCAAAAAACGGTACCTTAACACCTCTATGTTCACTTCCTGTGGTCATTACATTGAAATCCAATCAATAAAGGTGTTTATTGAGTCAATTATTTAAGCGGCGACAAAAGTTCAGGTATTGCTGAGCAAAGACAAAGACGACTTCCACCTCTTTTCGCCGAACAAAACGATCTCCGTTCCGTGGGTAAACACCCAAGTGTTTGGTACGAGGTAAAAGCTTATATTGAATGTTCTGTCCAATGGTGTAAGCCAAATGATTATAATACGTCACACTTCTGTCCTATTATTATAATATATAAAACTTCTGTGACATGTCCATCAGAGTGTCCTTTAACATCTGTCAACAATTTTTGTCAATCGAATACAAATTATTATGCGTTGCTAAGGACTTCCTACCCCAAAACAGTCCAAAACTTTAACCGACAATATCTAAAAATATGCAAATTGCAAAATGTGTCCAAATGTGGATATTAAAATGACCATAACTTTGGTTCTACTTGTGATAGAAACATCATTTTTTTCACCATCTTAAACCTTAGTTTCCACTCTACCAAGATACACACATAACTCTGTTTGGATTTACACACACTTATGCCTGGTTTACTGGTGGTGGGTCACATATATAACACACACCATCTAAACACACACTTGCAAAAAACTCAGTATAGTTAAAGGAATACTACACCCACAGAATGATGTGTCCTCATTTTCTACTTGTCCTAAATTATTTTTGTTATAGTCGGCCTACATGTTATCAAACTAACATAATTCTTACTAATGTGTCCACATTTTTAAGACTTTTGAAAATTCTGAATTAAATGAAAATTCAGAAATGTAAAAAATTCAAATACCCTTTAATGTCAATTAAGGCTTTATTTTTAGAACGATGAATGAAATGCCTTTTAAGACTTTTCAAGGATCCGCTGGAACCCTGTTTACTAGTTCTGAGCCAAGGCTGAAGTAAAAACATGTATGGACCCGAAAACCACTGTGTGAGTGGATGACTAATGTGTTGTGTGTGTTTGTGCAGAGGAGCAGCTGAACGGAGCGTGTGGCGGCGCTGAGGCCAACGGACTATCAGGAGCTGAGGGAGGAGGGGAGGAAGGAGGAGGGGGGGAGGAGGACGAGGAGGAGGAGGACGAGGAGCAGGAGGAGGTGCCGGTGGATGAAAACCTGTTCACAGGAGAAGACCTGGAGGAACTGGACGAAGAACTCAACACACTGGTGCTGGAAGACTGAGGCGGGACGGACGGACGGACTAAATGACAAAGGGATGGACTGACGGACGCATGGAGCTAAACTACGGTCTGGAAATGATCCAAAACTAGATGTTTGAATGATTTTAAATTTCAGAGACTCCAGTAATAAAAGCCTGGTCGTATCATGACATCACTGCCTGCCCCTCCTCTTTTCTGTATTCAGCCCCCCCCCCCCATGTCCCAGCATCCTCAGCTCTCTGTCCACAGTGGACATGGGGTAGGGGTCAAGCAGGGACAAATCCATCAGAGGACCAAGGGGCTGTGGTGGTGGTGGTGGTGGTGGGGGTTAACTAGAACACAAATAAGTTAAAATGAGGCTTTTCAAGTGTGTTTCCACTGGGGCTGAACATCCTTTTGGGCTGAATCTCATTTCACCGCCTACCCCTACCCTTAACTCCTCCAAACAGAGCTATAAGGGGGTAGGGCTTGGATTCGGACACCCCTTCAACACTCACCTACGTCATCAGTTCACTCCACCAGTTGTTACGTAACCAAAAACCACAGCTGTAACCAGACATAAACTAACATGTCTGCTGCTGCTCGTTCTCCTGGATATGACCATATTTTTACTAATACGGTGGTACCTCTACTTACGAAAGATCCAGCTAACAAATAATCCAAGTAACGAAAAACCTTTATCTCAATTTTTCGTCTCTGAATACGAAAGAAAATTCAATTTACAAAACAAAACTGAAATCCCTGAGACATAAATACTATGTACATTACTGTACGTACTGTACGTAGCATCCCATTGGCTATGAGGGAGCTACCCATGATGCTTTTGGTGAGCTTTTGACCCTCATTCATCACAGAGTTCTAACCATACACACATAAAGGACAGAACCACCGCTGCCTTGGAGTGCGTCCACCCAAACCCTACCACAACAAGCATTCGTGCGGTCACCTTGAAATTTTACATTGCGGTAAATGGAGAATAAATTTCAAAGTGATCCAGGATCTGTTCCGGATCACCACCAAAATGTAACCATTTGTTCCTTGTGACACTCCCAACACATCGCGAAAATGTTATCAAAATCTCTTAAGAACTTTTTGCGTAATCCTGCTGACAGACAGACAGACAGACAAACAAACAAACAGACTCAATCTAATCTAAAAACGGTTCACATTCCTGGTGTCTGAACCTGAATCTCCTTTCAAAGGTTGCTGAAAATAACCTTTTTTTAAAATGTCAAACGTTATATGTCAATAGTTATCACAACTTATTTTGTAGATGACACCATTTTTAAAAGGATTCGCATTGTTTTCTGGGAAATTTCTCATACCCCTCTGTTTGGAGTCTGTCTCTGGAAAATGTCTCCATTTGAAGGGGTATAAAGCCCCTCCCCTTCCCCCTACCCCTCTGCCTTAATGTGAACTGAGACACCCCTACCCCAACACGTGGACACACAAAACATACGGGGAAGGGGTGAAATGAGGTTCAACCTTAGACCCAAAATCATCTTTCAGACACAATTTTGGAATCGTCAAGCCTGTTTTTTTTGTTTTTGTTTTGCAGCGCTCTTATCTTTTTCATCAACTACTGTATTTTACTAGTTATCAATTGATGATATGGCTTTTTTTTAAATAACAGTTAAATAATAAATATGACAGATCATCTATTTTGTTTCTTCCCATTTTTCTCCCCTTTTTTTCTTTCTTTTTTTCTTTTTTTCTTTTTTCCTCTTTTATTCTTTTCCCACCTTTTTCCTTTTTTTGAAAAAAAAATGTCTTAGTTTTCCTAGCCTAGCCGCGCTACACACCTACATGTTCTACAGTAGTAGTCTAGTTTCACTCAATGTAACTTTTGGCTACATTCCTCTGAAACTGGTCGACCAATCACGTTGAAGTATAGAGTCAGGGGGCGGGCGTAACAAAATGACGCTGCAACGATTCAGAGAGACACAACCATAGAAGAAGAACAATGGGTGGAGATTTCCTTTTGTCAAAGATAAATGAAAAATGTCAGAAAATGTCAGCAATCTAAATCCTTTTTATAGAAGCGACAACAGTCGTTAAGCTCCATAATCCACCATTTTGTTTCGTCATTCCTAACTTTCTCCAAACTCTTTCCGGCGCTCTAACTACGTCATCCTAAAGATTCCTCTGATTGGTTGTAGTACCGTCCTATTACATACAGAGGATTTGAAAGACAACCTTTTAGCCCTGCCTCCTCTGACTATGAAGCACCACTAGACCCATACATGAATGAATAAGGATAGCGCTGCTAGGCTACAGTTTTCCTTCACTTCTCAGTAAATCATGGCAGTAGTTTATGGTATTTATTGTTCAACTGTTATTATAAAATTTTCTGTGACGTTTCCAAATGTTGTTGAACCACTGAAAGTTAACTCGAAGAAAATCTGGGATCAAATCGAAATTGCAATATCTGCCCGAAAAATCTCAAATGAAATGTTTTCCTTAAAATGTTTCAGCCCCAGTTTGTACTTCAGTTAAAAGCTCTAAAGTGATTTGCAGAAAATGACTTCAGAAATTTCACATTAACGATGGTTCTTGTACAAATCGTTCAACGTAGTTGGAAATGAACAGAAATGATTCTGTTGTAAGAAAGTGATTCTGTTCAGAGCTTCAGTTGCTCCCATATCAAAGTGAACGGGTGCTAGCATTAGCATTAAGCTCCAGTGGAGATTGCTACCCCTCAGAAGATCCTTTTATTTCATTTAGCTCAAATAAAGCCCTGCTCAGTCATATGAAGAAGCCAGTGTCAGACTGGCCCTTGGACAGCCTGGACCTGTTCTGGATGTCTGATTCATGCTACAATTACAAAGAAACCAAATGATCCTGTTGCCAGCCCAGTATTGTAAATATTGCTCTTGTAATTTGCCTCCTTAAGAAATAAAAGAGTACCCTATGTCTGCTGTGTCTTTGTGAGTAACATCAGTTAATAAGTTCACATTTTAGATGATATACTATTAAAGAGTTAGTTAGTTTTTTCCACATGAATCTGTATGGGATCAGTGACTTTGTTCTGGTGCACCCACAGTGACTTACTCTGTAGGACACAGGTGTCAAACTCCAGTCCTCGAGGGCCGGTGTCCTGCTTGTTTTAGATATTTCCCTCTTCCATGTGATTCAGTTTAACCCTTTAACTCCTGAGAACTAACAAAATAATTGGTAACATGAGCAAAATAAGACACAAATGAAAGAAAAATACTAAATTTCAAAAAACAAAATGTAGAAAAACAAACAAAATGAGCAACAAAAACTAATAAATATTGACAAAATGACAAATAATGTGGAAGATTACTTATTACTTAATAATCTTTGCTTCTGCCTGAGCCTTTTTCAGTCATATTCTGTATTGTTCTCTCTCTTTTTGCTGCTTTGAAGTGAATATATGACTGAAATAAACTAAACAAAAAAAAAACTAGTATTGAAATTTGGTCCCAGCAATTTTAATTTTGCCTTTAAAAATGTTTAAATAAAAAAAAAAATAAAATAAAATAAAAACGGTTGAATTTTTCTGAATATTTAAACTAAATCATCCATTCAGAATGCATCATCCCTGACACATAAAGAGTTAAAAATAAGCTCCTCATCAGACTGATAATGATGCACTGGCCTCCAGGTGTAATGGAAGAGGGGAAACATCTAAAACATGCAGGACACCGGCCCTCGAGGACCACAGTTTGTCACCCCTGCTGTAGGACCATGAATGACCATGAGATGGAACTGTAGGACCATAAATGACCAGTGTTCATCATAAACCACTCAGGTTAGAGGATATGCAGAGATTTACACACCTGTATGTGTGTTTCTTTAACTGTTCTGAGACACCAAGGAACTGTGTTCACTTGTAGAAAATGGGCAGAACATGTCCCCACACCACCAGAACATGTCAGTTAAACACATTTGTCAGTGATATTTTACTTCCACTTATATTGTGTTATTCTATGCTCCTTCACTTTATCAAGAACAGATTTTGTAGCTGAAATTACAATAAGGCAAAGATTTACTTATCTTTATTTTGAATATGAATGTCAAAACAAAACAATAAAAAATAAAGAAATAAAAACATACTTTTAAACATATGACACAAAACGAAAAGGAGTGAGAAGAAGCATAACTTATGAACTCCCACCCCTTTGCCTTATAAATTAACTACAGTAGTAATCCTCCAACTTCATACGTAAACACACATTTATATATATATATATATATATATATATATATATATATATATATGCTGCTTTTTATGGTGCTTTTAATCCTACACTGAAGTTTTTAATTTTGCTGAAGTTGTTTTTTTTTTTATTTGGCTATTTATTTACTTCATTGAGCATTAGGTTTTATCGTTATTGACTATGTCTGGGTTATTTATTATGTTTAGATTATTACATATTAGGTCACACACTGCTGGTCCTGAATACTAATTTTATTTTCATGTATTCATGTAAATGACAATAAACTGGTAGAGGACAGCAGACACTGAAGGAGACAGTGCCCAGGTGGGAACATTAATTTTTATATATACACACACATATATCTATATATACATATATGTACATACACAAGAAGATACAAGATGACTTGACTTGTGCATGCTTCTATATATATATATTTTGTAGAATGTTGCAGTGGTACACCGAGACAAATTCCTAGTTGTATACTACATGTGTACTATACGAACAATGGCAATAAAACACTTTCTGATTCTGATTCTGACTTGCTCAAGAAAAAAATACTTGAAGGTTCAGACTTGGTACTTGCGCATTTGTGACTGAATACTGCCCCCAGCTGGACATTATAAACCCCTACAGCCAAACTGACACCAAACTGGTCCTGGAGGATCCTGCATGTTTTTGATGTTTTTCTCTTGAACACAGCTAGTGCTCATTTTCAGTTCTTCTGCAGAGTTTGATGACAGGCTGATCATTAATCTCATCCATCATCCATCATTTACGACAGGAACAAGAAAGACCGGAAGTAGCTGAGGTTGACCCGGAAGTGGATGCTCCTGAGAAGCCTCAGAAGAAGAGACACACGCTCCGGACTGTAATTGTCATTTCTTCAGTGTGTTGTCTTTATTTATCACCAGTCAAGTGAACATGGTGTACTAAACGGTAACATGTTCCGTCCCACCAAACCTCCGTCCTGCTCGTCTTCCCGGCTACCGCCACAGCCTTTCGGCCGCTCTCCACAGCACAGTCCTCCGTTCACATACGGTTCGCTCTCCGGGATTTCTGATCCGGGACATTTACCTCCCGCACCGCCTGGACCGTTTACATCTTCGACATCGGCTTTTCATCACAACAGACCCCCATTTGGGAAGCATTTCTCCAGAGTACGTACACAATACGTCCATAAAACCATTAGCTAGTTACCATACTTAGCATGAGGCTAGCTAGCTAGGTTAACAGTGACGGATGGACTACATTTTCCTTCCCCCCACTTTACTGAGCACCAAATGCTCTAATAAAGCACACTGGTGGAATAATGTCAGGGAAAATAAGTTTGTTGTAATAATTGTTTTCAGTTTCATTAACTTGGACCGTAAATAAAAAGTAGACATTATCCAATAGTTGTTATATTTTTGTTTGTAATTGTTGTAATGTAAACAAACTATTTTTATGGTGCAAAAACAAGTGTACATAAAAAACACACCCAGGTACCAAAGGGTTAATGTTAGAAAAAAAAAGAGTATGTAGAATAATGGGCACATTTAGATATGTGATTGAAAAAACGTTTTAACTCAACTTTTGTGTGATTTGATTTGATATTGTTTATTGACACAGCACAAGGTTAAGACATAAAATACAATAAAATGTTGTTTATGTACCTTGTACACATATCAAAAGAATAAACCCAAAAAGCTCAAATTAACTTATTTCCATTGTGGTCCTTAAGTTACAAGAAAAACTATAAAAGTGTATGCAAGACTAAAATCAATTGAGTGTAAAATGAGTGTATACAAATAAGACATAAAAAAAATTATACAGATACATACAAAAATAAATACATATATTTCAGTCATCCTTTGGGTCATCATGCTAGAAAATTATTATTATTATTATTGGATGCCCTATTTTTAATATGTCCCAGGAGGTTGTTTCACAGGACGGCCCCTGAATATAAAAAAGAACCTTTACCCCTTGAAGTTTTAAATCTACAGTATATAACATAAAGTCCGTCTTACAAATAGTAAAAACTACTCCGTAAAGGACAGACACAAGACTAACATCTGTCTCTGACCATTTTATAAAACCTGTCTTAACTCATAAAGATAAATGTTTTTTCTTCTATATTAAAGTTTTTGCAAGTGATTTATCACAATTTAATGTGACATAATCCTTTGTATTTTGCATTTTTTTAGTGAACATCAGGCATTCCTCTATTTAATTATGTAGATGTTCGTAAAAACTCAGATTAAAGTTGAGGGTTATTATGAGCAACAGATAAAACTGAAAAAGTAAATTTTTCAGCAAAATATATAATTAACTGAGCATAAACCCAGTGTGTTCATCCACTGTCATTGATCCAACTCCAGGGGTAGTACTGGTAAATCATTTTTGTAGACGATGACGATGTTTGAATAGAAACTGTGGAAACACTGTCATGGAGACATGACAAACTGTAGTTTACACCAGCGATTTACATATATTTTTAGTAGTTCAGAAATGATTAAGCATTTTAAATCTGTGTATCATTCGTTTTTTCAAAAGAAAACAAAAAATAAAGACAGTGAAATAAGTAGTTTCTTCATTATTTGTTTCCAAAACCAAAATGAAAAAAACGGATAGTGATGCGTTTTTTCAATTTTCCTTTTTGTGTTTAAATGAATAATAGAAAAAACAGATAACGGCGGTTTTCTGTTTTATCCAATTTTGACCTGAAGCAAATTGAATAAACTGGAAATAAATTTTAACAAGTGAAACAAAGATCATTACGGTATGATATGACACCAGTTTTCTCCGTGGTCATATCTTCAGGTCTTAGGGTGACCCTCTTGTTTTCCCCAAATAGGACGAAGGTTTACGTCTTTGTCACTGCAGGTCGAAGGTCATTTTCAGTTTACTCAATTTGCTTCAGGTCAAAATGGCCGTTATCTGTTGTTTTTTTTTTTTTGTCTATTATTAATTTAAACAAAATGGAAAATTGGAAACGTGCTTCGTTATCTGTTTTTTCACTTTGGTTTTGGAAACAAATAATGAAGAAACAAGTTGTTGTTTCATTGTCTTATTTTTGGTTTTATTTTGAAAAACGAATTAACGAATGATACACAGATTTAAAATGCTTAATAATTTCTAAACTGAACTTCTGAACAATACAGTTTGTCATCTTTCCATGATCGTCAGATATGACCCATTTGGATATTATAATAATAATTCACTCTGCACATGCTCAGTTTAAGTCCTTACATCCACATTCATGAGGGACAACATGATTTTGTGCTCGTAATAATAATTTCTTCATGTAATTAATCTCACCCAACATTGGTTGAGTGAGATTATTGTAATCACTGTGTGTGTGTATGTGTGTGTATTCTCTGAATACTTGTTTAAGGACTGCCTTTACAGTAGGTAAAGGTCTAGTGTATACTATTTTTGTGGTTTTACTTTTAGGAATATAACATTTCAGATATGGAATGTAATTTCTCAGTTGTGTTTTGGTTGATCCCAAAAGCAGAAGAATCAAACATTTGTTCTATTGATGATGTATTTAGATTTAGATGATCACAAAATATCTCAGCAAGAAGATAATGTGGTAATACCTGGTACCTTCACTTTGTCGTGATTATATTTAGTTGATTCAGTTCATGTATGAGGTATAATGATGTGATACCTGATCTGACAGCCCAAAAATCACCTACATTTAGCACGTGTTTGCTTTAAAAACAACTATACATGTATAAATTACTAATATATTGGGTATCACCTTACAGGAAATGTCATCATGTGTCATGTGATACCCCCCAAAATGTCCTATGTCTAATGGTAGTGAAGTTACGAGGCAAACGTGTCAGGTGTTTTTCACAAAATAAACATTAAAACTTCATAGCTCATGAGGCAGGCCTTCACATGGTCCAAATCCAAATAATTTGATATCTGGTCATTCCACAGTTTGAAGAATACGAATCACAGCAATTGGCTGTAAAATAACAAAAAAAAAGTTTTCAAATCAATCATTGTAAAGTTGATCAGTGCGATTAGCCAGAGTTTTCCTCTGGTTCCACCCTCTAGACTCAACTAAAATATTTATTTATTTATTTATTTATTTTGCAGACATTATGTTTCAGTTCGGGATACAGGATTGTCAAGAGGTTTTTAAGCAATATGGTAAAAAATGTTCCAAAGAAGATCTCCCACCCTCACCTTTAACTAGAGTTTCTGAGAAACCTGAGTTTACATACACAGCCAGATAATTGAATTATTGAGTGAGGTACGTTCCACTACTAGATGCTTACACGTCCTTTTGTGTTGGCATTCTACCGGTTGGTGCCATAGAAGAAGAAAATTGGTAAACCAAGTCGTCAGATTTGAAGCAGACGTAGTAGGGGGACAAAGAATATGGATGACAGAGAGAAGATATGGATGACAACCATGCAGTAGCTCAGGACATTTGGTACAAACTGTTTAAAACTCTGATTTATTACACCTAACCTGCATGTTGTGTCTTTGGTCACTTCCTGAAGGGGGCGTGTCCAGGCCAGACAATCGTCGAGCTCAAGTTGGTAGCATTTAGACTTTAGACTTAGACTTTATTTGTCATTGTTTCATAAAACAGGTTCAGTGAACAACGAAATTGAATGCAGTCATGTCCGCGGTGCAGTTTTAGCATGCAAGTGACACAAGAATAAGATAAGAAATAAGGTAAAAAGAACCACATGTGTGGAGAAGCAGGATTTTAGAACCACATTATCTGACTTGAATAATCTTAGTTTTAAATCTCCAGTTTGGTTAAATGTTAATCTATGGGTATACATGACTTTTAAAAGTTAGATATTAGCCAAACGAAGGCAATAATTCAAATTTGTCTAAGTGTGCGCACTCGTAGTGAGTGCTGTGGAAGGTGGTAGAAATACTGGACTCATGTGCAGTGTACTATAGTACTGTAAAGAAACCTGTGACACGTATTTAATATTTATCAGATCCACTGTTTGCTAACCTGATGGAAGGAAAATGTACATTTTATTGATTTTGCTCTTTATTTTTCTCTTTTTTGTATTTACTCAGCTGAAATGCCTTTATAGAGTCCAACAGACTGTGATTTCCACTACGCTTGGAAATTCGCAAAATGTAAATTGTGTTATAAAAAAACTGGTAATGGAAACACCTGAATTTCAGGGGAAAAAAACACTCAAATATCGCTAAAAGGTTTTTACGCTTTCATGAGGTGGTTTTTTGTTTTGATATTGTAACCTATCACAAAAACGCAATGGAAACTCTTTTTTTTTCCACAATTGTATGTCATACACGCAAATTACATGGTCACATGATCACTTCTTTGGGAGTGAAAATGGTGCGATACTCATGGACAGAGGAGGAGACAGAGACTTTTCTGGAAAGAATTCAGGAGAAAAAACGTCGGTTTCATTTTCGAGACGAACAGCAGAGAAATGCAGCGTGAAATTAACCACACGGGAAGGTTAATCTTCCAGCAGTGAAATCTCACAGGATACTTAAGACTTATGATGCTCCTGCCTACCAATTATGGTAGAGCTTTGACCTTTTCCCAAAAATCATATTAGAATTGGAGATATGGAGATATTTGAATAATATTCAAATATTTATTCATTATATTACTTTGAAAATGGCTCACTAACCTCTGCGTCAAAATTAAATATTATATTTAGTCCACCATAGGGCAGTATTATGTCAAATATTCTGGCGTGTTTCCAACCATTACTGCTGAAACATGCAGT
Organism: Siphamia tubifer; assembly: GCA_020466265.1. NCBI lineage: Eukaryota > Metazoa > Chordata > Actinopteri > Kurtiformes > Apogonidae > Siphamia > Siphamia tubifer. The sequence continues at coordinate 5,590,111 of CM035797.1, forward strand.
GTCGCAGTAATGAGCATTATTATCAGCTGACTCTTTTAACATTCCATAATCCACAAACATCATCTTTCGTCCGTTGCCTTGTTGTGCGTGAAACACTGTTCCTTAGTTTTCCTGGTTGGCTGTATTGATGAAAGCCTTTAAACTGTTAGCTAAACTGTTAGCCTCACTGACGATCAAAAGGGAACGTTTACAAAATGAGCAGGTACAAAAGCGGACACATGTAAAATGGTCACCGATTAGTTTTACCTGCTCACTTTGTTAATTTATGACACTTGTATATTTTCCAGAGTATGATCTACCTCGGCTATTGTTCATGAATGAGCAGGACTGACCACTTTGTCGTTAGTTACGTGTCAGCGTAAAAACAAAAACCCTGTGACCTGAACTGAAAAGGTTTACAACCACATTCGCAAAAATTTAAATAAATAGGCCTAATGAGACCATATACAGGTTTGAATATTAAGAGCTGCCTAACATTTGTTCAATAAACTTTTAATTCAAAACCCTAATTTATGGACCCCATGAAAGCAGTGGTGTAGTCCATGAACGTCATTTATGATCACATGAACACCAAAATGCTTTCAACGTTCACTTTTGTGACTTCTATATCTCTGTTCCACAGCAAATTTTACATGACATTTTCACAACTTCGAAACTTTCTGCACTGGCCCGCCCCCTCCACTGTTCTATAGGGTCCCACAAACAGGCCCAATGAATTTGCTGCATTTAACCCCTCTTTGTTGGCAACCCAATGGGTGAGTTATCAAATGAATTTTACAATACTGTTGTAAACCTCATATATTTAGTCATTTAACACCATAACCTGTAAGTCAATAAATTATTACTATGTTTAAAAATAGAGAAATCTTTATAGTCTGTAAATGTTAGTTTCATTTTATCTTCACTCCAGTAACATGCAGCTAGTTTGTGTAATAATTCTAGTTTCATAGTTTCAAGTGTTGTTGACTTATTCATCTTTTATATGTACTTACAATTTTGATTGTGTTTAACAAACACTTATTGTGATTGTCATGACTAAACATGTCTGTATTTATTGTTTCCTTCTTTTGCAGTTAAGGATTTTCAAGAATCAATAGAATTCCAATAGAATTCTATTGAACCTGTGAAACCTTGTGGAGTGTCGGTATTTTCAGTGTTCTGGAACCATCAGGAAATAACGTCATAATAAAAGTGACTGAGCCTCAGATGCAGACACAAATGATATTTTTGAGAAGCCTTCTCATTTACAGGACATTACTTTTCGTTGGTATTTCTGTTTCCATTGCTCCTCCAGAAATGCATTTTGTCAAGTAATAATTTGAAAGCTTTGATCTTGCATGACACCATAAAATATAACAGTACATCAGTTAGCATCTACGTCACATGGAATTCTGTCCATTTTAAAGTAGATGTATGTTCATTATGTTTCAGTTTTGTCAATTTTTATGGCTATAACATTAAAGGAACTTTGTTTTAGAACAGCTATCATAAAATCATTCTACATAAGGATTATTTTCTGTCTATATGTTTTTGAGTATCCACAATTACCTTTGTGAATGTGGTGGTAGTGTTTTATGTCTCAAGATGGACCATACTATTATTTTTTCTTTACATGATGTGTTAAATTATTAAATCATGTCCTGTTTATTGTTGAAAATGCCCCTTTGTTGGTATGAATTTGGTCATTGAAATGTATTTGAATTAAAGTGTATATACAATAGTTTTCAGTCAGTGCAGTCTGAATTTATTCTATCTTGCAAGAGAAGATACAACACATCGTAAGTCTGTGTGAAGAGAATTCTGAGCTACTCCCAACGTAAACCTTTACAGGCCCCGCCTGTTACCTGAGAATACAGAAATGAAAATTGCAGTTATCTAGGTCCCAAGGAAAGTTATGGCTTTCCATAGTCCCTGGAACTAGGCACATATAATAAGCAGTTTCCCACAGAGTAGGTCTAAGAACCTAATTCTAGGTACTAAATAGTTCTAAGAACTATTTAGGAACCTTTGGGTTGGCATTCCGACACGGCAGTAGGAACCATTGGAGGGGCCAATGTGACACCAATGTCTGCCACAGTGATGTATAAACAACAATAGAGAATGAGGCCACAGCACTACTATAAAAATAGGGCCAATGTTGCTGTGCAGGTCCTCACAGCTGTGATGTCTTACCGTTAACAAAAGGGAGTCATTCAGTAGATGATAAAAATCAATCAGACTGTATGGCTATAGTATAGGAAGCCTCCAAAGCTCTTATGGGGTAACATCTGACTTAACAAAAGTAGGTAACTGGGTAATGACATATTACTGTGGTTAAAGCTCTTAATTGATACGCAAGTGGTTGATGGTGGGAATTAATATTGGGACAATTACTTTCTAATGAATCAATCAGAATTGAAATCTGAGGGAGAAGTGATTTTAGTGCCAGACTGGAAAAATAAAGTTGTAAACGGTGTTTACAAAGGCAAATTTTGACAAAGTGATAATTTTTGTGCCTAGTGCTTAGATCTGTCTAATGAATCAATTGGAATTGAAGTCCATTGAGAATTGAGGGAGGAGAAGCGATTTTAGTGAATTGCGGATGCCAACGAACGGACGAGGCGCAATGGCAATAGCTCATCACAACTCTGTCCGGATGACCTACTAGAATAGAGAATGAGGAGGCCACAGTGTTACTATAAACTAGAATATAGAATGAGGCCACAGCTTTACTATAAACTAGAATAGAGAATGAGGAGGCCACAGTGTTACTATAAACTAGAATAGAGAATGAGGAGGCCACAGCGTTACTATAAACTAGAATAGAGAATGAGGAGGCCACAACGATTATGTTCTGTATCACAGGAGTGTTAATTGTGGTCAAATACAGCATTTAATGTCAAGAATAGAGGTGTGTATGGAGTTAGGAGATGAAGTATCCACAGGCAGGTGATACTACGATGTATGTTAATGTCATAGCTTTAACCAACATCCTTATTAATAAAAAAAAAACAAACATGTTATCAGTCCGTTTATTACTTTTTCTGTATTTTTTCCAACACACAGCTGACGCTACAGTTTTAAAGATAGAGGTACTGCAAGATGAGGAAATGCGGAAATAGGCGTGGCCTGGGCTCTACCAATCACCAAACACCTATGTCATATAGTTCCTGAAGAACTAAAAAAGACCCTCTCTGCCATTGAGGAATTAAAAAGATTCTAGGAACTATCTAGCTCCTAGGCTGTGGGAAAGGTTCCAGTAACTAAAAATGTTCTAGGAACTACAAATGGTTCAGACAGTGGGAAACCGCCTAGTGTTGCAAAGCTTCTGGGACAATGCCGGTTTTTTGCAGTTGGGGCGTTAATTATGATGTAATTTGAATTATTCTAATCACCAATGGTACTTTTTTCAATTTTAATTCCTCTGGAAGAAATTAGGTTTGTGCTGATATTCACAATGTGTCATACAAGAGTCAGCAGGGCACAGATTTGAAGATGCTAAACCAGTTATTTTGTTCAAATCTGTTAATATGTCCATTGTGACACAGTAGTGCTAATTCTGTTGCAGTCCCATTTAAACTTTGAAACACTCGGGCTAAGCAAAAATATTGTAACCTGAGACACGTAAGTGACATCATCTCTGCGTGAGCTGAGTCAAGAGGCTTTAGCCATATCACAACCCTTCTTTGCAGTATCTCTTCATCTGTATATTCTGGCTCAAACCGATAGCGACGGCTATCATATTTATAGCCGTCTTCAAGTTAAAAGTTCCTCTGGCATGTCATGGAAAATATGTTTGTTAGCCTTGCTATCGGAGAACTTCCTCATGTATGGTGTACTGCATCTGCCAGTGTGCCTTGTAGTAAACAAGCAAGTTAGCTAACATAACCACAGCTCATTGTCGAATGATATAGATTGAGATACATCACGTCCAGTGGGTGTATTGTTTATCTGATAGCGTTGTTGCTATTTGGTATTTTCTAGTGCTCTTCAATTGGTTTTAATCCATGATTTACTACTATTTATAGCACTTAAAAACTGTTTTAAATTAGTCTTTGTTGGCTTCGTATTCACCCAGAGACAAGGAATAAATCTGACCTTAACTACAAAGTTTGTTCGTGGATTAAAAACAACTTTCCTCTCGAGCTCTACTAGCCTAGCTTTCCTGAGCCATGGCTAGCCCACTGCCTTCACCTTCCCATCTGTTCTGTTCAGTGTGCTGTATGTACAATGAGTTTCCTGCCTTTTTATTGAGGATAGAAGTAGCTGTAGGAAGTGTAGTTTAGTGTTCGGGTTGGAGGCCAGGGTTTTGAAGTTAGAAGCACAGCTCTACAGCTTGGAAGCTAATGCTAAGCCTCGCTATAGTCAGGTAGCAGCAGGGACTGCAGGTCATGCTAATAGCTGCAGGAATGCTAGCGTGGGGTATATAAACCCCTCTGTAACACTAAATAGTTTCACAACTGTAGACCAAACTGATGTAATATCCAATATGTCTTCCTGATATATAGACTAGACTTTATTGTCATAGTACACCATGGTACAATGAGATTGGTTTAGGATGCTCCTCCCAGTGTGCAAAAAATGCAATAACTATACGGACAATAAATATAAAAAAACAGATAAATATAAAAGCACACTGTATAAAAACAACACAAATACGGCCTACTACAATTTTAAATACTCAAATGTAACATTCTAAAAGAAACCTTTGACCTCTCACATCATTAATTTTTAGACATTTTCTTGTTTAACAGTTTAATCTCCCAGGGGTTAAAACTGTTCTTGAGCCTGTTTGTGTGGTGCCTCCAGACTCTGTACCTCTTTCCAGAGGGCAGCAGGTCAAAGAGGTTGTGACCAGGGTGGAATGGGTCATTCAATATCCTCTTTGCAATGTTGAGCCCTTCAGAGCCAGCAATGTTTTCCAAGGATGGCAGGGGGTGGCCAATGATTTTCTGGGCCCATTTTATGACCCCCCCACACACACACACACAAGGCTGTCCTGTTCTTTAGTGTGAGGCCCCTCTTAAAGATGATCTGATTCCGTATCACTCCAATAGAACCCTTTGTTCTCAGAATGCAGGTCTACTTGAAGTTCCCAGGGTCTGTGAACATACAGTAGAAGCTAGAGCCTTTAGTTACCATGGTTACTGTCTTATGGAATCAGCTTCCATTTAATATTAAAGAGGTCGACAGGGTCTCTACATTTAAAATTAGGTTGAAAAAGTTCCTGTTTGAGAAAATTGATGGTCAGGTTAGTTAAAAACACTCTGGTTAGTTAAAAACACACTGAAGTCACAGTTAAGTCTAAGCCGCCCTATGAGCTAGAATCCTGGGGTAAGTACAGGCACTGAGTCCTATCACCTGCCTCTCCCTATCTCTTATCTCTCTGTCTCTCTCTGTGCCTCTTTCTGTCTCTAAAAAATAAATAAATATAGATCAAGTGATATATTAAATAAATATAGATCAAGGCCATCAACTGGTGTTGGTGAGCTAACCAAAAATGCTCTTCAGCACCCTCAGGAACACCCACATAACATTTACTACATGTTGAATGACTTGTGGCTTAGTTTACTCCATATTATTCAAATGTTTGTTAGTTCAACAGAGGCCAAAATAAATGAACATTCTATGCTAGACCTGACATGAAAGAGCTTTAACACCATTTTTAAATACTCTCAGTCCCCATGTAGTAGCTTCAATGTTGATGGAGGAAAACCACCACGCCATCAGATCCCACATTGGAACCCCACCCTTCTGAAACATCAACTACTGGACAACAGGTATGTGTGGTCATATGTTAATCAAATTAATGATTTAGCTTACACCATTCACATTGATGTCTCTTTCTTCTAACATTATTTTCAGTGATAAAGCTGGTGAAGAGTTCTTAAGATGCATTGCAGCCAATGAGCCTCTTCCCGATTATCTCAAAGGGGACATGGCACACAACATGGCTGATGCATTAAGATCAGCAAGGGATCTCAAAGATGCTGTCAAGTCAGACCGAGCGTTCCAGATGCATGTGAGCAAGAGCAGAAGTCGAAGCCGGGGCAGATCTCGAGCTAAGAGCAGAGGGCCGAGCCAGGGCATATCTCGAGCTAAGAGCAAAAGTCGAAGTCGGGGCAGATCTCGAGCTAAGAGCAGAGGGCGAAGCCAAAGCAGAGGAAGAAGCAAAAGTAGAGCTCGACCGAGAAGCAAAAGTAGAACTCGACCAAGGAGCAAAAGCCGAGCTCGATCTAGAAGCAAAAGTAGAACTCGACCGAGAAGCAAAAGCAGAGTTCGATCGAGAAGCAAAAGTAGAACTCGACCGAGGAGCAAAAGCAGAGCTCGATCTAGAAGCAAAAGCAGAAGTCGCAGTACAAGTCAGAGTGGAAGCAAGAAGCACCATCACTTACGGAGCAAAAGTCAAGGTCGGAGATCACCTTCACAAAGCAGTGACAAAACATCTGCAAAAGACAAGAAGAGGAAGCGGAGCCCCAGTCCTCCCTGCAGTGATGTCAACGGGAGCTACGACCTCACAGGAAAAAGTCTGCTAGAAGGACTTAAGATTTTAATGAGCAGCAAAGAACTAGAGGAGCGACTGCCCAGCCTTAAAGATGCCATCATGCAAGTAAAGGTACTCATTTCCATGTATTTGAAGACCAACTCAACGCCATAGTCCCATTTGGTCAATACTAAACAATACAGAGCTAACATTGAACCAGTCAGATGTAATGCACAACAGGCTCTGAATTTAGTGCTTGATGTCAATATTTAAAGTGTTCACTTCAACTTCAATATGTGTAGTTCCAGTTCAAAATAACATACTCATTGTCTGAAAACCCCAGTTAAACTCCCCATTTAAAATCAGACCTCAGCTGTCATCCGATATGATCCAGTGTTCAGACTCAGCATAAGCCACTTGGCACCAAGAACTATGTTGCAAACTGACTTAAAGGTGAACTGAAGTGAACAACACTGAATGGCACTGGCTGATAGTACATACATTAGAAAGATAATTTGTCATTGGTAACCGCTTCAACAATTCCGGAATCTTGGAGAAAATTTAGATGTTATATTTCATGCCATGAAATCCTGCTGATTCTCGGGGAGTGCAACCGGAGTTCTGCGTTACATCAGGAGTTGTACCCAGTCCTCCATGTTTTACCACTGTGAGCAAGTGGACACTGATTGTCACAGAACTTTCAGAATGGTACCAAACAATGCGGAGTTCCACGATTGGCATAATTGGTGTTATCACCTATGATCAATTCTTTTTTTTCTTTTTTTTTTGATTTCTGGAGGTTAAATGTGACATATCGCAAAATTCACTTCTGTAACACTGTGTGTGTCAAGCATAGACATATCACTCTATAACTTAATCAATACTGGATATATTATTATATTACACGGACTGACGCATATATACATATATCAAAATGATCAATATTGCAAAAGGTCAAGGTCGCATTTAGCAGAAAGGTCAAAATCACATTATTGGCTCTAATTCAAGAACAGGTTGTCATAGAAACTTGAGGTTGGCACAAAATAGGGGCAAGATTAGACATTCTCTGAATACTTGTTCCATCTAAAGATGCAAATGATCAATTATTCTATTAATCATTAGTTGGTTGACCTTATCAATCAATTAATTAATTGCAGATGATTCATTCATGTGGTGAAACAAAGTGTGTCTGATCATACATTATTGAACTGATAATGGAGATCTGAAATGGAGAAATGGATGTTTGTGTTTTAATCACAGGCCACAGATGCAAACCAAGACTTGGGGTCTTCTACTGGAGAGCAGAAATCTGACAGTTTGGGTCATTTGGCATCATTGGATAACGATAGTGACAGTATGCTTTTGCCACATGAAAGAGTGTGTGGGGATTTCTCATGGCTCCAGGGACAAAGTCAGGAAGACCCTCCTGCTCCGAATGCTGATGAATGTGAGGATGAAGAGGCATTCTTGTATGGGAATGATGACGATCCGGGAGGAAAATCCCCCCATCCAATCACATCCACTCAAGAGTTTCAGAAGATTTCCACAAGTTTAGCATACACCAATCTGGACTGCAACAAAATAAAAAATATACTGGAAAGTGTGGGTTCAACTGACGCTAGCAGTTTAATGAAGCAGCAGCACCCAGTTTTCCCACAGCATTCCATTCCTGACCTCGCTGAAGTAGGTTTAGCTCTGCCAGCTTTGAAAAACCCTGATGTTCGACATGCTCTGGAGTCTCTGCAGTCACTAATCAAAGGTGAGAACACCACAACATATTCCTTTTCAACATTTTCACATGAATGTGTATGTCATCAGTGTCTTTACTCTGCTACACCCACAGTGACTTACCTCCGACAGTGTCCCGTGAGTCCAGTTCTGGTCCGGTTTTAGTCAAAGCGAAAGTAGTCCCGGTAGGTTTCCTGGGGTCAACAAAATAAAATGTGTTTCTTCTCAAAACAGTATGTGTTGTAATGAGTGATTTATTTGCATAACAAAACCGTCACAGGACAAAAACTCACACCTTGTAATTGCTTGGAGCTACTTTCTCTCAATAGCGATCAATGTACGTTGTCGCTGCTAACAGCTGTGCACCTTAGCAAACTACCTTCATAAGTTGTTCAGCAGTGTTTGTGGCTGCTACATGCAGGTGCACAGCTGTTAGCAGTGAAAACCCGCATTGATCACGATTGAGAGAAAGTAGTTCCAAGCAATTATGAGGTGTGAGTTTTTGTTCGGTGATGGTTTTGTTATGCAAATAAATCATTCATTCAAACACATACTGTTTTGAGAAGGAAGTTTTATTTTCATGACCCCAGGAAACCTGCCAGTGTTCTGTCAAGTTATCCGACCCCTCAGGTTCATCCTACCAAGGTTACTGCTCATGCGTAGAAGACATTGTATCAGTTTCTTCCTACTGATCAGTTGTGCTGATAGAAAATTGGTAATATTATATCATACACACATTTTAAGCACGTTCTGTTCAATATTAGAAAATATAGCATTTAAACACGTCTTGGGTAGTTTTCGTTATGTTAAATCATAGAATTGACCGTCAATAAACATGACGAGCTTAGGCTAACTATCAGGCTACTAAGACGGAATAGTTAGCCACTGTCATATTTTCTTCTGTAGCAACTGGTAAAGGAGAGTAAGAAAACAGGTTTTACCATAACCTTTGTGTTTAGTGAGTTGGTCTTGGTTGTGTCTGAGGTGATTAACGATTGAGGGAAAAGCAAGTATTGCTGAAATTTAACGTGTTTTTTCCCCAGTAACAGAGTGAATCTGTCATCAACACGCAATGTAACACGGTTAAATGTTAGCCTAAATATAGCGAACATAAGGTAAATAAAATGACTGTTGTACATTTTAAATTCCAATAACACAAATAATTGGTTGTCAACACATGCAGCAGCATTTAAACAGCGTCACAACCGCTCCATACGTAAGGTAGAATTTTCTGACAAAGCAACACGAATTGACAGATTAGTCGTCAAATTTTCCTTCCGTCTGGATGTTGGACATGCGCATTAAAGGCTAATGCGTAGGATGATTTGACAGAACACCGGGACTACTTCTACTTTGACCAAAACCGGACCAGAACTCGACTCACAGGACACTGTCGGGGGTAAGTCACTGTTGTTGCACTAGAGTAAAGATGCCTGATTCTATACAAATTCATGTAAAAATTGTCAACTATCCCTTTAAATACCCCCTGCCCAAAGACCCTCTGCCTGCTCTTAAGTCTCCAAAAACTGACCATATCCATCAACTTTAGTTTTCTTTAACTTTTTTTAAATTATAATTATTACTGCTTTTTTAAATATCATCTGTAAGTAAATTCCATAATTTCACTCCTTTAACTGTAACACACATACTCTTTAATTTCACCTGTGCTATACACTGTGTGAAGAATAAGCATTTGTATTTGACTCACAATAAGATGTCTGAATCTGATCAGTTTTTCTCCCAGTTCTCAGGTTTAAGGTTTTCAGATATGGTGGATCCCTGTGGCGTGTCCAGTCAGTGGGAAACTGATAATCTGTCTTTTTTTTTTCTCATTCACGTTTAATCCTTAGTGGTTTCACATATTAAATGTTGTTGATGTTCTTCTGTTCCTAAAGAAACGAAGGATAAACGTGCAAAAAGTGACGAAAGAACTAAGGAAGAAGAAAGGCAGCAGGACAAACAAATCCGGATAAACAGAATTCATTTCTTAATGAATGAAGTGGAAACATTATTAAAGCAGGAAGGTAAATCAGCTTTGTTTAATAATAACTCCATTAGTAGTCTCCATAATTGAAAATGCATGTTCAGTCCTCTTTCGTCTATTTGCAGGACTCAATTTTCTGACACCAGTGATTGGCTTTTACTGTCAGAAATGTGAGGCGTTCATGGATGATATGAAAAGTGCTGAAAGTCACGCGGCCAACCGTTGCCATGGTAACTCGTCCAGTGTGAGTACCTCCATACTTTCTAAAGTGACTACAACGTTGTAAAGCAGTTAATTAATGGGACATACTTTTAATTTACAAAGAAAATAAGATTCAACACTAAGCGCAGACATGAACAAGTATGTTTAATTTAACATTGAAAATTTGACTCTTGTATGTGAAGTGTGTGTGTGTGTGTCTGCAGAGATGTATCATGGTATAACTCAATGAATACTTGAGATATCACCATGAAATTACACGGACATATACATATAGCTAATGCGGATCATATCCATTTGATCGAAGGTCAAGGTAACAATCAACTAAAAGGTGAAAATCACATTATCTGTTATAACTCAATAATGGAGGATCACAGAACTTTCAGATTGGTACTAAACTATGCGGAATGAATATTTGTACAATTCGCATAAGTGGTCTTATCACCTACAACCAATAGTTTCTGAGATCTCTGGAGGTCAAAGGTGACATGTCACAAAATTAACTTTGTAACAGTGTTTGTGTGCGTCAGACATAGACATATCACGCTATATATATATATATATATATATATATATATATATATATATATATATATATATATATATATATATATATATATATATATATATATATATATATATTGTCATAGAAACTTGAGATTGGCACAAAATAGGGGCGAGATTAGACATTCTCTAAATAAGGGCTGCAACTAACGACTATTTTAATAATCGACTAGTCACCAACTATTGAAACGATTAGTTTTGGATAATTATTACATTTAGTATGAAGTTTTGTGGCAAATGATAATAAACACAAGAAAGATGTGTACAATAAAAAATAAATTTTATTGAACACACTGCAGATTTATATATTAAAAAAAAAGTGTGTCCTCTATCTAAAACCATTTGGACACAGTTTAGGGTGTGTACGTCTGCAGGAAGGGCTCCATGGCTGAGCATGAAATGGGCCTTAAATATCAGACCCAAACTGACCCAGGCGGATAGAACTCGACCCGAGTCCGGTCTGGGCCCGATTCAAATGATAAAAATAATGGGTGAACCCGTCTGGTCCAGTGGGGTTGGGTCAAATATTCCCAGGTCTAGTCCATGGTGCCTCTCTTCTTCAGACTGCAGACATTTAATTTAAAATATGTTTGTCACACAGTCTGACATAACAGAATATTTAAAGAGAAAGTAGGTCGACCAGTTGAACCAAACACAGTCTGACTCACCTCGCTATGATTCAAGTAGGATTCAGTAGGGTTTTTTATCACATACATTGTACATTTTAACAGCGTATTTTCACTATAAAAGAGAGTTTGAGGCTTAAATGGTTTTGGTTCTAGTACCCGACGCTGACGTCGTCATTTCTGTATGTTACCGCTCACACACACAGATGCTATTGCGCATAAGTGACTCTCAGCAGAGATTATAATCCAGTGCAATGTCTCACTCTGTTGGGGAAAAAAAACACGTCTGGTAATAATAGTCGACAGAATTCATTGTCGACTATTTCTATTAGCGATTTTTGTCAACAACGTCGACTAATCATTGCAGTCCTACTCTGAATACCTGTGTTGCATATATGTTGATTTTGAGTAAACTTAATTTGGTTATAAAATTAAGTTTTAAAAATGTTGTATAGAGGTTGAAGTTGTAGTTGTAGATGATAGCTAGGTAGCCAGGGGGGATTTAGGCACATGGGCTGTTGTAAAAGGTTATGGGGGATTTTTAGTTCTGCTACCCTCATGTAGTGACTGCGCAACCTTGCAGGGCAACTACTGGAGTGATGCTACACCCCGAAATTCAAAATGGCCACCATTGGACATGAAGGAATATCAACTTTTGAAGAGATCGGCCTACAGGGTCGTGTAATACAGTGGTTCTCAAATGGGGGCATGTGGAGGTACTGCAGGGGGTATGTGAAGCTTTTCAAAATTCTTTAAAAAAATAAGTACCATATTTTCAACACTATAAGACGCACTGGACTATAAGGCACATTAAGAGAAGTCAAAATCATGAGATAAAAACTGTTTGGATTTTTTTTTAAAAACATCTGACACTTATTTTACAGCACTATATCTCTTTTCTTCTTCCAAAAATGTTTTGTCCGTGTCAGGGGGTACTTGACTAAAAATATGTTTCTAAGGGGGAACATCATAGAACCACTGGTCTATGTCAGAGGCCTATTATCTGGATCCAGTCGCCATTTCCACAGTTGTGCACCTGGATGACGTTCCTGAAAGTCTAACCTTTCCAAAAATACTCCACAACCTTTTACAACATGCAGCCACAGATTTTGCCCAAAAATGGCCTTTGTCTCCCTAGCTATGAGCTCAGTCATTCATCGCTAACACTTGATTTCATTTTAATGTTTGTTTTAAAGATAGAGGATTGGTTGTGTTTGTTTGTCTTAACAGTGCAAAAAATATATAGTGTTTTTTTCCTTTTCTTTATCCTTGTAGCAAAAACCTTATGGGAGTGTTCATGCTGGTAAAGGACCCACGCATCATCACTCCAGCAGCAGCAGCAGCAGCAGTAGTAAACGGTCCCGACACTCACAGGACAGAAAAAATAAGGATTCCAACTGCAGTTCAGCAGAGCGGCGAAGAACCAGAGAAGAGCAGAGCGAGCGTAAAGACAACGGTCGATGCAAAGGCTCCAGTGAACGTAGCAGTCACGCTCAAGAAACACTATCCATAAAGGACGAGATGAAGAAGGAGAGGATGCTCATCACCGTGTCCCGAGGACTGACTCCGCCCCCCAACACTAGAAACAAAGAGCAAGACAAGAAAGAGCCGAAACAGGTGAAAGAACCGAAACGGGCGAAAGAATCGAAAGAGGTGAAAGAAGCCAAAAAAAGCAGCGGCGGGCCAGACAAAGATCAAGAGAAGAACGACAACGATGAAGAAAAAGGCAAAAAGAAAAGGAGAAGGAACAGGAATAGGAATAGGAAAAGAAAAGGTATACAACACTGTCCGTGGTAGTTAAAACACAAACTCTTCATCCTGTGTCTTCATGACTTCTGTGAGAGACGGTTTTGTTTTGTTTTTTTGGCTTTTATTGGTTTGTTTTTCAAGATTCCCCAACTCCGACTTCATCTAAGAACACTTTTTGGGAAACACATTAAACAACTGTCAAATGTTTTCACACATCAGTCTTATTCAGATTCATTTGCAAATGTAAATAAATGGTTTTAAAATGTAACTACTATCATGTACAGCGTGCCAAATAATTGCCAGAAATGTCCCTTTCCACAAAATTCTGGATTTCTCTGGACAAAGAAGGTAAGATAAGGTAAGGTTAAGTACTTTATTTGTCATTATACACTGTACAATGAAATTTGTCCTCTGCATTTAACCCATCCTTTGATGTCATTGGGGTAACCTGGAAGGAGCAGTGGGCAGCCATGGCCGGTGCTCGGGAACTCATCTCCTGCTGTAGAGCCCAGCTAAGGTTGAATCTCATTTCACCTTTTACTCCTTCAAACGGAGCTATAAGGGATTCCCACTTGTCCTCATGTCATAGAGTGCCTCCATTTTGACTGTGCTAATGGGTTAGGGTTAGCTAACCCTAACCCTACGGAACCTCCAGTAACACGAGTCTCCTTCAGAAACGGCAAGAAACCAACAATGCCTGAGCGTTGTTGTACAGTCGGATGCAATCAAAAACGTGATCGTGCTAAGGGAAGAGCCTTATATCGTATCCTAAAAGAAACACAGAGAAAAAAGTGGTTGTCTGCAATTAAGAGGCAAAACACTGATGACAGTGTTTGACGTCCAACGCACCACATGAGGCTTTACAGTCTTCATTTTGGATCAGGTAAGTTTCACTCCTGAAAGTAATTCAATGAGTTCTCTTCAAATATAGTTTGGCGTTGGAGTAAAATGTATGAATTTTTTGTCCTTAAAGAAATGCAGCAGGTTTGTGTGCACTAGCTAACATTAGCGTTAGCCTGATCCAGTCCAGTTGGTAGTGAAAGGAACCCTGGAACTGCTGTGAAAGCTTCAGCACACTGAGTGGACAAACTACTACTGACATGGGGGAAATTACCTCATTAGGATTGGACCTAAAAAGTACTAAAATATATATTTTCAAAACTATTTCATTGTTGAAATTCAAAACCTATTTAGCATAGATTTCTTTAAAGTGTATTGCTGTGAAAATTGAGGCTAAACTAGGGCTAAATTTGAAAAAGAAAACTAAAGCTGAAGTAAGATTTGACTAAACACAGTTACATCAGAACTGATCTAAGAATAATTTACAACTAAATTAAGATTTTTTGCAGCTGACTACATCGGGGAGAGAGAGGGTAGACCATCACTATGGCAGACACACCAGGAGGGGTCACGTGAGTGGAAATGCCCTATAAGGGGTAGAGCATGAAAATCAACCCCTATGAATTGGGACACCCTTTCAACGCTCGCCTACATCATCACTTTGTTCTGCCAGTTGTTACGTAACCAAAAACCACAGCTTCAACCAGAAGTAATCAAACATCTCTGGAGCTGTAGTTGTCTCATTCTCTTGGATATGACCATATTTTTACTAAGGCTATGTTTAAACAAACCCAGGTATTTTTTTTTCAATGCAGACATTTGCCTTCATTTGTGCCTTTTTGTTTATACACAGGTTTTTCTTTTGAAAACGCATCTTAAAAAAACTCTTTTTAACTTTTGTGTTTCTGTATAAAGAGACCAAATTAGACTTTTGGGCTAGCATGGATACACTCTGAACAGAAGCATTTCTTTTATTAAGAGTTACATTCACAAGTTTGCTTTTCAAAATAAAGCTGATCCCAGTCATAGACCAGCAGAGATGCATCAGGGGTCAGAGGTCAGCAACTGTGCATCTTTTTGTGACCGATCAAAGACCGCTCGTACCGACACATTCCACACAAACCACTTGGCCATGCTTCGCTGTCTTCTGTGGAATGGAACAGGAAGTAGGAGTATTGATGATTCTCAATGAGGCTTCTGATTGGCTTGTCGGAAGATGACATTGGTCTAACACGGCATTGTCTGCATCAAATCTGAGAAGTGCTATGCATCGACTGATTACTCCATGTTTACATAAAGAGCGATATTTATTTTTTAAAAAAAATTTTTTATGTGCGTTTTATGGAAAAAAATTACATTATACATTGCAACAATGTCAAAGTTTAGACAACAGTTTTCACAACTTAAAATGGTTAATTACGGAGAAAATACTACGTTTGTCTACTTCTTCTTGGATACTGCCTTTTTTAAAAGGATTCGCATTGTATTCTGGGAAATTTCTCGTACCCCTCCGGTTGGACAGCCTGGCTTTCGCTGACCCTTGTGTGTTTCCACTGAGCTTCTTGAGCTCACACAGGGGGCTGGTAAACCACCGCAGACATTATGTTCAAGCAAAATCGTGGACGGTCTAATCAGGTTTACTGGGTGTGATTTGAACAGTTATGACGTAATCATAGCATGGCCAGGGAGAATACAGAAAGACTCTCCACACAGTAGCTTTGAAAAACATGGCGGCTAGCATGGAGGAGCCTGAACTCTGCTTCGATTCTGCAATTTCAACGGGGTTGTTGGAACTTTCGCTGACTCACGCCAGATGTATGGGTGCTTCGCATGGCTGCTCGCATCTTGTGTGAGCTCACAAAGCTAAGTGAAAACACACAAGTTTTGGCGAAAGCCTGGCTACGTCACATGCTGCTTTCGATGTGATTTGTTAAAGTAGTACATCCTTCAAAGTGAGAAGCACCTGGTTTCTCCAGTCAAGGTGAATGATTTTGATTGACAACCTCGCCTTAACACAGAGAAGAAAATGGTGCATGTGACCAACCATACATCTGATGTGAGTCTGGTTACCATTTCGAGTCTGCCTCTGCAAGATCTCCATTGGAAGGGGTATAAAGCCCTTCCCTTTCCCCCTACCCCTCTGCCTTAACGTGAATTGAGACACCCCTACACGCCCAAAATGGAGAGGAAATGGTAAGGCGTGAAATAAGATTCTTATGATCAGAATCACCTGCCTGGAGGATTTGACCCAAACAAACATGTTTTTGGGTGATGGGCGAAACTGGAGCACCTGGGGGAAACCCATCCAGACACAAGTAGAGAAACATGCAAACTCCACACAGAAAGGCCTGCACGGTCCTGGAATGGAACCCTGGTCTTCTTGTTCACATCATCATCTGTCACACGTGTTTTCTATTTGGACCTTTAGTTACCACATGTTTCTATCCTCTAATCACTAACCTTCACATTCTTTCAGCACTCAGACAACAAATCTGATTTTGGTTTAACAAATGTCCACTGCCATCATATTGAGCTGTTTCCAACACAAGGACCAAACACGTTCCACGGCGCCGTATGCCTCCATTAATACGACAAACTCCAACACAGTTTGAAGAAGCTGCAAATGAAATGAAATGAAAAAATCCACCACAAGAAACAAATGCATATATCCAGAAAAAAAACTACAGAACCAGTCAGTACAACAGCAGTGCTCCAAACCTGCAGGGGGTGGGGCTTATAGACGACAAACTAGTGTCAACTCCAGTGGTACCTCAACTTACGAAAGACCCAGATAATGAAAAACGTGTACATCAATTTTTCGTCTCTGAATATGAAAGAAACTCGAACCGAAACCCATGTGACATAACTACAATACTGTACTTACTGTACATAAATATGCACTGTATGTATCATCCCATTGAGGGAGCTACCCATGATGCTTTTGGTGACCTTTAACCCTCATTCATCACAGAGTTCTAGCAGGTATAAAGGACAAAGTTACTGTTGTTTGGGGAGTTTTTCCCAGTGTGTTCATTAAAACTTTATTACAGTACGTATTCATTATTCATCATGAGCCCAAAGAAAGTGATTCCTGGTGCGAATGAAAAGAAGAAGCGGCTGCGTTATCAATAGAAGTGAAACTGGAGATGATAAAAAAGGAGGCAGCCATCATCTCATCCTCACCAATAAAAGTTATGCTGGACACATTTCATCAACTTTCTGAATTGGAAAAAAAACAAAGTGCCACAAGGAAAAAATTATGACATTTTGGTGGTGATCCAGAAAAGATCCTGGATTCTAGATCACTTTGAAATTTTACATTGCGGTAAATGGAGAATATATTTCAAAGCGATCCAGAATTAGGATCTCTTCCAGATCACAACCAAGATTAAACCGTTGGTTCCTTGTGACACAACACATCCTGAAAGTTTTATCAACTGTTCAGAACCTTTTCCATAATCCTGCTGAAAGACAAACAGACTAATTGAATACCTTCTTGGTGGAGGTAATAATAAATAGTAGTAATAATAATAGCAGTAATAATAAGGCAGTCAGAGACAGCAGGCATCGGCCAAGGCTTGATACGTCAACATATGACATCAAAATGTGTCATGATGGAGCCATAGGTGTTGACCCATCTGATGTCTGAAGGGTTAGGGGTCAAAGGTTAGGGTTATAGAT
Source organism: Siphamia tubifer (assembly GCA_020466265.1). Classification (NCBI taxonomy): domain Eukaryota; kingdom Metazoa; phylum Chordata; class Actinopteri; order Kurtiformes; family Apogonidae; genus Siphamia; species Siphamia tubifer. Next base: position 5,607,965 of record CM035797.1, read on the forward strand.
GTTGAACCATCTGATGTCTGAAGGTCAGACCATGTCAATGAAAACAACACTGAGATATTACCACTTATGTGTTTTAACTGTTGACCTTTAGTGGGACCTTGACCTTTGACCTTTATTGCTCGAAATTTAATGGGTTGTTCCTTGACCCATTATCTATCATTCCTGAAAGTTTCATCAAAATATGTTCAGAACTTGTTGCGTAATCCTGCTGACAAACAGACAAACAAACAAACTGACCCAGATTCAATACCTCATTGGCGAAGATAATAAAAACCTGAGCACATGTGAACATTTAATTTTTGTTTGTTTTTTTCCACTTATAACTGTATGTGTATTTGTTTGTTTGTCTATCTAGCATGTCTGGCATTTGTTACAAACAAACCCTGTCAAATTTGTTTGAGAATTGAGTGATTTATGACAACTTTATTTGTATAAACACATCATTCCTCTATGGATGTAATGAACTGTAGGAGTGAGTGGCACTGATCCAAGATGGCCGCCCTGCAGGGACGCTGCTCCACTGAGCAGCAGCCGGTAATGAGGCGTCTATGTACTGTATATATGTCGATGTGCATGTCAGTCAAATGGCTCCACTTCCTGTCATCTTCTCCAGAGCAGGAGCCACTCTGCGTAATCTGCATGTTTCCTGTTTATTTCTTCACTGGGTTAATTCACTCTGCACTGGAATTCTATATTTAAACATAATGATTTTTTTTTCTTGAGCCTTTAACTCCTGACACTGAAGCAGTTCCACAATAATAATAAAAGAAAAGCCACAAAATTAACAAAAACTGCCAGTGATCAGTAAAATTAACAAAAATGAATATTAAACTGACAAAATAATATGTAACATGAACAAAGTAAGACACTAATGGAACACAATTGGAAAAAAATTATAAAATAAAAAAACAGAAAAGTAAACTAAATAAGCAACATCAACAGAAATTAAATATTCACAAAATAACAAGGAACATGGGAAAAATGCATATATATATATATATATATATATATAATATAATTTATTTTATTTTTTTAAACAAAAAACAAATGACTTGTAATTTGGTTCCAGTTTTAGTTTGGACTTTTCTTTTTCTTTTCCATGAACAAAATTATCAGTAAAATAACAAACAGTTGAATTTTTCTGAATATTTAAACTAAACCATCCAATCAGAACACGTCAGCGCTGACGCATCAGGGGTTAAAGGGACAGTTCAGTTTTTTTCACATGAATCTATGTCATCAGTGTCTTTACTCTGGTGCACCCACACTGACTCAGTCACTCAGTGTCCTGTGAGCCCAGTTCTGGTCCACTTTTGGTCAAACCCAAAGTAGTCCCGGCAGGTTTCCTGGGGTCAACAAAATAAAATGTGTTTATTTTCAGAACAGTATGTGTTTGAATGACTGATTTATTTGCATAACAAAGTCACAGAACAAAAACACCTTGTAATTGCTTGGAGCTACTTTCTCTTAATAGTGATCAATGGTCGTCATCACTGCTAACAGCTGTGCACCTGCACGTAGCAGCCACTAACACTGCTAAACAACTGATGAAAGTAGTTTGCTATTCAACAACAGGTTGCCATAGAAACTTGATATTGGCACAAAATAGGAGCAAGATTAAGCATCCTCTGTATACTTGTTGACTAAGTGCTGTCATAAATTGTTCGGCCGTGTTGCAGCTGCTACATGCAGGTGCATCAACTAGATTAAACTAGACTAGATCAGATTAAAAGTAGATTAGATCAAAACAGATTAACCTAGATCAGATCAAATCACATTAAACTAGATTAGATTAGATTAAACTAGACACTATGCTATGTATACTTTAACACTATGTACATAAGAAACATTAAAAAAACAAAACATAAACACACAGTAACCATAGTAACAGCTGATTTAAGACAGAAAAATACTGATTTACTATAAATAAAAAAATATTTACTGTATGTTTTACTATAAATAAATAACCACATTTATCTTCTATTTATATATATATGTGTGTGTGTGTGTGTATATATATATATATATATATATATATATATATATATATATATATATGGTATATACATGTATTTATATTATGTATGATTCTATATGATCAAAAAAACTTGGTAATGGTTGAAAAGGGGTGGGAATCTACAAAAAAAGCTTCTTCCTACTCCTTTTTCACACTATGTTGTTTTATGTTTTTCTTTATATAATTATTCATTATTATTATTTGGTTTGTATATATAGTTTTTTTGTTATACGTTTATACAATAGAACTGAACTCATTGTAAATCAGATTGTGGACGTGACAATGTGTTGGTAACTGCTTATCGATGCTTGTGTTGATGGGGGTGGATATGAGGTGTGTTGGGGCAAAGGAAGCAGAATCTATTGGTTTGTAATAGAGGGTTACAGGAGAGTTTATAAGTTTTACTTCTTTCCACTCCTTTTCGAGTACAAAAAAAATGAACACATTGATGTTTTGATGACTTTGTGTGCTCGAAATAAAATGTGATATAAATAATAATCATGTGTTTAATAATCATATATGTATCTGTTTTTAATATAAATTAATAACTAATAATATATTTATTATTATTCTGTGGTGTTTGGGTTGTTTTTTTTCCAGGTCAGTGGATTAAATCAATTTCTTATTTGATTTGAAGAGCGTGAGTGTAAAAAGGATTAAAGCTATAGTAGAGTGTAGCACATATGTGCCCCCCCCCCATCAGCAGGATGTTTGTAAGCACACATATGTTTAGAAGGATGTCCAGTTGACTGGATCATTAGCTTTAACAGCTGTTTTCAGCTGCTACACTACTGTCCAACATTAGTTTTATTTTAGTATTTTATTCTGTCAGACATGTTCTGTTTTGGTTTTAGGGTTTGTTTGTTTTTATGTCGTACATGTTTACATTTATTTTTAATTCCAGTAAAAAAAACAAAACCATCAGATGTTTGTTCATATTTATGTGTTTAACTTTCTAACTAATTTATTTGCTAGATATATGTGAGAGCCTGTTGAATTGTAGATGAGTTTGCAGTTGTTGCTGCTCTGTATAGACACGGGGGAAAAGACACTGGTGGATTTACTGACTTGATCACTGTAATAGAACCAAGCGTTCAGGCAGCCTACTGAGTTAATGACAGTCTTCTAATCTCTAGACCAGGGGTGTCAAACTCATTTTAGTTAAGGGGTCACATTCAGCTAATATGGTATAAAATAGGCCACACCAGTAAAATAATACAAATAAAAGGATAAAAACATATAAAATAATGTCAATGCCAAAAATGTCTGTGTTTTTGCGGGGAAAAAAAGGAAAATTCTGCAAAACTCCACAAATATTTCAGGTTATTCACTTTTTTTTTGCAAAAAGACTAGTTTTTTTGTACTTTATTTTATACCAAGACAACAAAGGAAATTTGTTTAATGTTAGTTTACATTAGTTCCAGGTTATTATGACAGTATTTTACTTCCATAATCTTCTTTAGATTGAATTGCCCTGAAATTATTTGAACTTCCTTGATTATTAATTATCTTCAGTGTAAGTTTTGCATTTCACACATTCATCCCAGGGGTCAGATTGGACTCTTTGGCGGGCCACGTTTGGCCCCCATAAGTTTGACACCCCTGCTGTAGAGCTTTCCAGTTACCTACATTTCCAAAAGGCTACCTAAACAGCAGAAACATTAGCATAGCCTTTATGAGCAGACCCATCTTAAACACCATTGATATTAGAAGGATTCCCTCCAAACTTCATGTAAATTCACACAACTACCAGTTTACAGACTGACTGTTATAGCTCATACATGCTTAAAGGGAAAGTTCACAATTTTTCACATTAATCTGCAGGGCCGGATCTGGTCAATTTAGTACCCTAGTTAAGCACCCCTTTTTCCTTTTTATGGAATTAGAAATGAGCATCTGTCAAAATTATGCAATAAAAATCAAAATTATGCAATTAAAAAGACCAAATGATGAGATATAAAGTCAAAATTATGTGATTAAAAAGGCCAAATTATGGTAATAAGTAAAAAGTATCTGATAAAAAGGCCAAATGATGCAATAAAAAGTAAAAATGATGTAATAAAAAGTAAAAAATATTAGATAAAAAGTCTAAATTCCCAGTCACTAAGCACAACCAGAATTAATCCATATATAATAAAGTGCACTGTGAGAAAATGTAAGTCTTTTAAGTGTGCCTTATAGTCAGGAAAATACGGTAGCTTAATATTCTAATTCTATGGGACTTGGTGCCCCAAGACATCTGGATACCTAGTCTGAGTATACCTAACACTGGCCCAGTGAATCTATATGGGATCAGCATCTTTACTCTGGTGCACCCACAGTGACTTAACCCCGACAGTGTCCTGTGAGTCCAGTTCTGGTCCAGTTTTGGTCAAAGCGAAAGTAATCCCGGCAGGTTTCCTGGGGTCAACAAAATACAATGGGTTTTTTCTCAAAACCGTATACGTTTGATTGAGTGATTTATTTGCATAACAAAACCATCACAGAACAAAAACCCACACCTCGTAATTGCTTGGAGTTAGTAATAGTAATCAATGTGCGTTGTCACTGCTAACATTTGTGCATCTGCACATAGCAGCCGCTAACACTGCTGAACAATTGATGAAAGTAGTTTGCTATACAAGAACAGGTTGTCATAGAAACTTGAGATTGGCACAAAATAGGGGCGAGATTAGGCATCCTCTGAATACTTGTTGAAAGTGAAACCATATTTTGCATTTATATCCTGTTGAAACTGTTGAAACACTGACAAGAAGGGAACATATTTTCCTTCATTTGTGTTTGTGATGTGTGGAGTTGTTTTATCCTGGGAAAAAAAAAGAAATGGTGACTAACATGTTTATGGAGAAAATAAGACACCACTGATTTATCCACGTTATTTTTCCTCTTTTCTTCTTTTCCCCTTTTTCCTCTCCTTTTTACCTCCGCCAAGGATGTTTTGTCGGTGTTTATCTGTTTATCTGTTTATCTGTTTGTCTGTTTGTCTGTTCAAGATAACTCAAAAAGTTATGGACAGATTTTGATGAAATTTTCAGGATATATTGGAAATGTGAACAGGAAGAACTGATTTCATTTTGAGGGGGATCGGGGTGGGGGGGTCTACCTTGGTGGAGGTCTGCGCTCTCAGAGTGCTTTTCTAGTTTTGTTTCTTTTCTCCTTCATTTTTCTCTTTTTTTATTTTCTCTCACCTTTCTCTTATTTTTCCTTCATTTTTCTCTCACTTTTTTTCTCTTTTTCCTTCATTTTTCCTCTCATTGTTTTCTCCCCATTTTCTCTCCCTCTCTCTCTCTTTTATTTTTCTCGATTTTTCTTCGACTTTTCTCTTTTGTCCTTTTTCTCTTTTTTGTTTTCTCCCAGTTTTCTCTCCTTTTTTTCCTTCATTTTTTCTCACATTTTTTAACACCCTGAATGTATTAATCATTTTAACTGTTAAACAATACAGTTGAATGAGTTGTAGTGTCTTGGTTTTTCCACTGGGGGGCGCATTAGTTACACGTCAGCGCCAGTTGAGTTTCCTTGGTTTCCTCTGCACTGCAGTGAGTGAGAGCGTAATTATATGAACAATATATAACATAGGTTAAAACTTTATTTTGTCTTACGTTATATTATCAGTATCTGTACCATTGAGAGGGTTTTGGACTGCTGGATCTCGTTGTTTTGTTTTGTTTTTGTCGAAGAAAACTCCGGCGATTAGCGGCTAGTAGCATTTAGCCTGTCAAGCTAGCGGGTGCCGACATGGCTAATTTTTCCACTTATTTCAGTTATATTTATTTTTGTTTTATGTACCGTTATGCTTCACAACAATGTTTAAAAACCAACCAGAGATATGTTAGGTTATTAAGGGTGACAATATGGTTAAAATGCGTTGTCTTTAAAGTGTCCACTGATTTAAAAATGTGTTTTTCTGAGCTGAGACCAACATATGTACATTTGATTTACTGACAAAAACACTCATTTAATTCAATTCTGTTTGAATATGAATTGGTTTTGTTCATGATTGTGTACATTAAGCAGTGTTAAAAAGGTTAAACAAATTTAAAAACAATTCATATGCATACTACTTTGTGTTGGCTGTTAAAAATAATTATTTTATCGCTGTATATGATGGGTTGCTGAGTGGGTTACATTCATTCATTGATTTTTATTTAAAATGACAATAAATACTGTACAGTTAAATGGGATAAATTGATGAGAGATTAATAACTACTCTGAAACTACTGCTTTATACAGGTTGTTTTTTGTTTATTAGCCTGGTGAGAGAAAGGATTTGTGAACAGCTGAACTTCTGGATGTGAAGCAGGACATGGACACACACACACACACACACACACACACACACACACACACACACACACACCTGGAGGGTGTGACGTCACTACAGCTTTCACTGGCAAAAACGCACTACCCAGGTAGATGAACAATGAATGAAGAAGTATTTGATGAACACATACACACACACATCGCAAGGAAAAAAACAAACATTGACATTGATTTCTCTGGACTTGACTCGACTTTGTTTTATTTTTTGGGCCCTATGTCTTTTCTATTTTTTTATTACATTTTGAAAGTAATTTTCTTTCCTACTGTGAATGTCATTGTCAGTATGGTTTACTAAGTAATGAGGTTACATTGACAAGTTTACATTTCAGAATGACAGGAAATCAGGTAACCAACTGTTTAGAGCAGTGGTCCCCAAACTACGATCCGCGGGCCAGATACAGTCCACCTCCACATTTGATCCAGACACCATTTAGATTTTTTTTATATGTATGTATTTGTATTTGGTAATAAAGTTGGACTTTTGCAATAAAATGTTCCTTAGTTCTGAACTATTTTCATTATTAATGAAGCAGAGAGTGTGGGGTTGTCTCCAGGATTTGGTTCAGAGTGACAAGGTGTGGGTTGTGGTTCTGATTAAAGAACACAGATACAAATGTCCTCATTAAAGGTTTATTCACTGTGGTCTGTAATAATACAGTAACACTCACTATAACAATATATACATACAATAATAAATGAACTAAGACCGACTATATGAGTCACTCAGATGTATTACATGGGTCATAGAACACACATCACTCACAGAAATCACAGATGACAGCTAGCAATGCTAACTGCTAGCATATTATGGTATTAGCTTCAACAGCACACCGCCGCTAAACAGCATTAGCTTATACAGTACAACATGCTAACATCTACCTGAACTGTACTGTGTTATTTATCTCACCTTGTGGCATCTACACACAGTAATAAACCAGGAATAGATGAATAAAAAAGAGAAAAAGAAGCAGAGATGGTGAACTTAGCACAGTTACCTACAACACAGAGGCTAATAAAACACGGACTGCGTTCATAACCGTCGTAACATCAGTGGTGCGTTCAACAGTGTGGGACATTTGAAAACTTACAGAAAAGGAGTTATTCCATGAACAAATATTGCCAATTCCGTGAGGGGAAATATGGGACACTATGGCGAATCCCATCAGATTCACGGACCTCTGTTTTTTTAATGTAATCATCAATAGTAAATTAAGAATTTCGTCTCGCTTAAGTTCAGCTCAATACCGGACGTCAGTGTGTTTTTAAATATGGTGCGATTCCATATTTCAAGGGACGTTTAACAAGTCGTTGACCTGTCAATCAAACGTACACATACAGCTCTACTGTCTATGAACATTAGCTTTTATGCTAATCAGCTTCTTTAGCAAAACACTGGTGGCAATGTTTGTGTATGACAACTTCACAATTAACAGTATTGACGGTTTCATAGCTAACGCTTTCATTTCATAGCTAAAGTTACTGAACTTACCATCAGATTGAAGTTGAAGTTGCTTCGATGAGATAGTGTTTCACTCTGTGAGTCTTCGGGTGTGTAAGGCCGGTGTATCCCAAAAATAACTCTGGAAACGGGTTATTTGTCCACAAAGTGATGGGAACACATAAAGACATTGTGGTGGATTCTTTAGATTTAATGCCTTCATCCAGGCACGTGATTCAGAGTCTGTTGCGGAAAAATGACAACAAAGGAGGACATTCAATTCAATTTTATTTATAAAGCCCTAAATCACAACAAAGTCGTCTCACAGGGCTTTACAAAAACACAATCAACTACAGAGATACATGAAAAGTCCCAAGCATCCCCTGACCTTAGACCCTCCTTCTGTCCTTAGACCCTCCCCTTGTCCTTAGACCCTCCTTCTGTCCTTAGACCCTCCCCTTGTCCTTAGACCCTCCTTCTGTCCTTAGACCCTCCCCTTGTCCTTAGACCCTCCTTCTGTCCTTAGACCCTCCCCTTGTCCTTAGACCCTCCTTCTGTCCTTAGACCCTCCCCCTGTCCTTAGACCCTCCTTCTCGGCAAGAAAAAACTTCCAAACCCAGTGGGAAAAAGAAGAAATCTTGAGGAGAACCACATTGAAGGACAGATCCACTCCCATGGATGGACAGGCTATAGATGAACGTCCATTTATAAATGAAGGAGGGGGGGCTGGTCCAGACAGGCAGGGGCGGGGGTCCGGGGTCACAGGTCAGCACAGGCGAGATACTCCAGATCCTGTCGTCCATGGCTCCCGTGCAGACACTGTCAGGAGAGCCACCACTCACCCCAGGGGGGGAGGGGGGAAAGGGGACACCAGGTGACTAGTCATGAACAGACTTGGTATGAAAGATATGTTATAAAAATGACAGAAACAGGTGTGAGGGAGAGAAAGAGAAGAAAGAACTCAGTGTCTGTACTTGACGTGGACATTGTCTCTTTGTGGTTAAAACACTCTCTGTCTAACCATTCATTTAGCTGTTTTCTTGAGCTTCTACATCCAACGATAGCACACTTAGTTCCCAAACCACTTTTCTGCTTGTCGTTGTCCATAATTTTTCTGACTAAATCACTCAGTGTTAACATGTAAAGTGAACTGGAGGAGCCAGAGAGGAAGTGAACATCATAATAAGGAAGTAAAGCAGAAACAGGTCGTGAACTTGTCTATAGATCAATGAATACTGTACATATCACCATGACATTACATGGGCATATGCATATAGCTAATGCGTATCAGATGCAATGATCCATTTGAGTAAAGGTGAAAGGTCAAGGTCGCAATGAACTAAAAGGTTAAAATCACATTATGGGTTCTAACTCAAGAACGGAGGGTCACAGAAGTTTGAGGTTGGTACCAAACTAAGCGGAATGAAGATTTCTACAATTCTCACAGTTGATGTTATCACCTCCAACCAATAATTTTTTAGATCTCTGGAGGTAAAGGGTGACGTGGTAACTTCTGTAACACTGTTTGTGTCAAACCTCGACATATCACGCTATAACTTCATCAATACTGAATATATTATAATATTACACACACTGATGCATATATTCATATAATGAAATGATCAATATTCAACCACAGAGTTAACCCTCACCACTTTAATTTTCTTTTTTTTACTGCCCATCACAGATTGAGTATTAAACTGAATCAGATCAGAGGGCAGCACCAAGGACGAGGCCAGTCTCAGCTGTTCGCCCGGAGACTCGAGAAGAAGATGTTGATCTGTGTGTGCTGAGAAAAAAACATGTCACCTCAACCCCCCCCCCCCCCCCCAAACACACACACACACACACAAACACATACACACACACCACATGGGACCCACAGACACGATGTTCTTCACTTCCTGTGGATTACACAACCTGACCCAGTTTTCCAGGTCAGTCTCTTCCACAGGTTCCTCCACTTTCATCCACTAAATGTCAGCGCCACACACACACACACACGTCACACACACCATATTTAGGCTTTTCTCTTGTATCAGTATTGGCCTGTTGTGTTGGTCCATATGCTGGTTTTCCTTAAATGTATGATTTACTATCAGGTGAAGGAAAGACAGAAAAAAGAAGAGGAACAACAAAAAAGAGAATGCCTAACCCCCGCCCCTATTTTGTGCCAATCCCAAGTTTCTATGACAAACAATTCTTGAATTAGAGACAATAATGTGATTTTGAACTTTCTGCTAAATGCCACCTTGACCTTTGACTTTTTGCAGTATTGGTAATTTCAATATATGTATATATACATCAGTACATGTAATATTATGATAATATATCCAGTGTTGATTAAGTTATAGCGTGATATGTCTGTTTGACACACACAGTGTTACAGAAGTACATTTTGTGACATGTCACCTTTGACCTCCAGAGATCTCAAAAACTATTGGTTGTACGTGGTTGTAGAAATCTTCATTCCGAATCATTTGGTACCGATCTGAAAGTTCTGTGACCCTCCGTTCTTGAGTTATAGCCTATAATGTGATTTTGTCCTTTTAGTTCATTGTGACCTTGACCTTTGACCTTTACTCAAATGGATCATTGCATGTGATGCACATTAGCTATATGTATATGCCCATGTAAGTTCATGATGATATCTCTAGTATTCCTTGAGTTATAGCATGATCTGTGGACACACCCAGATGCGCACACACGCACACACACACACATACATTAAAATAATAGTAAATAATTGTTTTAAATAATTCCAAATAATAATGAAATAATAAATTTTTAAATAACATAGAAAATGCAAAGATTTGAAATACGTTTTGGCAGGCACAACAAACCCCACCCCTCTTATAATTCTCTTATAATTGCAAAAGCCCATTTTGAGTGTGTGATCTTGACCTTTGACCTACATTCACCAAAATTTGATTGGATCTATTCTGAACCACCTCAATTCAATTTTATTTATAGAACCCCAAATCACAACAATGTCATCACACAGGGCTTTACAGGAGAGAACAATTAACCACACCTAGACACTCGCCCTGTCCTTAGCTCCTCCCCCTGTCCTTAGACCCTCCTTCTCTGCAAGAAAAAAACTCAAAAACCCAATGGGAAAGAAGAAATCTTGGGGAGAACCACAGTGAAGGACAGATCCACTCCCATTGACGGACAGACTATAGATGAACGTCCATTTATAGATGAAAGGAAGGGGGGGGGAGGGCAAACAATTTAAAACTTTTTAAGCAATTCATAGTAGTGTTGCCGCAGTTACTTTGAAATAGTAATCAGATTACTGACTATTATTTAAAAAGTAACTTAGTTACTTTTCAAAGCAAGTAATCGGTAACTTAACTAAGTTAGATTCCAAGTTACTGTATTAGATACTTTCAGCTGTGGCTGATCCACCATCCCCACAACATAAAAAAGACAACCAGCTTTGCCAATACTCACTTTATTAAAGGGATAGTTCTGTATATTTTCACATGAATCCATATGGGATCAGGGTCTATACTCTGGGGTTCCCACAGTGACTTACCTCCGACAGTGTCCTGGTCCAGTTTTGGTCAAAGCGAAAAGAGTCCGGGCAGGTTTTCCTGGAGTCAACAAAATAAAATGTGTTTCTTCTCAAAAGAGAGTGATTTATTTGCATAACAAAACCATCATGGAACAAAAACACACATATCGTAATTTCTTGGAGCTACTTTCTCTCAATAGCAATAAATGGGATAGTGTTGTCACTGCTAACAGCTGTGCACCTGCACGTAGCAGCTGCAAACACTGCCGAACAACTGATGAAAGTAGTTTGCTAAAGTGCACAGCTGTTAGTAGTGACATATTAACGATAAATGAAGTCAAGAAAGACTGTTTAAGTCCAACTTCCTGTGTTTGCAGCATTGGTGTTGCCAGAAAAAAGACATTGGGTGTGCACCAGCAAATATTGGGTGTGTCAAATTTATTTTCCACAGAAAAACACACATTGCAAAGCGCACTAATATAATAGGTCTAAACACTCACACATGTGATATGCTCTCAAATAAATCAATTTAATAATAACAACAATAATAGAAAAAGCTCTTTCTCAAAATTCCAAATATCCTACTCTCCATAGTCAGATTTTTTTCTTCCCTCTTTCCATGTATTTCATTTTATTTTTTCACTTGCTACAGCCCCTTGCTTTTACCTATTTGTTTTTAGACTTCATTATATACTCTGTTTTAATTCTATTTGTTAATCACCTTGAGAATCTTGAAAAGCACTGATGTATAATTTTTTAAAAATAGGCAATAACATAACACACACAGATGTTGCATTCCCAAAGAGATGATGAATAGTCAAGTGTAACACTACACATGATCAACAATACAAACTAGAAAAGCACTCTGAGAGTGCAAACCTCCACCAAGCCAGAACCCCCCCCCCTCGAATGAAGAGTGGTCCACCAAGGAGTTTATGTTTTTGCCAGAGTTTGTTTGTCTGTCTGATAGTTAACTCAAATGTTGTGGACGGATCTTAATTACATTTACAGGGTAGGTTGGAAATGGGGATATCTGTAAATGATTAGATTTTGGTGATGATGTGGAAGTGATCCTGGATTCTGGATCACTTTGAAATATTACATTGTGATAAATGGAGAAAACATTTCAAAGTGATCCAGAATCTCTTCCGGATCACCACCAAAATGTAATAATTTGTTCATTGTGACGCTCCCAACACATCCTGAAAATTTAATCAAAACCCATCCATAGGTTTTTGAGTTACCTTGACCCCCCTCCCTCCTGGATTACTACCAAAATGTAATAATTTCCAGATGTCCCCATTACCAACCTACTCTGTAAATTTCATCTAGATCCATCCACAACTTTTTGAGTTATCTTGCTAACTACCAGACAAAGAAACTCTGGCAAAGAGACCTTGGTGGAGGTAATTATTTCACCATCACAAATGGGCTCAGCAGCAGCAGAATAAAGGAGGAAACGATATCGCTTTGTGTCATCAATAGTGTTGTGTTCTCCATTGTTATTGAATACATTGTGCGTTCTATTTAAAAAGAAAAAACTCCGGATTGTTTTGTTTCAAGCTGTTTTTGGAGGGTAGATAAATGACTTGAGGTCGAACAAAAGAATTTACCGCTACTTCCACATACACATCTCTGATTGGCTCAAAATGCATGAAGGAAACCTCCCCCCTCCCCTCTGGCTCTGTGTGTGTTTACCTTCTATATATACCTTCTATATATATATATATATATATATATATATATATATATATATATATATATATATATATGTATATATTCTGGCCTGGGGGTGTCTGCTGTGAAACTGGATGCTGGTAGGTTTAACAAACAAGTCAGTTCATTTCTGACATTTCATCCCCTCCTCTTCGAGCGACCTTCTTGTCCTATCCAACTCTCGCTGGTGTCCACCTTTCCTTTTTTTTCTCAACGCCATCATTCATTGTTTTGTTTTTGCATAAATCAACCGTGTTTTATGGTCAGTGTTAACTCAATGCTACAGGGGCAGGCCCACAACGAAGAATAAAGCGACTAACCAATCACAGTTTCTTTAAAAAGAAAACACACACACACACACACTACCAATCCTTACTGCTCTGACTCCGCCGAGCTCTGAACACGTTACCATTGTTGACAGGCCACTGAGCAGACAGTGACCAGACCAGTTCTGGTTGTCCCGTGTGCCAGTCCGGGCCTGGGTGGGGGCGTACATCAGGAGGGGGAGTGGAAACACGTTCGATTTTTGATTTTCAAATACTATTTGAATAGTTTCTAGCTATTTTCGAATAATGTTTTGGACCAAAAGTCACATCCCTACTTAAGATGTCCTGCTGGCAAAAGACGTCTGATACAGGCAGAAGGGAGGCAGGTGTGGGTGGGGTCATGGGTGTGCATGTTGATGGACAGGGAAAAACATCCTCCTCAGTTGAACTCGAGTCTTGTTGTCATAACTTTTCAGGGAACTTTGTTTTATTTTATAGCTATAATCAGTAGCTGAATTACTGCTCCTACAATGCTTGCTGGGCCAGGGGTACAGTGAGTTTGGGGGTGGGGGGTCAGGACATGATTTGTTAATGTCGTTATGCTCTGTTGTGTCTGTAGATGTTTCTTTAGCTTTGATGTTGTATTCTTGAAGGCAGACAACACTTTGTCACCAGCACAGAGTGTACAACAAACCTTTATGTTTCCATCCTTAGCTGAAATAAAATTCAAACAATGTCTGTATGTCCAGCTGTAAAAGACGTAAGTCTCTCCCTCCACTCTTTACGTCTGACTTGTGGCAGATCAGAGATGACGTATCCTCATATTAGGTTTATTATTAACTACACGGGGGATAGACATAGTTTTTATATGATTTATTACACACTGGATTTGTGAGCGCAGGATGAAGTTGATGTTTTACACTATGAGTCTGCACCCACACTCTGAAGTGTCATTAGGACAGGTTAAATTTAACAGCGACATTGTGTGCTAAGACAGAGGCACTTTCCCAAGTGGGAGGTATGCTATCTCTACCAATGAGCCCAGGCTTTCCCCAATATTTCACAAAGACTTGAACTTCAGTTTGAACTCCAAACTGCTCTTTCCTTTAGAGTTAATTACAAATAAAATTGCTTGGTGTCAATTCCTGTAAAAGTTTTTTTTACCAGAAAATGTCACCGAAAAAAATTATGCAAATTAGTCCAGTATTTTTTTGTGTGTGTGAAGTTGCTGACAAACAGACAAAAAAACTAGAAAGCGAGTCTTTGATTCGTGAAGTTAATGAGTCAAAATGTCTATTTTGTTTTAAACACATTTGAAAAGGATTCCAGTCACTTTGAGAACTGAGGCTGAAAAGCTGCAGTATGAGCAGGTATGGGGCCGGGGAAGGGGGGGGGGGGTTGACACAGACACCCCAGCCATGAGGCATGTGTGTGTGTGTGTTGGGGGGGGGGGGTTGAGGCCACAGACAGACATCAGGGGCATCCAGTCTGGATTTCCAGCGGCGCTGAAGGTCCCAGCAGACAGCCAGCTGCTCCATCAGCCCCCCTCCCTCCCTTACACACACACACACACCTGAGGCGGCGCTGGTCTGGGCCACATGGGGAGTCCAGCTCCTGGAAGATGCTCAGTGACCTTTCATCTGCAACTGTGACCTGAAACCAGAGGTTTGGAGGAGGAGGAGGAAGAAGAGGAGGAGGAAGAAGAAAAGGAAAAAGAAGAGGAGACAGAAGAAGAAGCGGAGGAGGAAGAGAAGGGGGGAGAGGAGGGTGGATAAAGAAGAAGAGGAGAAGGTGGAGGAAGAAGAGGATGAGGAGGAGGAAGAGGAGGGTGGAGGAAGAAGAGAACGAGGAGGAGGAGGAAGAGGGGATGGAGGAGAAGGTGAAAGAAGAGGAGGCAGAAAAGGAGTGGGAAGAGGAGGAAGACGACAAGGACAAGGAGGATGATGAGGAGGAGGAAGAAGAGGGGGAGGAAAAGGTATGGAACAACAGCAGAATATGTTGGCAGAGGTCAGTGTGGAACAACAATAGAAGTTATGGGTGTAACAGTAAACAAATATCACAGTTGGGTACACACCTCAGCTTTGAAGTCACGGTTCGGTTCATTGTCGGTACAGTATGGAAACGAAATGCAAAATTATTTTCTTCCTCAGTACGGTATTTATTAAACCAAAAAATTGTCAATTTACAAATGGAAACAGTAAATAATTCAAAGTGCTGCTTGGTACCAGTAAGTTAAATGATATATTCTTAAATGATTAACTAAATGTTGAAAATAAAAATAATAAATTCCTTTTAAACAGTAAAAAAGGTTCCATTCTGCTGAAAATCTGATGGGTCACCCCGAGTTACCAACACATGCTGCGTCTGCTGCGTGGTGTGTCCCCTCCACTGTCTGCGTGGTGTGTCCCCTCCACTGTCTGCGTGGTGTGTCCCCTCTACTGTCTGCGTGGTGTGTCCCCTCCACTGTCTGCATGGTGTGTCCCCTCCACTGTCTGCGTGGTGTGTCCCCTCCACTGTCTGCGTGGTGTGTCCCCTCTACTGTCTGCGTGGTGTGTCCCCTCCACTGTCTGCGTGGTGTGTCCCCTCCACTGTCTGCGTGGTGTGTCCCCTCCACTGTCTGCGTGGTGTGTCCCCTCCACTGTCTGCGTGGTGTGTCCCCTCCACTGTCTGCGTGGTGTGTCCCCTCCACTGTCTGCGTGGTGTGTCCCCTCCACTGTCTGCGTGGTGTGTTCCCTCCACTGTCTGCGTGGTGTGTCCCCTCCACTGTCTACGTGGTGTGTCTCCTCCACTGTCTGCGTGGTGTGTCCCCTCCACTGTCTGCGTGGTGTGTCCCCTCCACTGGATGGATTGAATATTCATACAAAACAACACAGAGAAACAAGACAGAAAAAGTCTGTCCACTACGTGTCAAAAGGACATTGGTGTCACCCACGTGGGGATAAGCGCCTCCCCCATTGCAGCAAATCTGAAGTAGCATTAGCATTAGCATCTACAAGAGAAGACGGTGCCACAGTAGCTGCTGCACAAACTGGAAAAAATGGCGGATCAAACTGGTTCATGTCTCTCTGTGGAAATAAAGTGTTGTTTATTTCCTGCACATTTTCAAATGAAGCGACAGCACAAAACCTAGCTGGATGCTATTCTCAGATAATAAACACACAGGGGAGAGAATGAGAAGCGCCTCATCACCGTGTCATGTATGAGGAAGTACCGGTAAGTTCTGTTTTCCTCCCATCACCTCCGCATGATATACATTTGTTCGTATAGGGCTGTACCAAACCGAACGTTTGTTTTCAACGGTTCGGTACAAATACATATACCGTTACGACCTCAGTAGAAGTATATTTGACGTTAGCGGCGCTCATGTCCTACATATGACACCTGTTCTGCACAAAGGGCGGGAACAATCACACAGAGCTGACTAACTTTATGTTTATAATAGGAAGTGATCCGACATTTACGGCCGTAGCCCCAGAGACTGGACTGGAAAGGTCAGGCTGGCGTCTGCGGCCCCGCTGCTGCGCCTGCACCCGTGTCACATTAGAGTAGATGAACTGTATCTGTGCGGTGATTCAGCAGCGCACCACCCAAAGGTTACGACAAATCAACACTTTTACAACTAAGTCATTTATCCACACCGTCGCAAAAGGTTGCTGCGGCGTCACGTGATCATCGCACATTGTTAGCATGTATAGAAACTTCTGGCATTGTGTACAATTACAAAAGAGCAATTAGCATTTACATAGGTTATAGGTGTATGAGCAGAACATGATTAAAATGAGTGGGGGGGACGGGGCTGACACATGAGGGACTTAATTAGAATGCTCAGTTCTGTCCCACTTTACTATTGGAGCAGTTTCACCTCCAGACACATCAGCACATGCTGCTGAATATGATGCTTTTACTTAGAAAGGAATGTCTGTTGGAGCTTTTTATGGTTTATTCATGAAATATTAAAAATAAAGACGTGGTTTCCTCTGCACACACAGATCAAACCTATTATTACTGCTTCATGTTGGAATTTCCTCTGGCTTGATGTGTTAAGTGTTGAAAAAGAAATACATGAATAAAATGCATTTGTTTCTAATTATTATTATCATTATTATTATTAGCATCATCAGTGTTATCATTATGATTAATAACAATTATAGTAAGATAAGATATACTGGTAACACTTTAGTTGACGGGTGAGTTCATAACACATTCATAGCATCTGTCATAAACTGCACAGAAAACATTCACAACTGTTTCATCAGACATGACTCAACATTCATACCAAACCTTTCATGAATTTGGAAGACAAAACAACGACAATTTTTTAAAAATAAAGTCCAGCAATCGCAAAGCAGCACTGTCGCTTTTGGCACTTTTCAAATACACATTTTAATAATTTTGTAAAATGTATTAAATTCTTAGCAGGACTCCAGAGATGTCCCACGAGCACACCTCTCCATTCCCACTCGCTCCCACAAGAGGCTTTCAAATAATGACCGCTCCGCACCCATGGGTCCCGCGGAGTCCTGTGCAGTTGCCGGCCTCTACCTGGAGTGGTTGCACATTCCCATTAGCAAAAGATAACTCATTGGCAGAGGTTACATTATTAAACAAATTGGCACTGGACTAGCCCACTGCCTCAGATGTGACATGATGGTAAGAGATTGGAGGAGGGGGCAGTTCTGCTTTGTGATTGTTGGACTTTTATTTTGAAAGGTTGTTGTTGTTCTGTCTTCCACATTCATGAAAGTTTTGGTATGAATGTCGAGTCATGTCTCATGAAAGTCATTAATGTTTTATGTGCAGTTTATGACAGCTGCTATGAATGTGTTATGAATCATGTTAATTATCTGCTCCTTTCTTAATACTCTTGTAGAATTGTACATTTTTAGGATTTTATTTTGTAATCTATATTTATATAAGCACCCCTTCTTACTAATTTTTTTTTTTTTTTACCTGAATGCACCTTTATTACCTCTGCCAAGGAGGTTATGTTTTTGCCGGCGTTTATCTGTTTGTCTTTGTTCAAGATAACCTGAAAACTTATGGACGGATTTTGATGAAATTTTCAGGATATGTTGGAAATGTGAACAGGAAGAACTGATTTCATTTTGGGGGTGATCGGGGTGGGGCGGGGGTCTACCTTGGCGGAGGTCTACGCTCTCAGAGTGCTTTTCTAGTTTCTTATTGTTTACTTGCCTGACTGGAAAAAACGCACAACAATTCCAATGTGCCTGTGCTGCCGTGCAATAAAATTCTATTCTATTCTATTCTTAGTTCACCCATCAACTAAAGTGTTACCGATATACTTTATATAAACCTAAACCTTTACCCTATAAACCCCATGGGGAAATTCAAAGTAGTCACCGCTCCACAAAACAAAAACACAATCATACTAAATCAACATTTAAATAAACTAGATCACTCCAGACCAGTCTGCCAAGGTTTGGATCTGGATGTTCATAACTTATTTGTAAACTAGCGTTCTGTGTTCACTAACAATTTATTTTATCAGTCATTAACAATTCCTTAGAGGGTTTAAAAAAATTCAAAGAAATCCTTGGTCCTGTGTTTGAGATATGTCCATTTCAATACTTGACCATGTGTGACGTCACTCTGATGTTATGCAACGTTGCACAACGATCACATTTCATATGTTAGATCTAATGTTAAATATGAAGCACGTTATGGCCGTTGAGCCTGTAGATGTTTATTCTGTGTGTGTGTGTGTCTCTCTCTCTCTCTCTCTCTCTCTCTCTCTCTCTCTCTCTCTCTCTCTCTCTCTCTCTCTCTCGATCCCTCTCTCTCTCTCTCTCTTTTGATACACCTCGTCCCTCCACACATGCTGCTGGATCTACAAGTGGCTTCATTTCCCCAATCAAGGACTGCAACTATATAAGTGGAAGAGGTGCTCAGTCAGTGTGTGGAGTCAAAGGAGATACCAGCCTGTGTAACCAACTAACCTCTTCAAGAACGTGTTCATTTTAGTGACCTTGAGTTTAGTTTAGTTTACCCTGCTCCAGTTATTCTTAGTTTAGTAGGATTTGCAGTAGTAGTAGTAGTGGTAGAATTGAATTTATTAGACCATTCTTGAGAGCAGTAGTAGCAGAAGTAGTTGTAGTAGTAGCAGTAATTGTAGCAGTAACAGTTTTAGTAGTAGTACTATGTGGCTGTCCGTCCAGCTACTCTGACGCCCTATGCTGGGTGACAGAACACCGTCCCACTTGAGCATTACCCTGCCCCCCCCGTTTCCTTTAAAGTCACCAGTGAAACACTGGGAAACACGATAGCTTTGCCTTTAAAATAAAAGCTGACAGAAGGTCGACTGCTGCAGCTTTTCATGTCGCATTCATCAAACACCTGCAGATGCTGAGCTGGTGAATTACACTTCTTCACTGTGAACCACTCTGCCACAATCAGATTGTTTCCAGCCTCCGTCGTCTTCTTCTTCTCCCTCTGACCAATAAACTAACAGGAGGGGGGGGTGAGTATAAATGCCATTCCATTTCCTGTACCCGTGTTTTCCTGGAAAAAGCGCTGACAATTATCGTTGGTCTCCTGATGGGGGGTTGTCTGGGCCTCTCATGTGGAAGATAAGACAGTGGGGGAGGGGGGAGGGAGTGTAATGCCATTCGTCCGCCTGGCATATGAAGAAAGGTCCAGGGATGAGTGGCATCAAAACAAGTCGCCCGGACCTCATTCCGTCACCTGGCACCTTCCACGACCAGACACGCGCGCCATCAAGCGCCGCCGCCGTTTGATCTGTAAAAGGTCCGCTGAGCACCCAATAAACAGCTGAGGCTGAAGGTGCATCAGCAATACATACGTTCTGCCAAAGGTCACCTGACAGAGAGGAGAAGAAAGCCAGCTGGGTCTGAACAGGTCACAGGTCAACTGAGAGAGCGAGGAGAAGAAAGGCAGCTGGGTCTGAACAGGTCAAAGGTCAACTGAGAGAGCGAGGACAAGAAAGCCAGCTGGGTCTGAACAGGTCAAAGGTCACCTGAAAGAGTGAAGAAAAGAAAAGCAGCTGGGTGTGAACAGGTCAAAGGTCAACTGAGAGAGCGAGGAGAAGAAAGGCAGCTGGGTCTGAACAGGTCAAAGGTCACCTGAAAGAGTGAAGAAAAGAAAAGCAGCTGGGTGTGAACAGGTCAAAGGTCACCTGAAAGAGTGAAGAAAAGAAAAGCAGCTGGGTGTGAACAGGTCAAAGGTCAACTGAGAGAGCGAGGAGAAGAAAGGCAGCTGGGTGTGAACAGGTCAAAGGTCAACTGAGAGAGCGAGGAGAAGAAAGCCAGCTGGGTCTGAACAGGTCACAGGTCAACTGAGAGAGCGAGGACAAGAAAGCCAGCTGGGTCTGAACAGGTCAAAGGTCACCTGAAAGAGTGAAGAAAAGAAAAGCAGCTGGGTGTGAACAGGTCAAAGGTCACCTGAAAGAGTGAAGAGAAGAAAGCCAAGTGGGTATGAACTAGGGCATTAACAGACATGTCGACTAGTCGACACATCGACTCCCATACCACAGGTCGACTTAAATTTGGGGGAGTCGACAAGTCACATGTTATTCTTTCTGCCCCCCCCAGTCCCCTGTCCCCCGTCTCTCTAAATAAGACATGGCTGCTGCAGGTAAGACAGTTGTCGTGGGCAAACAAAACAACAGAGTGTGTGTCTGTCACTCTCTTTGACTTCACCTTAGATGAAAAAAACCAGCACAGCCATCTGAAGAAGCATCCGCTAGCTAATCTGCATGATATAAGCTACATCATAACCCTAACCCTAACCCCAGCAGGGCAGACAATACGCTCCATTTTTCCAAACATGATGTGGACAGTGCAAAAAGTGAGGACATGTGACAGACATGTGGACAGTCCGGCTTTAGAGCCGTGGGTCCAGACAAAATGTGAACATATGTTCAGCTACCGATGTTGTGCAGTTACATTTAACAGAAAACTCTTTGCTAATGTTAGCCTTTGTTTTGTTTGGCTTAAAATGTTGATGCTTGTGTCTTGTCAGTGGACAGTGTTACGTTGCAGTGAACTTTAATACAAGTTGTTCATTGCTGGACAGACGTGTGTCCGTGTGTTTTTTGTTTTGTTTAGTTTTTTTAGCCGTGTCTCTGTGTTGTTCCTCAGCTGACAATGCGACTTTGACGGACAAGTCGACTTGAAAAAAACTGAAGTCGTTAATGCCCTAGTATGAACAGGTCAAAGGTCACCTGAGAGATAGAGGAGAGATCTCTACAGGTCCACCTTCAACAGTCATTCAACTCCGCTCCGCTTTTGGAGCGCTGGTCCTTTAAATGCACAGGAGCCACTTCAAGCTCCGCCCCCTCTCAGTAGTTTCAGTTGATGTGTATTTGATCGACAGTCAAATTAGTTTTATCTAATGTCACTCTTTTATCACTGACAGTTTATCGTTTCCATGGCACTTTTCTTTTTGTCAGGTTTTAAATTTTCTTTCACTTCCTGTCTTTTTTGTGTGTGTAGGGGTGGAGCTAGGAGTGTCTCATTTGCATATTATTTGCATATCGAAACCTGCAACAACCCCAATAGACCCAACTGGACCCACTAGATCCACTGGACCCCACAAGACCCACTGGACTCAATACACCCACTGCATCCCAATAGACCCACTAGGCCCCACATGACCCACTGGACACCACATGACCCACTGGACACCACATGACCCACTGGACCCACTAGACCCACCGGACCCCAATAGATGCACTAGACCCACTTATCCACCAGACCCACTACACCCCACTAGACCGACTGGGCCCCAGATGACCCACTGGACACCACATGACCCACTGGACCCACTAGACCCACCGGACCCCAATAGATGCACTAGACCCACTGATCCACCAGACCCACTACACCCCACTAGACCGACTGGGCCCCACATGACCCAGTGGACCCTACATGACCCACTAGACCCCAATAGATCCACTGAACACATGGACACATGGACACCGATAGACCCACTGGAGCCCACATGACCCACTAGACTCCACATGACCCAGTAGGACCACTGGACCTCACATGACCCACTGGACCCATGACACCCAATAGATGCCATTAGACCCACTAGAACCCACTGGACCCACTAGATCCCTTGGGCCCACTAGACCCACTAGATCCCACTGGATCATCATGGTATACAGAGTGATCTGAGGTGAGTCTGTCTCCCCTGAAGACTGAGGTATAAAGGTACACTAAACACTGCTGAATCCTGAATGATAATCAGAGAAGTGTGAGGTGAGCACTGGGATGGTGCAAGTTAAGACCGAGTGATACGGCCTCAAAATAAAATCAGGGTTTTTCACAAAAAAATAATTTTTCAAAATTTTTCCCACAACTATTTAAAGAAAACAATAACAACACATGATAGAGGAAGCTCCAAGCACATTTCGTTTTCATTCTACCAAAAGGTTAACTAAAGTCATGTGTGTTTCCCTCCTCGAATGCAGAGGTGGATCATCCCAGTTCCACAGAGTAAAGGTCCTGCCATGTATTTGCTCCTAACACTCCCTTAATCAATCCATTTGGATGAGCACAACTTCACATCCAGTGGAATTAATAATAATAATAATAATGGATTTTATTTGTCATGCACTTTACATTTGCTGGCAAATCTCAAAGTGCACAGTAAAACAGTAAAAAAAAACAGTGATAAAAAAAAACAATAAAAGCAGTAAAAAACAACTAAAAACAGTAAAAGCAATTAGTCTGCAAAGGCAGCACAGAATAAAAAGGCTTTAAGTCCTTTTTTAAATGAGTCCAGCGTCTGTGGAGCCCTGAGGTGGTCGGGGAGGGCGTTCCACAGGGGGGGCAGCAGCCTCAAAGGCCCTGTCATCCACGGTCTTGAGCCAAGTCCTGGGCGGGTGCAGACGGTGCAGTTGGCCTGACCGGGTTTTGGCTGAAATATGTGGGCGGAGGAGTTCAGTGAGGTAAGTGGGGGCGGCACCGTGCAGACAGTGATGGGTGTGAAGGAGGATTTTGTACTGTATGCGAAGGTGAATGGGGAGCCAGTGCAGAGTGCGAAGGATGGGGGTGATGTGGTCATGTTTTCGCACCCTCATCAGGACAGCGCTGTTTTGAACATACTGAAGCCTTTGAAGGCTCTTGCCCGGGATCCCGATGAGGAGTGCGTTGCAGTAATCCAGCCTGTTAAAGGTAAACGCGCATGTTGTCTGGAACAATCACGGAAGTTCACGAGCATTCATGAGAACTCAATGTCAATTATCATCCTAAATAACAAAACAATAATCAACATTTATCAGTTTCTGTCACATGAAGCTTAGCTAACAAAATGTTTAGAAGCATGAAATAAACACCATAGGAAAACTAAGGGATGAGGACAATCGTTTATGGTGTTACACCAGCAGTTTACACACACTGTTGGTAACTTAGAAAAACCTGCTGGAACATTCTGTTTGGTCAATATCTTTAAAGGTCTCATTCTGCTGAAAACCACTTTCCATGCTCCTTTTGGAATCTGATGGGTCACCCGAGTTTCCAACACATGCTGCATTTGCTGTGTGGTGTGTCCCCTCCACTGGATGTATTTACCATTCATAGAAATCAACACGGAGAAACAAGCCACTCAGAAAAAGTCTGTCCACTACACATCACAGGGACATTGGCGTCACCCACATGAGGTTAAGCCCGTCCACCATTGCAGCACATCAGAAGTAGCATTAGCATTAGCATCTACAAAAGAAAACAGAAACAAACCAAAACCGAAAAAAACAAACCCAGTCAAACACCGAAATACCAAAGATTAGAATATTGCTCATAAGTTGCTACCAAGGCTGACGAATTCGCACTGGACAGAGAAAAAGGGGAAGCTTACATACTGGTGAAGACAAGTGGGACACATCAAGGAGGAACTAACGAGAGCCGGGGAAAACACCGGTGACAGGAAGCAAAGAGCGAAAGCGTGAACATGAAGCACAGATCCCACAATAAAAGCTCAAACACTAACAATGACAAAAATACACAAAGACACACAAAAAATAAGACAAAACATCACACCTTGAATCCAGATTATGACACGTCTGAATGCGCCACACAATTACACAGAGCATGGACCGTGGGACGCATCTGGACAAGGGGGGGCCATGGCAAGTGGGTGTGGATGGGTGGGGTGGGGAGCACACATACACATGTACCCAACAACAAAACAAGTGCAGCTGCGCAAAAGTAACCGACAGAACAACTTACATTATACTCAGGGCTCTAAATTAACTTTTTTCATCACCAGCCAATGTGGCTAGTAGATATTTTATCTTACTAGCCAATTGGAAATTCAACTAGCCATTTTTCCCCTGACCAAAATGAGACATACGCCTTCAAATTTCTTTAAATTATTTTATTTAACCTTTTCCTCTTGAAATAATTAATTTCTTTAAACATATGATCACATTTTTTTTTTACATTTTCACATTTAACTCTGAAAACTTCTTGCTTTTACATTTTCTCACCTTTCACTGTTAACACTTCTTTACTTTTCTCACCTATATTACAATTTATACAATACATAGACTCACATCTTGTACATTTTCTCAATTGGTCCCCATATAATTTCTTCAAACATATGATCAAATGTTTTGTTTTTTTTGCATTTTCACATTTAACTCCTAACTTCTTTACTTTTTATCTCCACTGTCCCCATTAAATATCTGTAAACATACACTCACATTACATCTTATTGCTTTTACATTTTCTCACCTTTCACTGTTAACACCTATATTACAATACCGTTACCGTTACCTCAGACTCGACAACATCCCCTCCAGTCTTTGCCCTTTTCTCACCCCCACACTCTGAACCTCCCAACCACCGCCACATTCTTTTTTTTTCGTTCTCACTGATACAACACGCTTCAGAAAATATTGTCCTTCTTCTATCTCTTAACGTCTTCTTCTTCACCTCAGAGTCAACCGCGCGAAAATGCTCGAAATCGAATGCAATTGGCTGCCTGACGCAGCCAATGGATGCATGTGACGTCATCACGGTAGAGTTCATGGGAAATGTAGGAACTTTCGTCTTGTCGGTGTTTGGGACTAGAGAAGGCTTTCTAATCAGGACACTTTTCTAAAAAATTTCTATCACTCGCCCAGGGACAGACCTGGCCTGATTTGCACCCCACCCCAAACACCAATGTGTACTGTATATCAATGCTTATTTTTAATTACAATTTAAAAAATACAAAGTAAAAATTGTGATAAAAATAAATAAATAAAATTGCGAAATTTGTAAATATAAATATTCTAAAATTGCACACATACAAACCTTTTCAAAAAGCAAAACCAATGTTAACTATAATTAAGTAATAATAAAATGAGTGCAAATGACTTCGCTTTTCCTTTTGGCTTTTCCCTTAGGGTTCACCACAACAACAAAAAAAAACTAGCAGTAAAAGTAAAGGTGCAGCAGCAGCAGCTGTAAAGACACCATCTAAAACTGGACCTTTCTTACCTTCTTTGATGCAAAATCCTCAATTACATCCCTGTAATAAATATGTCAGTAAATATATATGAATGAATATGGAGATTTAAAAAAGTAAACACATTTAACAGCACACGTCTCATTTATTTATTTACTTTTTAGTTAATCACTTTATAAACTTTCTTAAACCATGGACTCACTGTCTCATTTCCTTAACCTATTTGTGGACTCACCAACTCACCAACTCACCAAAGATGGCACCAAATCCCCATATGGGCCCATTATGATCAATTCATTTGGGCTTATTAGCAATCCTGTGAAACACAGAAGTATCCCTACAGCCTGGCATGCGCGCACCGGTGTGCGCCTGCCAGAACGCGCCCTGTAACACGTGAAAGCATGCCGGTGTGCATGCTAGAACACGTGCTAGAATGCGTTCTGTAACGCGTGATATAATAAACACAACGTGTGGCTATGTGAACACTTTGGCTTGCCATAGGGGCGCTGCCTGGGCCGAAGCAAGGAAGACGGGAAAAAAAAAGACAGGGGAAGGATAAAAGAAATAGGACGGTCATATGCTGGCGCCCCATAGAGGATTGCGCCCTGGTCCGTCGCCCAGCCTGCCCATAGCTACAACCGGGTCTGCTCTCGCCACCTGCCAAAGTGGCTAGTAATTATTTTTTTTTACCCACCAAAATGGATTTTCACCCGCATTTGGCGGGTGTTAATTTAGAGCCCTGATTATACTAAATGTAAGTTGTTGAAAGCAGCCTTATGTTTTTTGGTAATCGAACCTTTGCTTGTGCAGCACAGGCTCTCGGGAGCTTGTTATGAAGCAACCGGAGGAGAGCAGCTAGCTGCGGTTTGGCAGGGTGGAGGGGTCCGTGGTGGACTTTGAATGGAGGATGGAGGTGGATGCTCTGGGTCTGTTGGGGCCAGTGACCAGAGGTGGGAAATTCCAGGTCCATCAAGTCAAAGTCCTACCATGTATTACTTCAAACCTGTTCACTGAACACAGGTGATTCCACTAATTATCCCATTTACCTGGATGAGGCATTGTGCTCATCAAAATGGGCTGGTTCAATGAACAGGTTTGAACCAATACATGGCAGGACTTTGACTTGATGGACCTGGAAATACCCACCTCTGCCAGTGACACAGAAGCTGGAGTTTGATGAACATTCTGTTTTCTCTGTTTATTTGAAAAAAAAAAATCAGCTATGGATGTTTGTCTCTTCATTTCTGTAGAAGCAGCCAGTGGTTTGACAGGTGCCAACAGCCTTAGCTGAGGACACTCATGGATGATGTAATGATAAACAATTCATTTGATAGACTCACAAATTCAAATCAAAATGCAGCGTCTGTGTTTTTTTTATCGGTACCAGTGAAGGTGTGTGGTGACTGCTCATAAAAACACAAATACAACTTTTTTTTACCACAGCTTTTAATCCAGTCAGAGCACAAAAGGGGCCAAGGCCCCCCTGGTTCCACTGTGTATGACACAGAGGTAGGGGGGTAATTGTGAATTACCAGTGGTCCACAGATAATACTTATCCAGTGTGAATTAAAACGTTTAGATTTTTTCTTTCTCAGGGCTGATAGCGCTCCGGCTTTTGCCAGATTTCCGGCATAGCAATGTGGCTCTTTTTTTAATCGTCCTTTATGACATTATTTTCTGGATTTGTGATGCGTAGACCAATTTTTCAACTACAGTTACAGGTCTGTGTACAAGATGATAAGCCAATAAGAAACAGGGCGGGCCTTTGTCTGAGCCAATAACAGTAGGCTAGATTGATGCTGCTCAACCAAACTGTCACACGACCATCTTTGTGCCGACTCGAGTCCCATCATGTGTCTCTCAACTTGTCTGTAGCATCGGCTAACCATGGCTACGTTTATCGATGTGTTTTACATCCTCCCCTGGCTTCATAAAGGTATAAACAATAAATGGCGCCGGGCTTAGCTGGAGGATTTGGGTGTTGACAGTGAACCCTTTTCGAGCTGGTGTCAAAAGTTACCTCAACCCTGTGTATGTTACTGCACTTTATGTAGGAAGAAGATAGTCTATGGAACAAGCGGAAAAAAAACAACATACTTTCCACAAAGCAGCAGCCAGGTCAGTGCAATATATATCATGTTTGTCAGGAGCAAGTGCCACAGCGGACATTCTGCCCTCGATTGCAGACAGTGACTGATTTAAAAATCTGACTGTGTGTCTTCATTGTGGAACATGACTTGTCATTCGCATTAGCTCAACCACTTGTAGCCCTGTGTAAGAAAGTTGCCGAAGATGGAACTGCACTTGCACAGCTCTCCGTGTCAAGACAGCATGCGAGCTATCTGCTCATCTATGGCATGTCACCAGAATTTAAAAAAACACCTGTCTGAGAAACTTTGGAGTTCTACGTTTTCCCTCAGTATTGACGAGGCCATGGACAAAAACGTGGACCCTTTTTAGTATCTGGGTTCCTGCTGCCACCTGTTGGTCAAAAAAGTAACAGCAGCATAAATTATGAAAACACTGTCACAAAAAATATTTTTTCACCCATATATATGTTTTCTTGTGTTTTCATAATTTATACTGTTGTTCATTTGAATACACAGTACAGTATCGAAAATCAATTATAACTCCCATAGCATACACAGTTTCCAAGATCTGAATCCCCAAAATGTCAAGACTCTTCATCACACTTTTCACACTTAATATTAAATATCCTTTTTCAAGGCTTAATATATCCAGTAATAATAAAGCTATGCTATTTGTACGTGCACCATCGGATAAACATGGTCATACTGAGGGGGCATTTTTTAGGCCTGTATCTTCCTTCAATCTAAAACTAGAGGTGTCCAAATCTGCTTTTAAATTCTGTATGCCATTCACAAGCTTTAAAAGTGGGCATCGCACCCAATATTTGGAGGGTCTCATCTCCAAAACCATTAGACATAAGATGCTAAAACTTGTGATTCTTTCTAGTGGTATCAAAAGAGTCCTGTGTGCAGAATATCGGGCAAATCAAAGAGGGTCACCTGGGGAGTTTCTACAGAATCATGTGAATTGACATAGCCCCTAATCGAATCGAATGAGACCATGTACTTCCAGTGATTGTGCAAAACTGGGCTAATAATGCTAATCTAAGTTTTGAATACATAGGGAAAGACATGGGCAGTGTTTTCCTGAGTAATCGGTGGGTGTAATGAAAGTATTGAGAAAAAAAAAGCTAAGTATTATCAAAAATAGTGACTTCACAATAGTGGTGTTACACAAGCTGTTGATTGTTTGAATAATGTGTTAAAACATTACGTCACTTACATAATACCCCCACCCCTTACCTCCTGAGAAAGGGGGGAAAAAGTTCAGGCTCAGGATTTTCAAGGTTTTCAAGCAATATGGTAAAAAATGTTCCAAAAAAAGATCTCCCACCCCACCCTTTATGTTTAAAATGAACACATGTCCCAGACCTAATGATGATGACGACTGGAGTGTGAGGTGGAAATGCTGTGTTTCCAGGAAGTAGAAGAAGCTGCAGCTCTGAGTGGTTTCCTGTCCACAGATGTAGAGAGCAGAGCAGAGATATGTTTGATACCACGTCTGTCAAATGAAGGTCACACTGATGCTTCGTTCAGTCTCATCAGCTGAAATGGAATTAAAAGGCCTACACCGTTTTTGCTCGAGTTCAGTCAAAAACTTGACCAATGGAACTGAAAGATTTTTAGATTTTTTTTAATTCAGATTTTATCAGATTTTTTTCCATCAGATTTTCCACATCCTGAATTAATAATAAAATAATAAAGTAAAAATAATCATAAAACTAGAAAAGCAATAGGATAGAGCAGACTCCACCAAGGCAGATCTGCCCCTCCCATCCTGAAATACATGCGTGCCCCCCTCCACCACCACCACCACTGATCAGCACCAAACTCTTATCACCTGTTCCTTTTGTTCCTTGTATCAGTATCAACATTCCCTGAAAATTTCAGCCAAATTTGTCCATACATTTTTGAGTTATCTTGCTAACAATCCAATGCCATCTCGTTTCTAAGCAACAAAAAAAAATCTGGAATAAAAAAACCTAAAATCTTGAATGAAAAAAAAAACAATTAAAAAAAAGTTAAATTAAGCAAAAGAAAAATCTTGATTTGAAAAAGGAGTCTTCAATCAAGCAAAATAAATGAAATCCTTTCATTAACTACTATTCAGAGAATGCCTCATCTCGCCCCTATTTTGTGCCAATCTGAAGTTTCTATGACAACCTGTTTTTGAATTAGAGTTTAATTTTTGACCTTTCTGCCAAATATGACCTTGACCTTTGACCTTTTGCAATATCGACAATTTCGTTATATATATATATATATATATATATATATATATATATATATATATATATATGTCAGTGTGTGTATTATTATGTTCATATATCCACTATTGATTAACTCATTGACTGCCACTTATGTTCAGAATAAAGAGCTCGACACAGCCAGAGTTTTTCAAGACGCAAAAAATAGGTGTCCTAACACCTTGTATTACCTCATTCACAGGTGTTCAAGTGAGATGTTCACAACTTATAGTATGTACCAAACCATCACACATGTACACACACGAACAGTAATATGGCGTCTGCCACCTCACACTTATCAATCACAGTCGCAACATTTTGACTTGCAGATCCACTGCCAGACAAACTCTGTGCCAGTGTAAACTGCTTGTATTTTTTTGATCTGCTCGATTTCATGTTCAGCTTCAACATTTCGTCTCTCATTCTCTCAACTCGCCAACCTTCTTCGAGGCACAAATCTACAGTTGTCTTTTATTGGAAAATACAGCTTCTGAAAGTAGAAATGCATTTCTCACAAGTCTGAAATTCACACATACACAGTAAATTTTGCAGTGTTAAATCAACACTTAGAGAGTTTATTTAACTTCTTCTAGAGTGTATTTGGTCCCATTGTCTCCAAATTAACACTGCAAAATCTACAGTGTATGATGTACAAGACTATATATATATATATATATATGTATATATATATAGCATGATATAGCATGATTTGACACACACAAACAGTGTTACACAAGTTCATTTTGCGAGGTGTGAGCATTGACCTCCAGAGATCTCGAAAACTATTGGTCATGGGTGATAAGACCACTTAGGAGAATTGTAGAAACCTTCATTCCGTGTCATTTGGTACCAATCTAAAAGTACTGTGACCCTCCATTCTTTATATGTATATATATATAATTAAAATCCATAATGTGATTTTGACCTTTTAGTTGATTGTGACCTTGACCTTTGACCTTTACTCAAATGGATCATTGCATCTGATGTGCATTAGCTATATGTATATGTCCATGTAATTTCCTGGTGATATTATTCAGTGAGTTATAGCATGATAAGTCTTTGTGGACACACAGACAGACACACAGACACACTGATTACAATAATCTCACCCAACCAATGTTCAGAGGGTCCACGGGGTTTGACCGGCATCTCTTTTGTTCTTGCTGGTGGAATGATGGCTCCCTCCTGCTTTTTTTTTTGTCATCTCCTGTTTCACTTCTGTTGGTGGCCTGGAGTCACTCTTTGCACTCGTAGTGGGTGGTGGGGTTTCGATGGGCGCGCTCGGGGGGACTTACAGGCATCGGTGGCTCTGTCCTTTATGTATGGTTAGAATTCTGTAATGAATGAGGGTCAAAGGCTCACAAAAAGCCTCATTGGTAGCTTGTATTCAGAGAAAAATGTAAGTAAATGTTTTTCGTTACTTGGATTATTCATTAGCTGGGTCGTTCGTAAGTAGAGGTATCACTGTATATTCATATTTGTTTTGGATATTTTATCACATTTTTTGATTTTTCTTGTGTATTTTAGAAAAGTTTGTGAATATGTATTGGATTTGGAAGGTGTCTTTGTGAATTTTAGTGGATTTTACCATGTTTTGTATATTTTCCTCTCCACGTTTTCTGTTTCTTAGTGTATTTTGCCGATTTTACGGGAAATTTGACGACCCCCCCCCCACTCTCTCTCTTCTTTTCTTTTCACTGAAGCGCTTCCAGATTAAAATACCACATTGACCTGAAGCACATGTTACTCTGGGATTCTTCTAGTGTTGGAGATTCATAAAGTGGAGAAAATGTCTCTACCCTATTTATCTTTAAACTAAATAAAAACTCACTGTTTTCCTAACGGTACTCATCTCAGGGAACAGAACACTAACGACCAGCCTTTCAGAGCAGTACATGTGTTTTATTGACAAAGACACAGAGCCAGACACTTCCCATGTTGTGACTCCCTAACACTCCAAAACCCTCGCCTTAAATACTCTTTTGGTTCTCAAATATGCAGTCTACAAATTTTGGAGCTCAGAACTCTTCAGCCCTCAAATCTGCAACTCAAAACAAACTCTACAAACTCAGTCCACCCAAATGTGTCGGTCCATCAGCTTCGTCTACCAACGTTGGTAGAAAACCAAAAGCAGAAAACCAAAAGCCTGAAGTGTACACTTCAGGCTTTTGGTCTCACATATACCACATAACATATGTGCACCTAGAGTAAGTGGCAAAGGAACGTTAGCAAAAATGGCCCGGACCCTGATGCATGTGATAGTTACATGGGACTGGATTGAGGAAGAACCTTATTAATGTGACACCTAAACAGGACTGAACCAGGGTCAAACAAAGTTCATATGGTTAGCATTAGGCTAAAGCGTCACATAGCTTCTAACAAACATGTTAAATGGATAAATATTCTTCACTTCTATAGTTCTGTTCCTCCTTCATGGTTCAAAGCTCTTTACATTAGCCTCACATTCACCCATTCACACACACTCATACACCAGTAGGTTTCTAAGGTTCTGTCAGTCCTACTGGGAGACCAAGTCAGGGTTCAGTGTCTTTGCCCAAGGACACTTTGACATGTGGGCAGCCAGAACCGGGATGTGAACCGCTGACCCTTCAGTCATTGGACGACCTGCTCTACCAACTGTCCCATGTTCAGTGCAGATATATTAACATTTTATTGAGTCTGTTTGTTCATGAATAATGAAACACAATTAACCCTTTAACCCCTGATGCGTTAGCAATGACGCGTTCTGAAAGGATGGTTTAGTTTCAATATTCAGAAAATATTTACAGTTTTTTTACTGTGATTTTACTGAGTTGTTTTCATGGATCTGATATATGGAAATAAACAGGTGTCAAAAAGCAACTGACTTAGAAAAAAAGAAAACTACTGGAACCAAATTACAATATTATGTATTTATTTATACTTCCTTTTAGTTTATTTTAACTAAGTTAAGTTAGTATTTTGTAAATATTAATTTGTTTTTGTTAATCTTTTTATATTTCTACATTTAATATTGTATTTTATTATTTTTCTTCACTTTTGTGCCATTTGTGTCTTATTTTGTTCATATTACTTATTATTTTGTTGGTTTATTATAGATTTTTGGCTGTTATTGTCCATTTTGAATAATGAAAAATGAATAATCATGATTCATCCAAATTAATTCAAAGCAACCCTGAGATGAATATGATTAAATATGTTAATCATATCACAGCCCTACTTATTTTAAGTGTGATGATATATTTGAAGTAGTGTGTTGTCAGGAGGCACAGTGCACACAGTCACATGACTTGTTACCCATCATCCATCACAGCTCCAGTTTTTTTTCCTAGAAAGCATCTCTAAACTGATTTAGCCTTAATGAGCCAGAAAAAGGTCTCAGGTTGATTCCACTCAGGCGTTTTCTAAAAGCAGAAAAGCACTTTCAGACGTCAGAGGGGAATGGCAGTATTACCAGGACAGAGGAGTAAAAAGTGATTCCAACAAAACCACCACTAGCAGCAGCAGCACTAACTTCAGCACCCACGAGCATCCTCTGCTAATGAAAGCAGATGTAATAACCGTGCATTTACCTTCACATGCATTTAGAGTAGAGTCAGAGAAAGGACATCACAGTTTGCTTTCACCTGTGGGGAGGAGTTTTACATTAACTGTTGGAAGAAATAACTTCCAGTGGAACAACACACAATATGGCAGCGTAACTAGTGGGCTCTGGTATATGTCTTGTAAAAGAAAGAAACCCAACCAGCTAACTAGTATTCAGAGAATGCCTAATCTCACTCCTATTCTCACTCAAATTTCTGACGTGTTCTTGAATTAGAGCCAATAATGTGATTTTGACCTTTCTGCTAAATGCGACCTTGACCTTTGACCGTTTGCAGTATTGATAATTTCATTATATGTATATATATGTCAGTGCATGTAATATTATGATAATATATCCAGTATTGATTAAGTTATAGTGTGATATGTCTATGTTTGACACACAAAGAGTGTTACACAAGTTAATTTTACCACATGTCACCTTTGACCTCCAGAGATCTCCCAAACTATTGGTTGTAGGTGATAACATCAACTTTGAGAATTGTAGAAATCTTCATTCTGCATCATTTGGTACCAATCTGAAAGTTCTGTGATCCTCCATTCTTGGGTTATAACCCATAATGTGGTTTTCACCTTTTAGTTAATTGTGACCTTGACCTTTGACCTTTACTCAAATGGATTATTGCATGTGATGCGCATAAGCTATATGTTTATGCCCATGTAATTTCACGTTGATATCTATTCATTCATTCATTCTATTCATTCAGTTATAGCATGATATGTCTCTGCAGACACACACACACTCACACATTTCCATGTCAAACTACTATAAGTCGACCTTTTCTTCTCCTCCTCCTCCTCCTCCTCCTCCTCCTCCTCCTCCTCCTCCTCCTCCTCCTCCTCCTCCTCCTCCTCTGACTGTCTCATCAGCTGATCTGTCACTTCCAGGATGCGCTCTCGCAAAGAGTATATGATTCAAGATATTTATCTGTAGTTCCGGATACTTTTGTTTTCGACGCAGTGATGTATTTGCAACAAACATAAAATTTGTAGAAATTTGAAGGAGCAGTGAGGGAGAACACATTTTTCTTCTTAAAATAATCAGTTATTGATCGCTTCATACTGAATCTGCTTAGTTTATTTTTTGGAGTGTGCTGCGTATACGTGCGCATGCACTACTGTGTACGTAACGTGCGCAGACTGTAACAGGTGCACACAGACAAGTAGCACCGGAGCGACCTCATTAAATTTTAACTCCCACCTTAATAAATTAGGTTGCATATGTGACCTAATAGGTCGCACTCTGGAGCTCTGGCTTATGTGATTATTGTTGTTAACATTGTAGCTGAAATCAGCTGTTTCACCCAGGTCCGCATAGGAATGTGACTTTTGGTCCAAAACACTATTCGAAATTCGCTACAAACTATTCAAATATTATCAGAAAATCTAACGTGTTCCCACGACCCCCCGCTGATGTGCGCTCTCACCCCCAAACACACACAATGATAGAAAGGGTATGAGAGGAAACCAAACATTTACTGAATAATCAAGATTATAAATCACACAACATGTTGGTCTTCCCTTAGTGATTCATCGCATCTTACCCAGCTCCATTAGCATACATAACCATTAATATTAGCATACATAACTAGCCATTAACATTAGCATACTTAACTAGCTATTAACATTAACCTATATAACTATCCATTAACATTAGCATACATAACTATACATTTACCTTAGCATACATAACTAGCCATTAACATTAGCATACATAACTAACTATTAACATTAGCATACATAACTATACATTTACCTTAGCATACATAACTAGCCATTAACATTAGCATACATAACTAACTATTAACATTAGCATACATAGCTAACCATTAACATTAGCATACATAACTATCCATTTATATTAGCACACATAACTATCCATTAACATTAGCATACATAACTATTCACTAACATTAGCATACATAACTAGCCACTACCATTAGCATATGTAACTAGCCATTTTCATTAGCATACATAACTAACCAATTAATAAATCAAAGATGTTCCTCCTTGAATTCCTTTAGCAGTTTTCCCAGCCCACATACCACCCACAGTCTAAAAGCATGTGAGTTTTCAGTGAGAACAACCATTCCACTAGAACATTTCACAATGTTGTTCTCCTGTTCATGAGCTTGATCAAATGGTATTGCAGAAACTTATTTTTTTGTCAAAGACATCGTGTCCTTGATATGGACAGACACCCATCTTGCAACACAGGAGCAAGTTGCTCTAATACCTCAACATATAAGGTGTGTTTCCACTAGAGCGACAGTGGGAGGAAGAGCCATACTGCAGCTGACCACCGTCAAAACAAAGGCCACAGTATGGCTGCACCTAAACGCACCACTGCGTTGTCTGTAAATGACCATTGTCGTATGTGTGTTATAGTTTAGACCAGTGGTTCTTAACCTGGGTTCGATCGAACCCTAGGGGTTCGGTGAGTTGGTCTCATGGGTTCGGTCGAGCCTCCGCCGCAGAGGTCCACCCCTTAGTCTAGTCTGCAGTTAGTGGGCACAGTTATTGAAAGTGTCCTGCTCTGGGATTTCCTACCGGTCCACTTTGAGGTCACTGGTTTATGCAACAGAGTGTGACTTCCCTATCAGACCGCTTAGAGAGGTGTGTCTGAGTGAGACTCCCTACCGGTCCGCTTTGAGAGCGCTGGATAAGCAGCAGAGTGAGACCTCCTTCTCAGTCAGGACCACACACCCGTTAGCCCGTTATCTCCCGAACGCCAATCCAGGCAAATAAGCTCCTGTGGCCGACGATCTAAAGGGTCGATCGCCGTACGGACAAAGACGTGGCGGTGTTGGTTTTGTTATTTGAACAAGGTGATGTTAATGCACAATTCATTTCGTACACCAGTAAAAAAAAATCATATTTTATTTTTTTTACTAAAGAAGGGTTCAGTGAATGAGCATATGAAACTGGTGGGGTTCGGTGCCTCCAACAAAGTTAAGAACCGCTGGTTTAGACCCTGAGTGTCTTGTTTTGTTAGTTTTTGTGAGTCTTCGTGTTCTTTCTGTCATTGTTAGTGTCTGGGCTTTTATTTTGGCATGTTGGTTCATGTTCACTCTGTCCTGTTTTACTTCCTGTCACCAGGTGTTTCCTCTCCGCCCCTCTAATCTATATGATTGACTCCACCTGTTCCTTCCCCTATTTAAGTGTTGTGTGAATGTTTGTCAGACGTCAGAATGTTTGCCTCCATGCAGCAGTTGAGCATTCGTCATTTGTCTTGGGATTCCTCATGTATGATCTGGTTCTGGATATTTGGTTTCTCTGTTTTTTTGTCTGTTCTGTCGCTGCATCTGATCTCTCTGTTCTGGACCCTATTTCTTGTTGGTTCCAATCTGTTCTGTGCTTCTGGTGTGTGGGGCTTCAAGGAAATTAATTATATAAGTGCTCTTCATAACGGGGCGATTCGTACTTTCCTTGGTGTACATAAGTTGACCACTAAAGTATCTCTACAGGGGGATATGGGAGGGTCACTTTGTCTTGTAAAGCAGAAAGTTGAAATGGTGCGTTTGTGGAAGCGGCTCACTCAGCTGCCAGAGCACAGACTGACCAAAAATGTCCTCAGATGGGACTATGCTAATGCCTTTTCATGGGCCAAAGAGGTGGCAGAAATATTATGTAATAGTGAGTTGAATTATATTTACAGAAATAAGTTGTAGTGTAGGGCAGCACGGTGGTGCAGTGGTTAGCACGGTGGTGCAGTGGTTAGCACGGTGGTGCAGTGGTTAGCACGGTGGTGCAGTGGTTAGCACGGTGGTGCAGTAGTTAGCACTCGTGCCTCACAGCAAGATGGACCCTGATTCGAATCCCACACCAGACCTTTCTTTGTGGAGTTTGCATGTCCTCCCCGTGTCCGCGTGGGTTTTCGCCGGACACTCCGGTTTCCTCCCACCATCCAAACACATGCACTGATAGGTTAATTGGTTAATCTAAAATTGTCCATAGGTGTGAATGTGAGAGTGATTGTTTGTCTATATATGTTCAGCCCTGAGATGAACTGGCGTCTCATACAGGGTGTACCCCGCCTTCGCCCATTGTAGCTGGATTAGGCCCCCAGTGACCCCCGTGACCCAAGTGTGGATAAAGCGGGTTCGGATAATGAATGAATGAATTAAGTTGTAGTGTGATTTGAATTTGTTAAATCAAAAGTTGTTAAATGGATGTAAAAACAATGGAAATATGATATTTGTACAAAAGCAAAACTAAGAAATTACATTCAATTTAAGAATGAATATCAAATAGAGGTCCCTGTGTGGAGGATGAGTTGCATTTTGTTTTATATTGTCCATGTTATTCAAATTTAAGAAAACATTTATTTTATTGTGTAAACAATGCTGATATTTTTGGGTTTCCAGAATGTAAAATTCTGAGTTTTTTGTTTACGAAACATGTATTTGCTTTTGCAAATTTTCTGTTTGGTGCGGGAGAGGAGACAAAGTATTCTTTATCCTGTTTGAATGTATGGTGGTCTGTCGAAAACCAAGTACAGATTTTCAAGTGTCTTGTACGCCCATGTGGGCTGGACACTGATGTGCAGAACACTTTAATAAATTCAATCAAATCAAATCAATTCAATCTGCCCCTGGCATCATGCTCATTGTTTGGACCTCTCTGGCTTCACGGACCTTCGCTCGGACCCTCTTCTGGTATCTGCTAACATTATCTGGATTGCTCTGTTTTTGCTCTGCTGCTTTTCTGGTTTTAATCCAGTTCCGTCCCCTGACTTTTCTTCTGTCTTCTTCCCTAGTCGATATCATCGGTACAGCCCAGCTCATTGGCTCTCAGTCAGTAACGTGCTACATTTCACCAATAAACTGGTCTTTAATTTTACCTCTGTGTCAGAGTCTGCATTTGGATCCATCTGTATTCTGAAAAGTGTAACAATGTGAATGGAAAATCTGAGGATAAAAGGAAACATCAGCAACAGCCAGATGTTCCTTCATCTTCCCTATGGAAAACAGGTAGACCAGCGGGTTGCAGAACTTGGTCCTAACGTGTCAGATGTTTCAGAAAAATCCTCTGGGATATGTCTAAAATACCTGGGCTTGGTACGGAGACACCAGAGTACTGTGGGCACTATAAGGGAATGACCAAAAGAGGAACCCAGTGCCCAATAGACCATGGGGACATCAGCCACAACGCCGTCCAGTCATGGGAAGTCCAGGTCTGTCCTGGACTGTCCTCTGGACTCAGTGCGGGAGGTGGGAGACAGGACGGTCCTGGATAAATTCAGATCTATGCTGGACCATGAGTGTCACCCCCTGCAGGACGGCCTGTTTCACCCTCGCTGTGAGAAGGAAAGGTTCTGCAGGTCTTTCCTTTGATCAATAAGAACTGTCCACTGTCCACACTTGTCATTTACTGTGACAATTACATGTGTGCAATAATGTGCAGTAACCATGTGCATAACTCTATCACCTTATATTTATATCTATTCTGTCTCTGTCAGTGACTAACTGTAAATAAGTTATTCTAATATTTAATATTCTCTGCTGTATAGTTTTTGATATTTACTATTTTTAACCTGTGTCACTACATGCTTATATTCTCTTTCTGATCCTGTTCTTGAGCGTTGCATTACACAAATGTCTCCATTGTGGGACAGATAAAGGATTTCTTATCTGATCTTATAAGTCCCACCCATCTACACTGATTGGCTCAGTTTTTTAGGAAGCTTAAACTACACAATACTCAGATGGTTGCGTGAGCCTAGTGTGTAGTTTAGTGAAACTCAGCCAGATGACATGAGTCAGGTTAGAGGTTTACCACATGACAAAGCAGAGTTTCACACTTCTCCAGCTCTCTGTTTCCTTTATTCTTCAAGAGAGAAACTCTTCTTCTTTCAGTCTCTAATAAATAAAGCAACAGCACAAATGCAACAAACATGCTAACTGCGTCCTGGTCCATGTTAGGGATGTTAACAAATGACCGTTTGACAGATGATTGACCGCATCAACGTTTTTGGTGTGTCTTAAAAACAAAAAACAAACAAAAAAACAGCCTGCATCAGTCATTCCACTGCACACACTCTTTTGCATGTTTGGGTTATAAAGAGGAAGCTTTGGGATCTGTCCATAGCACATCTTTAAAAATGATGATTTTGAACATTGAGAAGAGAAGAACTGTTCATTTTTTACAGTGTGGAGTGAAAGGTGAGCATTCATGGTTTAATTTTACTATTATTTTTTACAGTGTGGAGTGAATACTGAGGTATCATGGGTTAATTCTACTGTAAGTTTTTACAGTGTGGAAAGAGAGTTGAGCCTTCATGAGTTAATGTTACTGTCACTTTTTACAGTATACACAGAGACCTTAATTATGAGGAAAAAATGGCATAATTATCAGATAAAAAGTAATAAATGTGAGTTAAAAATCTTAATTATGAGACAATTTTTAAAAATTCTGAGATAAAAAAAAGTATTAATTTTTCAGATAAAAACTCATGAATATGAGATTTTAAGTTACAAAAATATGATAAAACGTTATAATTATGAGATAAAACCTCAAAATTATCACATAATTTATTAGATTTAATTACTTATGAGATAGAAAGTATAAAAAAAGAAAGATTATGAGATATAAAACCATAAATATAAGATAAAGGCCAAATAATGACAGAAAGGGTCTTCAGGTATCAGATAAAGTTTTAATTATGAGATAAAAATGTCTAATTATCAGATAAAAAGTTCGAATTATTAGATAAGAAGGAATACATGAGTTAAAACTCCTAATTAAGACATTTTTTTTTTTTTACAATTATGAGATCAAATGTATTGATTTTTCAGATAAAAAAAGTCCCAAATATGAGATTTTATAATAAAAAAAATGATAATTATGGCTTAATTGTACTGTATTTTTTTTTACAGTTTGGACTGAGGTGAGGCGTCATTGATTTATTTTACTGTCTGTTTTTACAGTGTGGACAGAGCTGAGCCTTCATGAGTTAATGTTACTATCACTTTTTACAGTGTAGACTCAGATCTGACCCTTCCTGGGTTAATTCTACTGTTATTTTTTACAGTTTTGAGTGACAGCTGAGCCTTCATGGCTTAATTCTACAGGGGTTTTTTTTGTTTGTTTTTTACAGTGTGGACACTTGTCAGAAAAGGTGCGTAAAAAAACCACGCGCACAAATGATGAGCGACTCGTGCGCCTTTGGTGACGTCACACCTGCCCGTACATAAGCCGCTCCAGCTGCAGCTGCTCCTTCAGTGATGTGCCTGCCTCCTGTTTGGCTCTTGTGTGGGATTTCCACGGCACCCACACCCACACCCACATTTCTGCGCTTTTCCCAGTTTTTACAGCAGCGGACACGCGCATTTCAGCCCGTGAACTCTGTCCAAAAAGCGCGTGCCAGTTTCAACAGGGGGCACAAGTGGATAATGTGAATGCGCATCCGCAGAAGAAGGTGCGTGTGCGCGGATGGAGAAGTTATGAGTATGAGAAGAAGCGGAGCCTTGGCGGAGGTTTGGCCAGAGCCGTGAAGTGAGGCTGGTTGTTGACGTTTAGGACTGTTTCCTGCGGATTTGTCAGAAATAGGGAAGGAAGACTTTTTGAGCTATTGAAGGAAAAACATCCATAGGGTAAGTTTGAATTATAGGTTTAAAAAAGTTATCACATAAATTATTAAACTAAAAAAATATATTTAAAAACATGAAATAAAAATGCATAATTATCAGATAAAAAGTCTCTTTTTTTTAGATAAAAAGTCATGAATATGAGACTTTAAAAGTAAAAACTTATGTTAAAAAGTCCTCAAAATTATCACAGAAATTGAGATTTAATTACTTATGAGATTCAAAATGAAAAAAATAGATTATGAAATAATGCATAAAAATGAGATAAAATTCCAAATAATGAGAGAAAAATAACAATGTGTCAGATAAAATCTTATAAAATCTGATAAAATCTGATAAAAATTCATAATTATCAGATAAAAAGTCTTAATTACCCAGATAAAAAGTAATACATGTGAGTTAAAAGTACTAATTATGAGACAATGTTTTAAAACTATGACATAAAAAGTTAATTTTTCAGATAAAAAGTCATAAATATGACATTTTAAAAAGTAAAAAATTATGATGAAAATCATAATTATGAGGTAAAACTTCAAAATTATCACAGTAATTATGAGATTGAATTAATTATAAGCTAAAAAGTAAATAATGAGAGAAAAATCTTAATTAAAAAAGTCAAATTATGAGATGAAAAGTCTCAATTAAAACATAAAAAGTCCTAAATATAAATACAAATCATAATTATAACTAAAAAGACATTATTATCAAATGAAAGTCATAATTCAAACAAAAAAATACATTAAAACACAAAGAATAATTAATTAACAAAGAGGCTAATGTTATGACATCCACTCACAACACAAGAATCTATTATTTTTAAATTGCACAGATTACATGTTGTGCAAAAATCTGACAAATTATTGTTATTTCAAGCCCTGAAAAATATTAATTACTTAGATTTATATAAAAAAATATTTGAAAATAAATAAATAAATAATTTTTAAAAAATCAAAAAATTATATATATATATATATATATATATATATATATATATATATATATATATATATATATATATATTTATGCAAAGCTCAGCATTTTTTGGCCTGATCACTGATCACTGATCACTGCCGATCATGGAAGGGATTTTAAATGTCCATACCTTGGGGCTGAAACTATCAAATATTTTGGGAATACTTATATATTATAACACCTACACAAAATTCACTATGTATGAAAAAGGTATTACCTATTTGTTAATGTTTGTTCATTATGTATTAAGTAATGCCGCACTGATCGATCATCTGCTGATCATCATTGGCCGGTATTGCCTAAAAATAGCCTGATCAATGATCGGAAAAACATGTTGATCAAAAAGCCAATCAGGTGACGTAAATTCATAGCAACCATTTTCAAAGTGGCAAACACGCTAAAGAACAGGTGCATCTGGTCTGGACTGTTTGTTACCTCCATCACCCAAAAAGATGTTTGTTGGGGTAAAATCTTCCACCCAGGTGATTCTGACCATTAGCCTGGTTCTACAGCAGGAGATGGAACCTGGACCAGGTGTCCTACAGGTGTCCTACAGGTGTCCTACAGGTGTCCCAACAGCATCAAAGAAAGGATGTGTTAAATGCAGAGGACACATTTCGTTGTACAATTGTATAATGACAAATAAAGTACTTCCTTCTTCTTAAACGATGCACCCTCTGTTAGATGAAAAGTATGGAAATTTAAAATTCCTTTCGTGAACGGCAGTGATTGGCAATTGGCAGATCAAGTTTTTGGTTCAGTTGGTAGAGTGGGTCGTCCAATGACCGAAGGGTTGGCGGTTCACATCCTGGCTCGGTCTGTCCACATGTGTCCTTGGGCAAAGACACTGAACCCTTTGTTAGTCTCCCAGTAGGACTGACCTTTGACCTTATAAACCTACTGGTGTATGAGTGTGTGTGAATGAGTGAATGTGAGGCTAGTGTAAAGAGCTTTGAACCATGAAGGTGGAACAGAACTATAGAAGTGCAGAACATTTACCATTTGATTTGACCATCTGTTAAAATACATGCCTGTGCACATTATGCATAAAAAACAGTGTCAAGGATCGCACAAAAGTCACAGACTTATTTCCATTGTGGTCCTTGTTCTTTACATACAATACAAAACACACACTTAAAATAAAAAAAAATATAATGGTGCATCACTAGTATTAACCATTTGTTACCTATTTGTTAATTGTTTATTCATGCAGGATTTATCATAAACAAAGTGTATATTTCTTCTTTTCTATTAAAAAAACATTTGTAGTTGTGTGAACAAATGCAATTTATAATTAATTGTATATAAGAAATAGATTAATACACATTAACAAATAGGTAACAAATGGCTAATATGTATGTAGTTCACCACCACCAGTGGGAGGATGTGAGAGCGAATGAATAATGGGGCACTAATGTGAAGTGCTTTAAGTGGCCAAAAGAGCACTATATAAATCCAATCCATTATTATTATTATTATTATTATTATTATTATTATTATTATTATTATTATTACACTACAGACATAATTATTCTATTAAGTCATAAATAAAGTCATAATAATGACATAAAAAGTGAGAAATACACTATAATTAATTCATACTAAAAAAGTCATAATACCACTGTAAAAAGGTGTGTGTTTTTCTATCCAGTGTAACTTGTGTGTTTTTCAGGTGACCCAGTTGTGAGCGTGGAACCATCCTTTTGGCACCGCACCTGTTCTGTGGGGTTTTGTTGCGTTCCGTTGCGTTCCGTTGCGGGGCGGTGTGAGCATGGACTATGGAGCTCCTGAGT
This sequence comes from Siphamia tubifer, assembly GCA_020466265.1. Taxonomy (NCBI): domain Eukaryota; kingdom Metazoa; phylum Chordata; class Actinopteri; order Kurtiformes; family Apogonidae; genus Siphamia; species Siphamia tubifer. The sequence continues at coordinate 5,651,970 of CM035797.1, forward strand.
CTGTCGGTGAATGCCGTGACCCCCATGGGGCCCCAGGCTGCTGATGACCCCTTCAGCGGGCCCATCCGGGACATCGCTCCATGGAACTTCACCATCCTGGCCGTGCTCATGTTCCTGGTCACGTGTTTGTCTCTGAGCGAGAACTTCCTGGTCATGTTCGTCACCTTCAGGTTCAAGCAGCTTCGTCAGCCGCTCAACTACATCATCGTGAACTTGGCCATCGCAGACTTCCTGGTGTCACTCACAGGAGGACTCATCAGTTTCCTCACCAACGCCAGGGGGTACTTCTTTTTAGGGAGGTGGGCGTGCGTCCTGGAGGGCTTCGCTGTCACTTTTTTCGGTAGGTTAATTTTTTCTCATAAACATATACTAGGGTTGTAAAAATAAAACCATTTGAATCAGTTATGGGTCAGTGTCGTATCAGATCCCACTGAATCGGTCCATAGAATCTGAATCAGTAAAACTAACTACGAACGGCCCGATGGCCCGGATTTTACGGCCGTGAATCAGTTTCCTGAGGTCCAGCCACTGATCTGTAATTCTGTTCTTTGTATCTGTGGAACAAGTGGCTTAACAATGACGTAGCATTTATTTTAAAGACATTTATATGTGTTAAAACTTCCAACCGTAGGGTTATCTGCTGATGTTTGGAGGTACGGGCAGAGGTAAAGTTAAAGGGATAGTTTGGTATTTTTCACATTAATCTGTATGGGATCAGCTTTTAGGACACATTCACAGAAGCACATTTACCTGAAGTAATGTCTCAGCAGTTAAAGGGTTAAACTGGATCAATGAATAAACGGGGATGAGACAAGGATGAGGGGTTTTGAGTTTTGTGTGCATGCATCTGCACACAAGCGCATGCGCCTGGATATGTGAAGCAGATGTAGCCTATTACACTACTGTGGTACGTTTGCTAAAAATAATTAGAGCATGTACGGCTACATGCTAACAGGCGCTAGTATTTACCAGTTAGCAAAACATATTAGCTCTGGGAACTGCTGTTGAAGCGTGGATGCATTCGGTTCAGGCGTAACAAATAAAGCAGTGCTAGGCTAATGCTAATACTATTTTGCCGTGGACACATAACATGACATAACATAAAATGGTCCCAAAATGTTACTATTAAAGGGATAGTTCAGTATTTTTCACATGAATCTGTATATCATCAGTGTCTTTACTCTGGTGCACCCACAGTGACTTACCCCTGACAGTGTCCTGTGAGCCCAGTTCCGGTCCGGTTTTGGTCAAAGCGAAAGTAGTCCCAGAAGGTTTCCTGGGGTCAACAAAATAGAATGTGTTTTTTCTCAAAACAGTATGTGTTCAAATGAGTGATTTATTTACACAACAAAATCGTCACGGAACAAAAACTCACACCTCATAATTGCTTGGAGCTACTTTCTCTCAATAGTGATCAATGTGCGTTGTCACTGCTAACAGCTGTGCACCTGCACGTAGCAACCACATACACTGCCGAACAACTGCAAAAGTGTCGTCTCGTCTTAAGTTTTTCATCCGCGTTTAGACGAACGTATTCAGAAGGAAATCCTTGTTTATACAAACACGTAACACTAGGTGAAATACGATTGGATAGTCCTGCCAGGCTAGATATGTCCTTTTCCGTTTTTGACGAACGTAATTGTACACTCGTCTCTGTTCAACTATGGCAGGGGTCTCAAACATGCGATCCGGGGGCCAAATGCGGCCCGGCAAAGGTTCCAATGTGGCCTCCAGGATGAATTTGCAATGTGCAAAAATGATATATAGTCAAGGCTGTGGAACTGATTTTAGTTCAGGTTCCACATTCAGACCAATAAGATCTACAGTCAAATTATAGCAGAATAACATATTAAAATAATGACTCCATATTTTCTTCACATTTTGATGTGAAAATAATGTAGATTTTGCCTATAAATAATAACTTCAAATTTATGTCTTTCTTATAGTGGAAAAAATAACATTAAATTGGGAAAATATTTATACTTATGAACTATCCTGTAACAATAAAATGTGAAAAACATGAAGGAATATGAACAAACTGAAATCTGTAAAGAAAATTAAGCACAATTTTAACAGTTAAGTGTCGTTGTAGTAGATCTGATCCATAATGCACATGTGTAAATGATAAATTGAAGCATAATATTGTTAGATTTGCATGTATTTTTCTTGAGATATTTCAGGGTTTTTTTTAGGTTATTCACACCTTTTTGTGTGGACAGTTTTTTATAGCAAGCTCATAAGGTCATAGGGTTTGTTTACACTAAAACAAATGCAAAAAATTGCAATTGTAATTTTTTTCTCGGTTAATATGCTATTATTCTACTGGTCTGACCCACTGGACATTAAATTGGGCTGAATGAGGCCCCTGAAAGGAATGAGTTTGAGACCCCTGATCTATGGTATGTGTGTAATGTCTGTACAATAACTGAAACGACTCCTGTACATTTACTAGAGCTGCTCGTGCTAATGCTAATGCTAGTGCAGCTGGAGGATCTGTGGGATTGAGGTTGTCCCACATGTTTGTTGCTTAACCTGCTCGGCGTATGAATGTAATGTGAAGGTGTATGTGACGTGAACGTATGTGACGTAAAGATGTACGCAACGCTGATGGCATCGGCTTCATGTAAATGAAAGACACTTCTGATAAAATATGATGTCGCATTTAGCCGCAGTCCTCCTCGTGTAAATGGTCCCTTAGGTGCACAGCTGTTAGCAGTGACAACACGTATTGATCGCTATTGACAGAAAGTAGCTCCAATCAATTACAAGGTGTGGACTATTTTTGCTTTGACCAAAACCGGACCAGAACTGGACTCACAGGACACTGTTGGGGGTAAGTCGCTGTGGGTGCACCAGAGTAAAGACACTGGTCACAGACAGATTCACATGAAAAATACTGAACTGTCCCTTTAAAAGAAATGGGTAGCAGACAGGAAGTGACAAAATAAAAGCATAGTCATGGATGAAACCGTGGTTGATCCACACAGCCGAATCGTTTTATTTTGAAGGAGCTTTATATCCACCCACAGATTTCCAAAATACAGGACGAGACTTAACCAGTGCCTTAAGTGTGAACACGTACTGATGGTGTGTGTTTAAACTGGTTTAAACTGGGTAGAGAATGTTTAATCATTGGTCAGCTTACAGGTCTAATGTATGTGGGTAGAGGTTTGTAAAGTGGACCCGTGTGGGACTCTATAACCCCCGTACTTTAGTCACATGACTCCATTAGTTCACCTGTACTGGACCCCCTGGTGAGTCTGGATATTAATCACTAATTCAGTCCCATTTGGATGTTTAGTAACTTTAGTTGTACAAAGTGACTAGTGAGCTGAAAATAGACCCTAAACCCTGACCTCTGACCCCTAACCCTCTATAAACCAGACACCAGCGTAGCATCAGAAAGAGTTTTTTTTAATTAAATCAGTGGATATAGTTTCAGTGACATTAGTGTTTTTAGACAAGATTATGTTGATCAGTTGGTTTTCCTCCAAAAGAGTCAAACCCTGTATTTTCTGTCTAACCTCAGTGTATTCTCACATTTACAGGAATAATTCAACTTTATGACAGTTTTGCAAACCTGTTAAATTAGGCAGACTTGATTATCAGTTTTACATTTGACTAATATCAGTTATCTGCAGGTATATTATCATTAATTAGATAACACTGCGGTTCAGTTGGTAGAGTGGGTCGCCCAATGACCGAGAGGTTGGCGGTTCGTGTCCCAGCTCTGGCTGTCCACATGTCGAAGTGTCCATGGGCAAGACACTGAACCCTGACTTAGGCCCCCAGTAGGACTAGCCTTTGACCTTAGAAACCTACTGGTGTATGAGTGTGTGTGTGTGAATGGGTGAATGTGAGGCTAATGTGAAGCACTTTGAACACCATGAAGGTGGAAAAGAACTATATAAATGCAGAACATTTACCATTATTGTAATCACCATGTGTGTGTGTGTGTGTGTGCCTGCAGAGATCTCATGCTATAACTCAATGAATACTTGAGATATCACCATGAAATTACATGGACATATACATATAGCTAACGCACATCATAAGCAATGATCAATTTGAGGAAAGGTCAAAGGTTAAGGTCACATTAACTAAAAGATCACAATCACATTATCGGTTATAACTCAAGAACGGAGGGTCACAGAACTTTCAGATTGGTACCAAACAATGTGGAATGACGATTTCTACAATTCTCCCAATTGGTGTTATCACCTACGTCCAAAAGTTTTTGAGATCTCTGGAGGTTAAATGTGACATGTCGCAAAATGAACTTCTGTAACACTGTTTGTGTGTCAAATATAGACATATCACGCTATAACTGAATCAATACTGGATATATTATCATAATATTACACACACTGATGCATGTATACATATAACAAAATTATCAATATTGTAAAAGGTCAAAGGTCAAGGTTGCATTTAGCAGAAAGGTCAAAATCACATTATTACCTCCGCCAATTAGGTATTAAATTCGAGTCCATTTGTTTGTCTGTCTGTCTGTCTGTCTGTCAGCAGGATAACACAAAACATTCTGAACAGATTTTGATTAAACTTTCAGGAATGATAAATAATGAGTCAAGGAAGAATCTGTTAGATTTTGAGCAATGAAGGTCAAAGGTCAAGGGGACACTGAAGGTCAACAGCTAAAACGCATCAGTGGTAATATCTCAGGATTCAGACAAAATAGAATGTCACATTTTTTTTTCATTCACATTGTCTCACCTTCAGACATCAGATGGGTCAACACCTATGGCTCGATCACATCCCGTGTGAATGAAAAATCAAGCCTTGGCGGAGGTCTGCTGTCTCTGACTGCCTTGTTGGCTGTAATTCAAGAACAGGTTGTCATAGAAACTTGAGATTGGCACAAAATAGGGGCGATGATTAGACATTCTCTGAATACTTGTTCTTCTTTGAAATGAACCAGAATGGTTCAGCATCATGTGAACATTCTATTTGTAACTATGCAATTTTTAACCTTCTATGTCATTTTTATAATAAAAGTTAGAAAACTCCAGTGACACATATCCTGTTAACCGTTTATGGACACGTGGCTTGATGACGCCACGGTTCCGTAACGGTTTGGTTGAAGGTATTGAACTAATATTGACAGGACAGTAGCAGACAGACAGCTCATAACTTGCTAACATTCCATCTGCTACTTCTGTGTGTTACTCTCAAATCTGTCCCCTCCTGAAACCAACACAAAACTGGAACAATAATACTATTGTTACACCTTCACCTCCTGGAAAAGGTCCGGTGCGTATATGCCCTGACAACCAGCTGTGTTCAGAACATCACCCAGTTTTATGCACTTGTCCTTCCATGTCATAGAACTACACTACCACATCATTAAGCAATATGTAAGGAATGTTTTTTTATTAACCTTGTCCAACACTGGTTGGGTGAGAGTATTGTCATCACCATGTTTGTATGTGTGTGTGTGTGTGTGTGTGTTTCAACAATGAAGTTTTGTTTCACCACTAGAACTATGTGACCTGACTCTAGTTTGGATGAAGCACAGATCTGATAAACTGAGCAGATTTAAGGCTTCAGTCAAACACAGAGGGAATCTAAAGTGGAGGCTTTACCACAGGAAATTACCCCCCCCCCCCTCCCCTCAAAACAGGGGTTAGGGTAGGGGATTGTTTTTGGTTCAGTTAGTTTGTTCAGTAACTTTACACAGAAAAACAATTTCCACGACATTTTCAAGAAAGGTGCAAGATGGTCCAAAATAGATACCATGACATTTTGGTGAATATAAGACAAAGGTCAAAGGTCAAGGTCACAAAAAATGTATTTTCACAATGATCACTTCAAAGGTCATGAATGTATACTCAGTTTAGCGTTTAGCTTCTTTTCGCTCTCACTGTTGATGTGCATTGACATCACAACTTTGAAGGATACATTTGAAAAGTGTAGGTCAAAGGTCAATGTTGCAGTTAAAGGTGGGTCAACACTAGGTTGAAACAGCCAGAAGGGAGGCGGGTGGGACATTCGACATGAGTTTAACAGTTCAAAGAGAATCGTAACATTGGAAACTGTTAAATTTCACACTGTTGAAAGATGACAGCACTTTTTCTCCATCGTCATATCTTCAGGTCTTAGGGTAAATTATTAGCCTAGCCGTGCTAGACCCTCCTAGTGGCAGTAAATCAAATGTTCTACAGTAGTAGTCTAGTTTCACTCAATGTAACTTTTGGTTAGATTTACCTGAAACTGGCCGACCAATTACGGTGAAGTATAGAGACAGCGGGCGGGCCTAACAAAGTAACGCTCTAACGATTCAGAGAGAAACAAGTGGAAACAACCATAGAAGAAGAACAGCAACGGGTGTAGATTTTCTTTGTTCAAAGATGAGTGAAGAATGTGAGAAAACGTCAACAATATTTACATTTTTTTACAGAAGCGACAACAGTCGTTAAGATCCATAATCCACCATTTTGTTTAGTCATTCCTCCCTCAACTTTCCGGCGCTCTAACTATGTCATCTTAAAGATTACACTGATTGGTTGTAGTCCCGTCCTATTACATACAGAGGGATTTGAAAGACAACCCCTGACTATGAAACACCACTAGACCCATACATGGAATGAATAGGGATAGCACTGCTCGGCTACCGAACTATCCCTTTAAGATCAAAATCTAATTTGAATATAACTTTTGAACTCTTCAACTTATCGACTTTCAGTCAGCACCAAAATACTGTTGTTTTTTTTCAATTCTGCATCTTGTGTGGTTAGAATTTGACCTATCCTTGACTCAAGAGGTCAGAGGTAACTGGGTCAATACCTAAAAAAATTAAATGGACTATAACAGAAAACAGTGGAGACAGAGACTTAGTAACTATTATTGATAGATAGAAAAACTGGCATGGGCTTCAAAATGGTGCCATGACCTTTGACCTTGAGTGACCTTAAAAGAAGAATATAAAAAAAAACTGAGGTCACATGATTTTATATATAACTCCAAACAGAGTGGTGATAAGTACTCAATACTACATGTAGGCTCCAAAATGGCATCATGATCTTTGACCTTCAAAGGTCAAACCCATAGTCTCAGTTTTTAAGAAGGAGACGTCCATGAAGAACTGAAATGTTTGTGAAGGGGTGGTGTTTGTTGTGACTGGAAACACTTATTTAGGGTTTTAAGTATCAGAGGACGGTAGGACTGACTGAGGTCTGTGTGTTCTGGCTCCTCTGACCTCTGACCTTTGACCCTCAGGTATTGTAGCTCTGTGGTCTCTGGCCGTCCTGTCGTTCGAGCGTTTCTTCGTCATCTGTCGTCCTCTGGGGAACATCCGCCTTCAGGCCAAACACGCCGTTCTGGGTCTGCTGTTCGTCTGGACCTTCTCCTTCGTCTGGACCTTCCCTCCGGTTCTGGGATGGAACCGATACACCATCAGCAAGATCGGAACCACCTGTGAACCCGACTGGTAAGGAGAACCACACATCTGTGCACCACTACACAAAACAACACCACATAAAACAAACAAACACAAAAACACCACAAAAAACAACACTTTTTCTTGGGGGGGGGGCACACCTGGTCCTCCACAGTTCAATCAGCCCCCCTGATTTAAGTCCTAAGGAACTGTGGCGGACCAGGGATGTGTATTTTTGCCTAATTGTTGTATACTTTAAGAGTATTTTTAGTGTATTTTGGTGTGTTTTGTGTACTATACTTTAGTGCATTCCATCTGTAGCTTTGCATATTTTTTTTATACTTTTGTGTATTTTTTGTGTATTTTTGCCTCTTTGTTTTATACTTTAATGTATTTTTGCCTATTTTTGTATACATTAGTGTAGTTTTGCTTTTTTTTTTATTTTTTTTTTACCTCCACCAAGGAGGTAATGTTTTTGCCAGAGTCTCTCTGTCTTTTAGCAAGACAACTCAAAAACACAGCACAGAAATGTGGAAAAAAGAACCGGTTCCACAGAAAAAAGACAGATGTCAGTGGTTTCAAAGCTACCTGTGGGTGATGATGCAGGAGTACAACACATTACTCACCAGCTCAGTGGGTGATAAAGTACTTTCTGTAATTACAGACTCGTTTAAAAGGAGCTAATCTGCATAATCACTAAGTTTACTTCTGACATTTTAAAGTCCATTTTCTGATGATAATTAGGTCCTTATATTTAAATAGCAGAGTGAACTCAGGCCTTTATGTCTAAAGGACATTTATTTTCACTGTTATCTGAGTAAAGGATATGAACGTTACCTCCACCGCTGAAAACCTTCCACTGCTGCTGTTCGCTTTCGTTTTGATGTTTACATTTACTTAATGATTTTTTTCTTATTTCAGTTGAAGTTTTGTAGAAACTGGACAAATAAACAGTCATATCCTCCTGACACCCAGCACAGCATTTTTAATCTCACCCAACATTAGTTGGGAGAGATTATTGTAATCACTGTGTGTGTGTGTGTGTGTGTGTCCACAGAGACATATCATGCTATAACTCAATGAATACTTGAGATATCACCATGGAATTACATGGGCATAAACATATAGCTAATGTGCATCAAATGCAAAGATCCATTTGAGTAAAGTTCAAAGGTCAAGGTCACAATTAACTAAAATATCAAAGTCACATTATCAGTTATAACTCAAGAACAGAGGGTCACAGAAGTTCCAGATTTGTACCAAATCCGGAATGAAGATTTATACAATTCTCATAAATGGTGTTATCACCTACGACCAATATTTGAGATCTCTGAAGGTCAAAGGTGACATGTCGCAAAATTAACTTCTGTAACACTGTGTGTGTCAAGCATAAACATATCACACTATAAGTTAATCAATACTGGATATATTATCATAATACACTGACGCATATATACATATAACAAAATAAGTATTCAGAGAATGCCTAATCTCGCCCCTTTTTTGTGCAAATCTCAAGTTTCTATGACAACCATTCTTGAATTAGAGCCAATAATGTGATTTTGACCTTTTTGCAAAATGCGACATTGACCTTTGACCTTTACTCAAATGGATCATTGCATCTGATGCGCATAAATGTCCATGTAATTTCATGGTAATATCTCAAGTATTCATTGAGTTATAGTATGATATATCTTTGCGGACACACACACACACACACACACACACACACACAGTGATTACAATAATCTCTCCCAAACAATGTTGGGCGAGATTAACAAAGTTTTAATCCACCTCAAAAGGTCCTGAATGGGGACCTGAGCTAGGATCTGGTGGACTGGAAGGGCAGTAGCCCTCCAGGAGGAGGGAAAAGAACCCGACAGGAAGAGAAGGAAAAAAGGGAAGTGAAATAGTGTGAGGTGCGAAGGCGGAGCCAGACATTTATTTAACCTTTATTTACCCAGGTGTGTCCCATTGAGATGAATGATCTCTTTGTCAAGGGAGACCTGCCCTATCAATGCATGTGTTTGGATGGTGGGAGGAGCCAGAGAACATGGAGACACAGACACAGGGAGAACATGTAAACTCCACACAGAAAGGTCTGGTGTGAGAATCAAACCAGGGTCCTTCTGTCTGTGAGGCACCAGTGCTAACTACTGCACCACCGTGCTGACGTAGACGTTGTGAAGATCCGAGGCTTAGCCCAGAAAAAATGGACTTCTTAGATGCATTTTTCCTGTATTCTAGTGCATTTTAGGGGGATGTGTTGGACAAATCTTAACCCCATGCCATAGATGTAGAACACTATACACTATTCAGCTTGTACGTCTTACGTCACACACAACTTACAGGTCTTCTTCAATTCCATTTCATTTATAGAGCCCCAAATCACAACAACGTCGTCTCACAGGGCTTTACAGGAGAAAACAATCAACCACAGAAATAGATGAAGTCTCAAGCATCCCCTTTCCTTAGCTCCTCCCCCTGTCCTTAGCCCCTCCTTATCGGCAGAAAAAACTTCAAAACCCAGTGGGAAAAAAGAAGAAATCTTGTGGAAAACCACAGGGAAGGACAGATTCACTCCCATGGACAAACAGACTATAGATTCGTAGATGAAAGGAGGGGGGGGCAGGTCCATCCAGATGAGGGTGGGGGAGGAGGTCTGGGGTCACAGGTCAGCACAGGACACAAGTGAGTCACTGCAGATCTTTTTATCTATGGCTCCTTATGTGGATACTGCTGAGAGAGTTGACCCTCCCCCAGATGGGGGAGTTGGGAAACGGGACACCAGGTGACTAGCCATGAACAGACTTAGTATGTAAGATAGGGTTAAGTAATGACAAATACAGATGAGAGAGAGAGCGAGAAAGATACAGCGAGAGAGAGGTGGGAGGACTCAGTGCCTGTACTTCCCCCAGCATTATTGGTTCTAGGGCAGCTTAGACTGAACTGTGACTTCAGTCTGTTTTTATCTAAACCAACGAAACATTCACTTAAAATGATAGATCCAGTAAACTTATTGACTATCGCCTCATTTTGTAGTGAGGTACCAACAGCGGTAGGAAAGAGACTGAACTCAACTCAAAGTGTGTAGTTAGTGCCAGTGTGCTTCAGGGTGATATTATTAGGGGAAAGGTCCAGGCATCCTGATAAATAAAGGGATTATACCATACCATCAATGTCAAGAGGTTGGTATACTCTTACATTTCAATTGAACTATTACATGTATGTAGGGAATATTTAATGTATCATTTTCAATGGTTTGGCTGATGCAGTTAGTTTTGTTATGTAAACATAATGCAATTTAGTTTTTGTATTGTGTTGCTATTTAATTATCTAAAGCTTAATAGCTTGTATGGGGAAAAAGTTAGTTACTAACTAATGGAGTAGATTTACTGATGTGACATCTGTATCTGTTATCCAGTTAACCACACTGGTTTTTACTGTTAGACAACATTAACTGTGTGGACACAAGAGACAGGAGGACAGACTTTATTGTGGTTCAGTTGGTAGAGTCGCCCAATGACCGAGAGGTTGGCGGTTCGCGTCCCACTTTGGCTGTCCACATGTCGAAGTGTCCTTGGGCAAGACACTGAACCCTGACTTAGGCCCCCAGTAGGACTGACCTTTGACCTTAGAAACCTACTGGTGTATGAGTGTGTGTGTGAATGTCAGACTAATGTAAAGCACTTTGAGCACCATGAAGGTGGGAAAGCGCTATATAAGCGCAGTCCATTTACCATTATCATTCTTGTCTCTTGAGTGGACTGCAAAATTCATTCATGTTAATAGGCATTGTTAATAGCCACTAAGGTTTCTACAGTCTACTATACACTATTTCACCAGTCCCTCTTATTCATGTTAGTCATTTTTTGACAGTTGGGCATTAACAAAAACGTCGACTGGCCGACTTCTCTTAAATTTGGAGGAGTCGACAAGTCGCATGTTCAGTTCAGTTTTATTTTGAGCACACAATAATCTTCAAAACATCATCGAAAATGGTCAATGATTTTTTTTTCATCTTGTACTCGAAAAGGAGAGGGAAGAAGTCACAGATTCATCGACACTCACTAACCATATTCAGTATTCAACAGCTGGTTTGTTTTTGACAGCTAGCTAACCAGCAGGCTCTTCTGGGCAGTTGCTGCTCACCATTTACTTTATTAATTTCTCATCTTCTCTTTCTCATCAACTGGAAAACGACAGAATGGCAGTTTCTCCTCAACATTTGTATTGGTTTCTGATTTGTTTAAATAGCAGCAACACTTTCTACATGTAGATCAATGGGGACAAATTCGGCCCAGTTGTGGCTTGGACCTGGATATAGAATGATGACGTAGCGACTTACAAGCGGGTATCAGGCTTTTAAAAACATTACGAGGCAGTTTCTCCTGACAAACATAGAAGAAAGACACTGAGATATTAAGACCTTTCAAATATGGCAAATAAAATATTACCTGGATGACAAAAATGCAGCAGAGAAAGTACTCTTCCAAATACACTGTTGGTACTAGTGCGTCAGGGCCAGTTCTGGTCAATTTGGGGTGAACCCCTCTTTCCTTTTTGTGGAATTACAAATTAGCATCTGTCAAAATTATGCAATAAAAAGTCAAAGTGATGTGATAAAAAGGCCAAATTATGTAATAAATAGTTCAAAATATGCGACAAAAAGTCACAATCATCAGATAGAAACTCTAAATTCCAAGTCACTAAGCACAACCAGAATTAATCTATATATAAGGTGCAGTGTGAGAAAATTAAAATACTTTAAGGGTAGCTTAAAGTAGCTTAAAATTAAGTAACTTAATTTTATAATTATGTGGGACTTGGTGCCCCCAAGTCATCTGGTGCTCTAGACGACCGCCTAGTCTGCCTATGCCTAACGCCAGCCCTGGGCCACACACATGTAGCTTTGTACTGTAAGGTAAACAGGAAAAGGCAGAAGGAGCAGCTCAAGACGTCACAAATGATTGGTCACATCGCACTGAATTCACAGGGATTGGCTGAATTTGCGTTGAATTTGCAAATCGCAAAATACTAGAGGGTCTGATATCTGTGACCCCATGACATGAAAAATAAAGAAACTGAGAGGTTTCCTTCTCACAAGGAAACTCTGTTTAAACATCTTCAAGTGTTTCAACAAAATAACTGTTCCACTGAAGTGAGTTAAACATTTTAATCAGATTAATCATAATGATCAAATAATCTGAGTGAATGACTTAAGTTTGACAGAACTAACTCTATTGTTTGGTTACTGTCATGTCTCTGCACACAACACAACAGGACAGTTTTTATATCAGTGAACTGATCAGCTGAGTGTGTGGGTTATTGGACTCTATTAAAGCTGGTTTTCATCATTGGGACTGTGGACAAGCTGTGGACAGGCTGTGGACAAGCTGTGGACAGGCTGTGGACATGTCACAGGACTGTGGACAACTCCTTCTGCTCCAAAGTGGACAAATGCTGAGACCAGTTAAAACTAAATTAGGTTTTAACACATTAAACATTAAAAATGAATCTCCTCGTAATTAGATGTTTTTTCTCCAGAAGGTCAAAGGTCAGCCTACAGCTGCATAGGGCCATCCTTGAGTCTGTTACTTTCTTATCCATTGTTTATCCAATACCGTGCGCTACAGAGGAAATGCGCACGGCAGCACAAGCCAGACCCTCCTCTTCTTAGGGTCTTGCTTACTATGCATTCAGCGGGTCGTCTCGTCTCATCTGAGGCCGTAGTCGGAAAAAATGCGGGGGGGGAGGTGAAGGGACAGGGCAACACAAGGTTTTTTCTGTGAAAAAAAACTCTGTTTTCTTGACACCTTGATTTTGGGATATCAATCAAACTTTATTTATATAGCACTTTTCATACATGGTGCATGTAGCACAAAGTGCTTTACATCAGACCCCCCCCCCCCCCCCATTAACCTACAATTGTAGGAACAAGTTAAAAGATTTACAGAATTAAAAAAGAATAGAACAAATAAATAAATCAATAAATAATAATGGTAATACAAATAAAAGTAAATACATAAAACAGCATAGTAAAATAAAATAAATTTAACTAAAGCGCTAAATTAAAGTTTACCCTTAAAAATATGAACATTCGCAGCGGACCTCAGATCCTCAGGTAGACTGTTCCAGAGTTTGGGGCCATAAAAACTGAATGAGGCCTCACCATGTGTTTTAGTCATGACTCTTGGGACAATTAAAAGTTTACTACCTGAGGACCTGAGGGTCCGAGAGAGCTCACATGTTAAAAACAGATCCGATAAATAAACAGGACCACAACCATTAAGACTCTTAAAAACCAATAAAAGCACTTTACAATCAAACCTGAAGCTCACAGGGAGCCAGTGCAGAGACGTGAGCACTGGTGTGATATGCTCTCTCTTTATGGTCCTCGTCAGCAGCCGGGCTGCAGAGTTCTGGAGCAGCTGCAGCGGTGCAATGGTCTTTTTTGGAATACCAGAAAGGAGAACGTTGGTGTAATCAATACAGCTGGTTACAAATGCATGCATCAGAGTCTCTGCACCGGCTTGAGAGTGAAAGGGTCACACTGGCAATATTTTTTAAATAATAAAAACCAGTTTTGGTAATGGCCCTTATGTGTTAATCTCACAGCCAAATAAAACTCCCAGGTTTTTAACCTTTTCTGAGGGGACTACTGAATACATTTGGAACTTAGCTTTGAGCCTCTCTCTCTGAACCTCAGGATCAATGACTAAAACCTCAGTTTTTCCCTGATTGAACTGGAGGACGTTTGCTGCCATCCAGGCCTTATTATTGACAATGTAATTTAAAAAGTGTGTCAATTGGACTAAGGTCATCAGGAGACACAACAATGTACAGTGGGGTATCATCAGCATAGCTGTGAAAGTTAATGCAGTGCCTCCTGATGACCTGACCCAGAGGCAGCATATAAAGGTTGAAAAGGGTTGGACTTAAAATGGACCCCGTGGAACACCACAACCCACGGAATACATTCCCCAATACTAACATAAACCACAAACCAGTTAAAACAGACCCAGAGAGACCAACTGTGTAGCACAGTCTGTGTAAAAGAATACAGTGGTCTACAGTGCCGAACGGTGCCGTAACATCCAACAGGACTAAGACAGAAAGGTTCTTTTTGTCCATATTGGATCTAATATCAATTAAAATTTTCACCAGTGCCCTCTCAGTGCTGTGGTGAGCTCTAAAACCAGATTGGTAAAATTCCAAGATATTGTTAAAAATAAAACAATTATTTATTTTGTTAAAAACCTGGTTAAAAATCTTCCTTAAAAATGGCAGGTTGGACATGGGTCTGTTGTTATTGGCTAGGTAGTGGTCCAGTTTATTGTTCTTGAGAAGTGGTCTGACCATGGCGGTTTTAAACGCAGATGGAAAGACCCCCGTCTGCAAAGAACAATTCACTATATTAAGAACATCTTGATCTAAAAACTTAAAAACTGATTTAAAAGGAGAGGTGGGGATAGGGTCTAAAAAACAGGTAGTGGATTTTAGGTGTGAAACTACTTTGCTAAGACTCTTAGCATCAACCAGGTCAAAACTCTCTAATGTGGCCGATAAAACCCCTGGATCTGCCATAAAAACATCCCCTGGCTGCACTTGCCATAAGTCTGACCTAATAGTCTGGATCTTACTGATGAAGTGACTCACAAACTCCTCACAGACAGGCATATTTAATGGGGTAGTGCTATTAAAAATAGAGTCAATGATTGAGCTGAATGTGGAAAATAGGATCTTTGGGTTGTGGCGGTTGTGGTTGATTAGTTTTAAGAAATATAACTCTTTCTTGTAAATTTTGAAGTTTACTGTGATTTTGTTCTTCCACCACTTTCTTTCAGCTTTTTTTTCTTTAGGAGTTTTGTTTTTTAATTTTTCCACGGACAGTTTTGAATTTTTACTGTTTTTGCTTTCAATGGAGCCACGGTATCAATGGCAGATTTAAATTTTGTGTTAAAATGATTGACAATAAAATTACACGAATATGGTAAAATGGGATTGGGGGATTGATTTAAAATCGTGGTAAAATTCAAAGTCACCTCATCAGTAAGATGGCGCTTTTTGACAGTCTGTACAACTAGAGGAGGTTTAAAAATGCTTTTATTAAAAAAACACACAGAAGTGGTCAGACAGACCCACATCAACAACAGAGACCACATCAGCATCAAGGTCTAAGATGCGGCCTCTGTTCTGTGGGATGAATGACATGCTGTTTAAAATCCATACACTTTAAAATACCTACAAATTCAGTTGCTGAAAAGTCTGATTGATTATCAATATGTCAATTAAAATCACCAACAATAATAATTTTGTCAAACATTAAATGAGCCATAGACAGGAGATCAGAGAACTCACTGATAAAAAGTTTGGAGGACTTGGAGGTCGGTAAAAGCTAATTAAAAGAACAAAACTAGGACTAGGTAAAAGCAGGGAGTGGTACTCAAAAGAAATATTTTTAAAACTATATCTAAAACTATATATTTATCTGTGCAGGATGAATATGAGTAGTTAAAATTTGGGGGTGTGGCTTCATTTAAAGTTGCCGCTCCATCATGGCCCGTCCATGTCTCTGTTAAAAACAATCAAGGTTCCTGTCCACCATCATTTCATTGATTGAAAATAATTAATTAGACAATGATCTAACATTAAATAATGCCATTTTAAAGGTCCCTAAAATATTGTTAATAGAGTCTCTGTTCATTCGCAGGGGTACAAGATGAGTTATATGAACTGGAATGGAATGTTTATCGGCACCTCGGTCCCCACATGCACCACAACTCTGTGGACTGAGCTGGGCGGCGAAGGCAGGAGGGTTAGGAGTTTGTCCAGGATGATGGGGACAGTGGAACTGGGTAAACAGTGCGTAACAGTGTTAAAAAAGCGAATGTTCCTGGTAATGGAGTCACCAATAATTAAAGTGCTAGGGGGAAAAAGGGGATGAGGATGTGTGTGGAGGTCGGCTGACTGGGACGGACAAAGGGGGTTCCTTTCCCTCAGCTGGGACCGGGCCGGTCTGCACGGGCTGACCGGTGTGAGCAGATGGCGGAGTGTGGACAGCTTCCTTCAGTATCTTGCGGCGGTCCCTGCCTGTGGAGGATCGGCGGCTAGCCCGACCAGCACTGGGTGCAGGGCTGATGGTGGTCACAGATGGAGAGTGCGCAGGATGCTCCAGAAGGGCTGGAGCAGCAACCGCAGGTGGGTGAGTCACAGGTGAGGGTGGAGAAGGCTCAGCGGTGTCCAGTGGAGAAGCCCTAGATGAAGGAAGTTTGGTGACATATGTTGGTGAAGCAGTGAGTGGGGCCGCATACTTTGATGGGTCCAGGCTGGATAGGGTTGGAGCTGGAGGAAGCTCATCAAGGTGAACCGGAGCCATATCCCACAGAGCATCAAATACCGAAGGGTCGGGAGAGTCTAAGGGTCGGGAGAGTGGATCCCGGCCTGAGTCTCTCTTTCTGTTGCGGCACACTACCTCCGTCCAGGAAGGTTTAGGCCCCAGGTCATCCCAGCCAGGTGTGGAGCTGTGAAGCGGAGCCCTGGGTCTGGCTCCGGCAGGCGTCCAAGTGTTCAGTGGTGGTGAAGGGGTATCCCGTAGTGCTGGAGTGGCCGGGTCCCGGACAGCGGTGTATGTACTGGCACCTGGTTCAGTCTCAGGGGACTGAACCATCGGACCTGTGGAGGACTCGGCGTTCATAGAAGGCACCCAGGGAAGAGTGGTTGCGGAGTCAGACACCATCTGGGATACCAAGGAGGATGGTAGCTGGTTGTTGGGCCCCAGGGCAGATGTCTGCAGAAATGAAATCCACTTTGACTGAGCAGCGGCCACGGAGGCAAATTCACCGATCAATTTATCCTTCTCCTGGAGTTTGGATTTAAGACGATGAATGTCTTCTTTTAACTGAGAGTATGTCAGTTTGCAGTCAACACATACATCCATGATAGTTATTTCTTTAGCTCAATAAAGAAATGAAAAAGTGTGTATACTATTATGGGATATGTAGTGTTGTGGGTACATGTGGCACTGTGGATCTAATACACATCTGATTTGATCTGTTGGACAAAACAAATAGAATTACAGTGAGGGTCACATTTGGCCCACGGCCTAAGTTTGTTCTGGACAATACAATTAAAATGCAGTGTTATGGACACATGCAGGAGCAGCTGGTCCATCAGCAGCTGCTAACAGGACAGTGTTAACCCTTTAACACTAAACAGCTCTTTCTAATGTCCTGTTTCCACTACATGGTACCAACGCTACTCCATTTGAGTACCACGTACGATAGTACCTGTTGACATTGCAGATACTATAGCACCTGTTTATATTGCAGATACTATAGTACTGGTTTATATTACAGATACTAGAGTACCTGTTTCTATAACAGACACTATAGTACCCGTTTTTTATTTATTTATTGTCTTTAGTATACTAGTATTAGTATAGTATAGTACTATACTATCTATTATAAAAGCTATAGTACTGGTTTCTATTACAGATACTATTGTACCTGTTTCTATATCAGACACTATAGTACCCGTTTCTGTTACATTTACTATAGTACCTGTTTCCATTACAGATCTTACAGTACATGTTTCCATTACATATAATATAGTACCTGTTTCTATTGCAGATACTATAGTACCTGTTTCTATTGCAGATACTATAGTACCTGTTTCTATTGCAGATACTATAGTAGCTGTTCTATTACAGATACTATAGTAACTGTTTTCTCTACAGATAGTATAGTACCTGTTCCCTTACAGATACTATAGTACCTGTTGCTATATCAGATACTATAGTACCTGTTTCCATATAGATACCATAGTACCTGTTTCTATTGCAGATACTATAGTACCTGTTTTCATACAGATACTACAATACATGTTTCTATTACAGATACTATAGTACCTGTTCTGTTACAGATACTATAGTACATTTTTCCTCTACAGATACTACAGTACCTGTTGCTATATCAGATACTATCGTACCAGTTTTTAATGTATATACTACAGTACCTGTTTCCATACAGATACCATAGTACCTGTTTTGATTGCAGATACTATAGTACCTGTTTCCATTACAGATACTACAGTACCTTTTTTCCACTACAGATACTACAGTACCTGTTTCCATTACAGATACTACAGTACCTGTTTCCATTACAGATACTACAGCACCTGTTTCTATTTCAGATACTACAGTACCTGTTTCCATTACAGATACTACAGTACCTGTTTCCATTACAGATACTACAGTACCTGTTTCTATTACAGATACTATAGTACCTGTTTCTATTACAGATACTATAGTACCTGTTTCCATTACAGATACTATCAAACTGCAAACCAAACATGCAGAACAGCCTTTTTTCACTTGTGGAATATTCTGTCTAAAAATGATACAGAACAATTAATTCATAGATTTATTACATCTAGATTAGATTATTGTAACTCCTTACTTAGCGTGTCCTAAATATTCCTTAAAAAGCTTCAACTGGTTCAAAATGCAGCAGTAAGATTATTAACAGGATCAAACAGAACACATCATCCCTGTGTTCCACACCCTTCACTGGCTTCCACTGGAGTTTAAAATCCTCCTCCTTACATATAAAACCATTAATGCTATGGGCCCCTCTTATCTTAAAGATGATCTAGTTCTGTACAAGCCCAAAAGAACCTTTTGTTCTCTGAATGCAGGTCTATTGAAAGTTCTCAGGGTTTCTAAAAGTATAGTAGAAGCTAGAGCCTTTATTTATGGAATCAGCTTCCATTTAATATTAAAGAGGTCGACACAGTCTCTACATGAGGTTGAAAAAATGAGGTTGAAAACATTCCTGTTTGAGAAAGACTATGGTCAGGTTAGTTAAAAACAGACTGAAGTCACAGTTCAGTCTAAGCTGCACTAGGAGATAGAATGCTGGGGGAAGTACAGGCACTGAGTTCGTTCTCTATAACCTATCTTACATACCAAGTCTGTTCATGGCTAATCACCTGGTGCCCCTTGTCCCCACTCCCCCCCTCTGGGGGGAGTAGCAGCTCTCAGCAGTGTCCGTGTGGGGAGCCATGGACGACAGGATCTGCTGTTAGTCGCTTGTGTCCTGTGACTCCAGACCTCCTCCCCCAACCTCATCTGTCTGATGGATGGACCCCCCCCCCCTTCTTTTCATCTACGTATGGATGTTCATCTATAGTCTGTCCGTCCATGGGAGTGGATCTGTCCTTCCTTTTTCCCACTGGGTTTTGGAGTTTTTTCTTGCCGAGAAGGAGGGTCTAAGGACAGGGGATGCTTGGGTCCTTTTATCTATTTCTGATTGTGTTGCTGTAAAGCCCTGTGTGACGACTTTGTTGTGATTTGGGGCTTTATAAATAAAATTGAATTGAAATTTAATTGTTTCAGTTCTGTCTTTAACTGTTGTCCTAACCCTGGTGTCTTCATATATATACCCTATTATTAAAAAAATATAATCTGCTTAGGGCCCCAGTTGAACCACTTAAACCAGGCGTGGCAGTGATGTTGATAACTTCTTACCTTTATCTTAATCTTTATCTTGTTACTATGAACATGTCAGTGTCAGAGACTGTCCACTGTTCAGCTGGATTGAGTTAACGCTTCAGAAAAGGTCACTTATTAACCAGTTAGAAAACAGAATATCTTGTTACTGGGCGGATAACGTCTGGACGAGGCAGTGTGTCCAACTGTTAGTGGATACACCCCCCCCCATCCCTCATGTCCCAGACGCTAGCCAATAACAGCTTTCTCCCCCCCAAGTTCAAAAATCCTATCTGCGCCCCTGTATAGTTCCAGATGATATACCTACATGCATACAGGTACTATAGTACCAAATCCTGTGGTCTATGAGTCTTTCTGACAGTGTGAACATAAAATGCATGAAAGAGGAACTTCATGTGCAGCGAAGTCCGGGTGGAGGGGGCTGTAAAGCTCGCAGCCGGATCTGCGAGCCACCTTCTCCCCCTGGGGGGCCAAAGGACAGGACGGCAAACCGCCCCAACCTGACTCCCACCAGCTCGACCCCCAGTACCCTCCTCTGAATGTGGCCTCACTAGGGACAGGTCTCGTGCGCTCAGTTTTTGCGCTCAGAGAGAACCAAACCCAGGTCCTGGGCGCACCGCCTTCACACACTGGCAGATAAATAAACACCACGTATATGGACCCAGATGACCCCCCCCCCCCCCCCCAACAGGTAAGTAGAAAAGGCCACAAGAAAAAAACTGTTGCTTTGAAATGTTCATTTGGTGATTTGAACCACATTTATTTTATTCGTGTAGGAATGAGGGTGAGACCATCCAACGCAGAGTTTTTTCTGTGGAAACACACACACACACACAACCACTCACACACACACACGCCCACACACACACACACACACACAACCACTCACACACACACACGCCCACACACACACACACACACACAGTTTTTTTTTATAAATCACACCCTGCCTAACTGCATACAGGTACTATAGTAGAAAATTGTTATACCTACCTGCATACAGGTACTATAGTACCAGTACCTCTCTAACTGTCTACTCCTTTCACTCTACCTATTTAGTTTTAGTTCACACGTCATGTTCTAGTTTATCTGGAACCGTTTGGAACCTCAACGGCATACTGGCTAACATGGTACCAATACTGGCTAACATGGTACTATACTGGCTAACAGGGTACCAATACTGGCTAACATGATACTATACTGGCTAACATGGTACCAATACTGGCTAACATGGTACTATACTGGCTAACAGGGTACCAATACTGGCTAACATGGTAACAATACTGGCTAACATGATACTATACTGGCTAACATGGTACCAATACTGCCTAACATGGTACTAATACTGGTTAACATGGTACTATACTGGCTAACATGGTACCAATACTGGCTAACATGGTACTAATACTGGTTAACATGGCACTAATATTGACGAACATAGTACCAGGTCATGGAAAGGTACCAAAATGAGCCAGTTGATTAGAGTGGAGCGATACTTGTGGAACTGTGACATTATTTGGACTGTATGTTATTGGACAGCAGACAGAAAGTGTCCTAAAGTGTTTGACACATCTCATTGGCAGATGGACGGTGGTGGGACATGTTAATATTTGAAGGATTTTCAAATGTTTGACTATTTCAAAGTGTTTGATCAGAATCAAATCCCAGATCTGAGTTTGGAGCTGGACGTCCTGCTTCAGTCTGTTCTCTCTCACTTTTTCTGTTCATTTGAGCAGCTGATGACATGTTCCTTCACACGATTTATTTTCCCTGGTTTTAGTTTTGGTTTGATTGGAGAAAAAAAACTGCAAAACTAAACTTTAGTGGACTTGTACAATCTTAATATTCAAACCTGAGTCCATTTGCTCTTATGGGACGACCACACCGAATGCAAATTTTCACATTCACGCGTCGAGACAGAAAAATGCATTTGGAGGCAGATTCCCCCTGAGCGGTGTGTTGGATGTGTTGGATGTGTTGGATGTAATGCTGCGGAGCGTTAGGCCGTCTGGGCGTTACAGTTGCACATCTTGCCGCAAATGCTCAAGTTGAAAATATTGAACTTTTCAGCTGAATTCACATGACGCTGGGCCATGAAAGCCAATCAGTGTTGAGACGCTGCCAACATCGTGACGGCGGCGGAAAGTAAAGAAAAAAACTGAGCCTGAAATACGGTTGAACACAGACTTCATCCAGACACAGTTCCTGGAGGAGGTGGAGGAATTCCCTGTGCTGCAGACGCTTCTGCAGCATCAGGTGAACCCAAAGGCAACGGCGTCCGGCCCCCAGAGCAGGTACAGAGCAGCAATCCAACTGATCTGAGGACAGACTGAATTGTTGGGACAGATTTTGTTTATCTATGTGTCTATGTTTATCCAGCGTCCAGACTCAGTTGTTTACACATCACAGGTGTACACGTGTAAATTCGCATTAGGTGTGGCTGTAGCATTAAAGTTCCACCTTCTTTTTTACATTTGTTATAAATAATCTTATATATATATATATACTTCTGTTCTATTGTAAATACAGTCATCACCTGCAGTAGGAAGGAGCAGACCACCACTAGTTTGTTTTCAAATGACTCTTA
The DNA here is from genome assembly GCA_020466265.1 of Siphamia tubifer. NCBI lineage: Eukaryota > Metazoa > Chordata > Actinopteri > Kurtiformes > Apogonidae > Siphamia > Siphamia tubifer. Next base: position 5,674,464 of record CM035797.1, read on the forward strand.
AATTAAACAAATATAACCTGTGCATAACATTTACCTAATGGTCAAATGAGAATTTCAACAAAACCCTTGTTTTTTTTTTATCTTGCGCAACATTGGTTGCGTGAGATTATTGTAATCCCTTAGTGTGTGTGTGTGTGTGTGTGTGTGTGTGTGTATGTGTGTGTGTGAGTCTGCAGAGACATATCATGCTATAACTCAATGAATACTTGAGAAATCACCATGAAATTACATGAACATATACATATAGCTAATGTGCATCACATGCAAAGATTAATTTCAATAAAGGTCAAAGGTCACAATCAACTAAAAGGTCAAAATCACATTATTGGTTATTGGTGTTATCTCCTACGACCAATAGTTTTTGAGACCTCGAGAGGTCAAAGGTGACATGCCGCAAAATTTACTTCTGTAACACTGTTTGTATGTGTCAAACAGACATATCACGCTATAACTGACCTTCTATTATCATAATATTACACGCACTGACGTATATATATATATATATATATATATATATATATATATATATATATATATATATATATATATGTATAAAATTATCAATATTTCAAGGTCAAAGGTCAACGTCTCATTTAGCAGAAAGGTCAAAATCACATTATTGTCTTTAATTCAAGAACAGGTTGTCATAGAAACTTGAGATTGGCACAAAATAGGGGTGAGGTTAGGAATTCTGTGAATACTCATTACATTTGTAGAACAAATGATTTATTACACAAAACTATAAGGTTTAGAGTTTTATTCATAACTACAATCAGTTGAATGTAAAATAAAACTGATGTTGACAGAGATTACAATAAAAGAAGGGAAACATGATGCATGGACACGCCCACAAACCACATCATTTAAATTTTTAGTAGGACGTAGAGGGAGAATAACAATGAGGGCACCACAGTGGTGCAGTTGTTAGCATTAGCATTAGCATTAGCACTGATGCCTCACAGGCAGAAGGTCCTGGGTTCCATTCCAACACCAGTGGGTAGGGCGTTTCTGGGTGGAGTTTCCATCTTCGCCCCCATGTCTGCATGGGTTTTCTCCAGGTTCTCTGGCTCCTCCCACCATCGAGGGAGTATAAAGTATAGATATTTATATAAATGTAACGTCTGAAGTATATACTGTATATATATTTAAAGTGTTTAGGGGTTAAATGTGGACGTTTAGGTCTTTAAGGGATAAAGGGGGGTGATGCTGTTTAATTGTAAAGTGTGTTTAAGGGTAAATGTTTTGTGTATTGCAGGTATTCCACTAACGTGACTGATCACAGTTACATCATCACCTTCTTCGTCACCTGCTTCATTCTTCCACTTGGAGTCATTTTCTTTTGTTACGGAAAACTGCTGCGGAAACTGCGGAAGGTTAGTGTGACCAGTGTAACCCTGACCCTAACCCTGACCCCTAACCCTAACCCTAACCCTCACCCTGACCCTGACCCTAGCCCCTGACCCTAACCCTGACCCCTGACCCCTAACCCCTGACCCTAATCCTAACCCTGACCCTGACCCCCTTGGCAATAAAAATGATTTTAACTGATGTGTGCCAGAGCATTTGGAGAGTCTTTTTTAAGACTATGCCATTTTTTATTTTTTTCCCCTGCACCTAACACACATGTTATTCACTCACTTTAGTTAAGGACACTTTAATTTGAGTGATTCTTCTGTTACCAATGTTAAATACTAGTGCAGAAACTCTATAAAAACTATGTTTGTCAAATGATGAAAAATTTGTAATCACATTTATCACAGTTCATATTCTGTATTAATTGTTTCAATGTTAATGAACAAAGAACAAAGAAGTGAATATATCTGCACTGAATGTGTTTGTCCAAGATAGGTGGCACATTAGCCAAGTGCTAGCGTTAGGCTAGTGCTAGCATTAGCCTAGTACTAGCAGAATCCCCAACTAACATATGCTTCACATTATTGTGGTATTTTAAATCTTCACAGGGGTCACTGGGGGTCTAATCCAGTGACACGGTGGCTGGGCTATTAGCACTATTGCCTCACAGCAAGAAGGCCTGGGTTTGAATCCCGGACCATGCAGGCCATTCTGTGTGGAGTTTGCATGTTTCTCTCCCCGTGCCTGGATGGGTTTCCTCCAGGTGCTCCGGTTTCCCCCATCACCTAAAAATATGTTTGTTGGGATCAAATCCTCCAGCCAGGTGACTCTGACCATGAGCCTGGCTCTACGGCCCATGGCTGCCCACTGCTCCTTACAGGTGCCCCAATGGCATGAAGGATGGGTTAAATGCAGAGGACACATTTCATTGTACAGTGAATAATGTTGAATAAAATACTTTACCTTTACTTTACCAGCTCCAGCCGGTGAAGGCAGGGCACACCCTGTATGAGTCTGCACTTCATCACAGACATTTATAGACAAACAATCACTGTTACATTCAGACCTATGGGTGATTTAGATTAACCAATTAACCAGGTAACCAGTTAACCTATCAGTGCATGTGTTTGGATGGTGGGAGGAGCCAGGGAACCTAGAGAAAACCCACGCAGAACATCTGCGCCACCGTGCTAATGTCTGCGCTACCGTGCTAACGTCTGCGCCACCATGCTAATGTCTGCGCCACCGTGCTAACATCTGCGCCACCCTACTGCCCCAGAAAATGTCAGACATCTGAATTTTTCCGCTAAAGGGAGAGGGTTTGTTTGTTTGTTTGTTTATCTTTCTAATCGTCAGCAGGTTTTTACACATAAACTACTTGCACTCATTTCCAGTAAAGGTGTGAGGTGGTCCCGAATAGATCTCATAAAATTTTAGTGAATGTAGGTGAAAGGTCAGACTAGAGCAATAGGGCCAATCAGCCAACATTTGTAAGGGGGCGGAGTTTGTTGTCCCTGGAAACAGTTGTTTTAAATGTAGGATTTCAGAAAGAAAACTCCAGTTACCTGAATTGTTTTGATGCAGGTTTCTCACGGTCGCCTGGCAACAGCACGGAAGCCGGAGCGCCAGGTGACTCGTATGGTGGTGGTGATGATCGTGGCGTTCATGGTGGGCTGGACTCCGTACGCCGCCTTCTCCATCCTGGTCACCGCCCACCCCAGCATCCACCTGGACCCTCGCCTGGCCTCCATCCCTGCTTTCTTCTCCAAGACCGCCGCCGTTTACAACCCTGTCATCTACGTCTTCATGAACAAACAGGTACTAAACACACATGGTTAAAGTACCCCCATCCTGTACTACAGTACAAGTACTGATACTGGTGTGACAAAGTACTGACAAAGTACTGACAAAGTACTGACAAAGTAATGATTCAACTGCTTTACTGAAGTAAAAGTAAAAAAGTACAACTTCTCAACTGTAATAAAGTAAAAAGTAAAGCAATGTTTTTGCTATGGATGAAATAATATTTATTTAAGTAGGAAAAAAGGAAAAAAACTGAAAAATGTCAACAAAAAAAAGTTTTTAAAAAAATCCTTTGAAAGTATATTTACATGAAAGTAAAGTATAAAGTACAGATATTTATATGAAAATGTAGGAAGCAAAAGTAAAAAGTTGCCAGAAACATAAATACTCAAGTATAGATACCTAAAAACTGTACTTAAGTACAGTAAAGAAAGTACTTCTACTTAGTTACTTCCACCTCTGGTTATTACTGAAGGTTCTGGACAGTGTGTTATTAGCAGAGGTGGTCAAAGTACTCACATTCTTAACTACACAACAAACCCCAATACGTTAGCAGAACTCTAAAAATGTAAGACAAGCGATTGCCTCAAATATTTTAAGTTGATAAAACTTAAAAAATACAAGTTTCCAGAACTTAAAATGTAGATGCTTATTAAAGTAAACTTAAATTAAAACACTACTTATTAACTTAGTTTTCATAAGGTTCTGTAATAGCATATTAACCTAGAAAAAAATGACAATTACAATGTTTTGCATTTGTTTTAGTGTAAACAAACCCTATGACCTTATGAGCTTGCTTTAAAAAAACTATCCAACAAAAAAGGTGTGAATAACCTAAAAAAAAAACCTGAAATATCTCAAGAAAAATACATGCAAGTCTAACAATATTATGCTTCAATTTATCATTTACACATGTGCATTATGGATCAGATCTACTACAACGACACTTAACTGTTAAAATTTTACTTAATTTTCTTTAGAAATTTCAGTTTGTTCATATTCCTTCATGTTTTTCACATTTTATTGTTACAGGATAGTTCGTAAATATAAATATTTTCCCAATTTAATGTTATTTTTTCCACTATAAGAAAGACATAAATTTGAAGTTATCATTATTTATAGGCAAAATCTACATTATTTTCACATCAAAATGAGAAGAAAATATGGAGTCATTATTTTAATATGTTATTCTGCTATAATTTGACTGTAGATCTTATTGGTCTGAATGTGGAACCTGAACTAAAATCAGTTCCACAGCTTTGACTATATATCATTTTTGCACTTGCAAATTCATCCTGGAGGCCGTATTTGGGCCCCAGGCCGCATGTTTGAGACCCCTGATCTACTACATCAGTTAAGTTTATTTTTTTCAATCCTCCTTATTTGAAACAATAGAAATAACAGAACAATATCATTCTCAGCATTTAATGACTTAATTCCACTAGGTTGAACCTCATCTATGTTGTTAAGTTATGTTCACTTATATCTACAATAGTTCCCCTTAATAAAAAAAAAATATTAGTTGGAAGAAGAACATGTTACAGCAGTAGAACTATGACTGAAACTTTGAGTATTCACAACTTAATATATTTAATTATTCTGAACGTTCGCTACTTGCATGAAAAAATACACTGATAAAAGTAGAAGTACTGACTCAACTGCTTTACTGAAGTAAACCTAAAGTAAAAAAGTACAACTTCTTAATTGTTATAAAGTAAAAAGTAAAACTGCATTTTTTTTGGTATGAATGAAATATTTATTTAAACACAAAAAACAGTAACATGTAAAAAATAAAGCCTTTAAAAGTGAGTTAGATGATGTGTTTTATTGGATCATGGTTTTCAGTTTTCAAAACATTTAGCAAAAACTCTAAAGTCATAAATAGGAGATTAAAATAAAAAAGTGTGAGATAAAAAGTCATAATTACCTCCGCCAAAGAGCTTATGTTTTTGCCACAGTTTGTTTGTTTGTTTGTTTTTCTGTTTGTTAGTTAGCAAGATAACTCAAAAAGTTATCTACGGATCTTGATGAAAATGTCATGATGTGTTGGGGGTGTCACAAGGAACGAATGATTAAATGATCCAGAGGAGACCCTGGATTCTGGGTCACTTTGAAATTTATTCTAAATTTACTGTAACAATTCAAAGTGATCCAGAATCCAGGATCTTTTCCAGATCAATAGATGGACCTCTTTATATTCGGAGGGGAGGGGGAGGGGGGGGGGGGGGGGGGGGGGTCTGCCTTGGAGGAGGTTTGTTCTCTCAGAATGCTTTTCTAGTTTCTGATTTACTGATGTACAATTTACAGTATTAATATCACCCAATATTGGTTGGAAGAAATTATTGTAATCACTGTGTGTGTGTGTGTGTGTGTGTGTGTGTGTGTGTGTGTGTGTGTGTGTGTGTCCACAGAGACATATCATGCTATAACTCAATGAATACTTGAGATATCACCATGAAATTACATGGACATATACATATAGCTAATGTGCATCAGATGCAATGTTCCTTTGAGTAAAGGTCAAAGGTCAAAATCACATTATGGGTTATAACAGAGGGTCACAGAACTTTCAGATTAGCATCAAACGATCCAGAATAAAGATTTATAGAATTCAGATAATTGGTGTCATCACCTACGACCAATAGTTTTTGAGATCCCTGGAGGTCAAAGGTGACATGTGAGAAAATTAACTAGTTTAACACTGTTTGTGTGTGTCAAACACAAACATATCACGCTATAACTTAATCAACACTGGATATATTATCATAATATCACACGCACTGACCATCAACATTGCAAAAGGTCAAAGTTCAAAATCACATTACTGGCTCTAATTCAAGAACGGGTTGTCATAGAAACACAAAATAGGGGTGAGATTAGCCATTTTCTGAAATACTAGTTATATAAAAGTACAGATAAAGTATAAAGTATAATAAAGTATAAAGTATATAAAGTACAGATATTTATATAAAGGAGTATAATATGTCATATATATATATATATATATATATATATATATATATATATATATATATATATATATATATATATATATATATATATAAATAATATGTATAGCTTTAGTTCTATGGTTCTTGTTCTACATTCTTTGCTGTTGCAGGTGGAAGTACCTCAGTAGAAGTACTTTGTTACTACACAGTAAATTTTGCAGTGTTAAATCAACACTTAGAGAGTTTATTTAACTTCTTCTAGAGTGTATTTGGTCCCATTATCTCCAAATTAACACTGCGAAATCTACAGTGTAGTGTTGTAAAGATAAAGTCATTTGAATGTTTTCTGGAACTGTGTAGAATTCTTCTAGAACTTGGAGAATACTTGTAAAACTTGTCGAATAAATGTCGAATACTCATAGAATATTTCTAGAACTTGTGGAATACTTGTAGAATGTATTGATTACTTGTAGAACTTGTGGAACACATTGTTAGAGCATTTTCCTCTATATTAGTACATTTTAGTATATTCATACAATGGTAGGTTTTTGTGTGTTTTTAGTGCATTTTATTTTAGATTTGATGCATTTTATTGTATTTTTAGGTTAATTTCATTGTATTTTTGTGCATTGTACTTCATTTTCAGTGTATTTTAGTCAGTGTATTGTATTATATTAGTAATTTTTGGGTTTTTTTGTGCATTTTAATGTAGTTCTGTGCATTTTCTTCTTTAGTTGAGTACATTCTACTATGAACTGTTTTTATCATCATCAATATCATTCATTCATTCATTCATTATCTGAACCCGCTTTATCCTCACTAGGGTCACGGGGGTCACTGGGGGCCTAATCCCATCATCAATATATTTGTCCAAATAAATGGACACACTTGAACCAGGAATTAAAATTAACAATAAACTCATAACAAGTAGAGGATTTTATTCATGACCATAGATTTAATATATCATCAGTTTCTGTTGTAATAAATATTTTAACGGGTCTAATAATAGTACAGATTATATTCAGAATTATTTCATAGTTTTACTCGACAGTGGAAACACATCTGTATTTCTTTATGTCATCCATCTATCAATAATGTACAGAGTATGAATAAATCAAAAGTGTAGTCCAGAGGGTGCACTTGTGTGTATTTCTGTCTTCAATAATCCATGTGTACATTAGTCACATATGCTGCGTTTGAGGCCTGTCTGACATTTGTGTTCTGCCATTTACTTTCTTTAATTTTACATGTGCTGCCATTTTCACACCCACTCACCGGAGAATCAGTCCGACTGTGCAAGAAAAAAAAGACCTAATGTTGAGTGTTTTGTTCTTATTTTTAATTTATGAACAACAGGATCAGATCACTTCATGTTTTTTTTGTTTTGTTTTTTGTTTTTTTACCTCTTTTCCTTTTTGTTCGTGTCACTTTTGAAGCTCAAGACATTTAAGTTTTATGTTACTATTTCAGCAATTTCCTTTAAAAGTTTTAGTGAACCTGTGAAGTGAAGTCACCAAAAATGTGTTTTCACAGTGATCAGATACAGGTCAAAGGTCATGAATATCCTTTTCAATCCTGTATACTCAGGTTAGCATATCGCTTCTTTTTACTTTCACTGTTGATGTGCATTGACATCAGAACCTTCAAGGACACACTACACACTACTAGTGCTGTGTTTCAACATTCATACTGTCATGAATACACTTACAAACAATATACTTTCTGTACTTACTAATGCTCTATTTACATGGGATAAGTATTATCTGTGGACCACTGGTCCGTACCTCTGTGTTATCGAATGAACATTAACCACAACCTCATGATACACATCCACAAAAAACGTTAGCTTCAGAACATACGTCTGACCAAGTGGTCGCTGCAGACACGGGCATTAGCATTAGCATTAGCATTAGCAGACTCCGCTCCTCCCAACCACAAATGCAGATTCAAAATCCACTTTTACCGTGTTTTTGTCACGCTTTTCCTTCTCTCTGTTAGAACGATTGACGCAGCCGTAAACATAGCACAGAACATAGACATTTTCCAAATGGAAAACTCACTCAGCTTCCCTTCCTGCCCTCCAATCCAAAATTGCGTGCTGACATTATAGCAATGTGACATAATGTAAAACCAACCTATTTGAGAGAAAGTAACTCCAAGCAATTACGAGGTGTTAGGTTTTGTTCTGTGACGGTGTTGTTCAGCAAATAAAGCACTCATTCAACCGCAATTTTCAGTTTCTCCTCTGTGATCGATTCTCTTTACCTCCTGTATTTGACAATCCAGATTGGCTGTCGCTGCGGTCCCACCGCTCCTCATTTGCATAAGAGTTGAAATTTCTTAGCTTTTCCTCGTTGCTCAATTTGCTCATTTCACGTTGCTTGCCGTCACTGTCGCCTGAATCGCCCCTCGTCACCAGCAGACATTGAAAATTAATGACAGCCCGTTGCTCAGATCGCCCCTGTCGCTTTTGGTGTGAACGCCCTTTTAGGGTAGGCTAACCCTAACCCTAACATCACATGTATTATCTGTTCTAACATGCTGATAGTTGAAACCAACACAAAACAGGAAGTGGATACCATCGTTTCCTTCCTGTAGACATCCAGACGTTAAGCAGCCATTCTTGTCCAATCAGAACCTTCTATACCTCCAACTCCGAGAGACCAATTAAATAGAGCAGAATACACCCGTTTCCATGGAAACCTTTATTCAGAATTAACATGTGAACAATTTTATTTCGAAGAAATAATTGAAAATTAAAAAAAAAAATCTTAAATGTAATTATTATGGAACAAATAAGTCATATTATGTTTTGTGTTTGTGGAGGCGGGGCTTCTTGTGGAGGCGGGGCTTCTACACAGCCAGAGATTGGTAAATGGCTGCACTTATGTAGCGATTTTATCCAAAGCTCTTTACATTAGCCTCACATTCACCCATTCACACACACTCATACACCAGTAGGTTCTAAGGTTCTGTCAGTCCTACTGGGAGACTAACAAAGGGTTCAGTGTCTTTGCCCAAGGACACTTGGACAGGTGGACAGCCAGAGCCGGGACGTGAACCGCCGACCCTTCAGTCATCGGATGATCTTCCATTTCAGCTCAGGAGTCGTTTTCTTTGTTCGAAGCTGAAAGGACAAATATTTCCATTTGTATAATTGTATTTTAAAGCTGATGCTGTTGATATTTTATGATCTGAAAAGCTGTGACCTTCAGCGTCTTTTCACCACAGGAAGTCATTCACTACATTTGTGTTCAGAAGACAGCACCAGTGAATGACGCTAACCTTAACCCTGGAGCGTTTTCTGCTCATGGACTTTATTTTTTGTCTTTAAATGGTTTTCAGCTTCACTTAGTTGACATTATCTGAACAAAAACAGCTGTGATAAAAAAAAAAAAAAGCAAAGCAAAAAGGAAGTAGAACGGAAACCTGGACACAATTACAAACAAATATTAAAATATAGAAGTGAAAACATAAAACATAAGCATTTAATATTTATTTAGTTATTTCTACATTCATTTATTTGCTTTTAATCTCACCCAACAGTATCATGTTATAACTCAATGAATACTGGAGATATCACCATGAAATTACATGGACATATACATATGGCTAATGTGCATCAGATGCAATGATCTGTTTGAGTAAAGGTCAAAGGTCATGGTCACAATTAACTAAAAGGTCAAAATGACATTTTTGGTTATAACTCTAGAACGGAGGGTCACAGAACTTTCACATTGGTACCAACAATCATAATTGGTGTTATCACCTATGACCAATAGTTTCTCAGATCTCTGGAGGTCAAAGGTGACATGTTGCAAAATGAACTTGTGTAACACTGTTTGTGTTTGTCAAGTATAGACATATCACGTTATAACTTAATCACTAGTGGATATATTATCATAATATTACACGCACTGACGCATATATAAATATAATGAAATTATCAATAAAAGGTCAAAGGTCAAGGTTGCATTTAGCAGAAAGGTCAAAATCATATTATTGGCTCTAATTCAAGAATGGGTTGTTGTAAAAATTAGAGATTGGCACAAAATAGGAGCGAGATTAGGCACCAGATTCAGTACCAATCTGAAAGTTCTGTGACCCTCCATTCTTGAGTTATAACTGATTGATATAACTGATAACTGACTGTGATTTTCACCTTTAGTTAAGTGTGACCTTGACCTTTGACCTTTACTCAAATTGATCATTGCATCTGATCTGCATTAGCTATATGTATATGCCCATGTAATTTGATGGTGATATCTCAAGTATTCATTCATTATATCATGATATGTATCTGCGGACACACACACACACACACAAACACACACACTCATCCAACCAATATTGGGCGAAATTAATAAATGCAGAAATAAATAAATATTAAAACATGTAAGTAAAAACTTAAAACATAATCACTGAATTATGCATCTATTCATTTAAGGATTTTTTTCCTGTATTTATTTATTTTATATTTGTATTTCTTAATTATTTATTTATTCTTCACTATATGTAAACATTATGAGGGACAAATAATGACAAAATTACAAATAAATACTGTATAAATAAATAAATGCATGAATAAATCTTAAAATATGGGGGGGGGACCCATAAGCATTGAATTATTTATTTCTACATTTATTTCTACATTCAAATATGTAGTGATGTCACTTCCTGTTTCCTGTTCTACCTTACTCTCCTCTTCTTCCATTTCCTTTCAGTTCAGGAAGTGTCTGATCCAGTTGTTCACCGGCACCGGGACCATCCCAGACAACTTCAACCCGACCTCTGAACGACCCGGGATCACTGCCGAGAGTCAAACGGGCGAAATGTCGGCCATCGCCGCCCGCATCCCCGTAGGCAGCGCAGGTTCACAGAAGTCTGACGACTCTCCCACCGACTGTGGCTCCTTCGCCCAGCTGCCCATCCCTGAAAACAAAGTGTGTCCGATGTAACTGTCCACCTTGTCCCAGGAATCGGTTTACACCCCCCCAACACCACCACCGTCTGTGAGCCCTGTACAGCCCATAATATTCACCACCTGTAAAGTAGCTGCTTTGCTCCAAAGGAGTTTGGACTTGAACAGAGACATCAGCGTTTCTGGAAACACATGCAAACCTTTTCCATTCTTTCTTTACTCTCACATTCTCACTCTGGTTGTGGTCAACCACATATGTAACCACAGCCACCCTGCACCTATGGCCCTTCCCACCACCACTCGACATTTCTACACCAGTGTGAGCAGCAGCAATAGTATCTTGCCTAAGGGTACAGCAAACTATGACTAAGACAGAGCAGGAATTGTACCAACCACCCTTTGCTCTGATGAACTGCTCTCTGGTCTCTCCAGTACTGTTGGAGGAACATTTTCAGTGGCTTCGCAGACTACGATGCCAACAGATTTGGAAATTCTGTGCAAAATTGACAGCAGGAATTGAACCGTCAACTGTTTGGATATTGGCTGACCTGCTCCGTGGCTGACCCTGTACCTTTTGAGGAAACGTTTTGGTGCACATTTGGAAATTCCGTGCAAAATTGAGTGTTGGGAATTGGACCGGCAAACCTTCCCTTGGATGAGCTGCTTCCTGCTGCTCCGTGGTCGTCCTGGTAACATCTGAGAAGCCTTTTCGGTGGCTTCAGTGGTTATGATTCCAACACATTTGGAAATTTCATGCAAAATACAGAGCGGGAATTGAACTAACTGTTTGGATATTGCATGACTTGCTCTGTGGCTGGCCCTGTACCTTTTGAGGAACTGTTTTGGTGCACATTTGGAAATTCCATGCAAAATTGAGAGTGGGAATTGAACCGCAAACTGCCGTGTGTTTTGTCTTTAATGCCAAATACAATTTCTCTGCAAAACAAAACTACCCACGGCTACAAATTAAAGTAAACTTGAATCTGGAACCCTTGGGTTCTTGAACTACCTGCTCCATGATCACCCTGGTAACATCTGAGGAGCCTTTTCGGTAGCTCCGCTGACTATAATTACAGCATATTTGGGAAATTTGATGCAAAAATGAGGTAGCAAAGGTTTTGCTGCGGCAGATGCATCAGAAGCTGCGTTTCCATTACCCTTGGACATTTGCAAAAAGTAAATAGTGCTATAAAAAATTGTTAATGGAAACACCTGAATAAAAAAAAAAAAACACTCAAATATTGATCAAAGGTTCTTACGCTTTCATGAGGTGTTTTTTTTAGATGTTTCGAGATTCTAATATATAGCAAATTAACCGTGGATCGGATGGGTGACACAACAAAAAATATTATTTTAATTAAATTGGGGTGGGTTGCGGCTGAAGCACGTAAATAAAAAAAATATATACATTTTGCATATTATTTCAAAGTTAAACAAACAAATAAAGATGACACTAAAATATGTTTTAATTAGACAATAACCTGTTGTCACTGCACACATTAATGAACATTTCTGTAAATGTGTCAGTATTAGCATAAAACTTTTTATTTTTCAACCATTGTCCTCGGGCCAGATGTAATATACCAGCATCCATAAAATTAAAAACATTTTAAAAGATAAGGTTTTACCGGCTTGTGTTCACGTTGTGCGGTGGGTGGAGATAATTTTGGAATGGCTGTAAATTAGAGATTTTTTTTCAACAACTGGCAAGATTTAGACTGAACTACACTGTTGGAAAATAGACAATAGACATAATCCTAACAGCTGAGACATCTTCATTAGGCCTAAAAACTAATCAGCAGATGGTGGTTTTGGTTCTGAAAATTGCGGGAAAATCATTCATGCAAATTGATAGCGGCGGATAGAGATTTTAAAAAGCGGTTGCGGATGAAAATATACATCATCAGCACATCTGAAATGGAAACACTTTTTCCACAATTATACGTCACAGGACGTGACGTACATGGTCACATGACCACTTCTCTCAGAGTGAAAATGGCGCGATACATATGGACAGAGGAGGAGACGGAGACTTTTGTAGAAATAATTCATGAGAAAAACATCAGTGTCGTTTTAGAGACAGAAAACAGCAGCGTGATATTAACCACATGGAAAGGTTCATCTTCCAGCAGTGAAATGTCGCGGGATGATATTTGACAAGAGTTGAGTAGAGTAGAACAACCGTCAATGGAAACATGTTCAAAATGCAAATATACTTTGTTGAAATTTTATGAATATCGCTATTGTTTTGCGAAAAACTGTAATGGAAACGCAGCTAATGTTTGTTAAATAATGAATGACAATCAGTTTAAAAGTAAGACAAACTGTTTACGGAGCTTTGCCCTCACTCTAACTATGGTGTAAATATGACTGAAGGTCTTTTGCTGAATACAGTGGATGTTATTTCCTCCATCGCTGCAGATTACTGTCGCATTAGGGGACGTTGGATTGGACTGGATGGTAAAAAACCTGGACATGTGACGGTCGAGAACTCGCTTCTGTTGCAACGACACAACACACCCTGGGCTTTCTTCTGGTCTGGGCTCCGCCCCCTTTGAAGCTCTGAAGAACAAACATTGTTTTCCATTCTCTGCTTCTTCATTGGCCCCAGTGGTGGAGGCAGATGCACTGGATGCTTTTATTTTAACCCAGATGTTTTTGGGTGGAAGCTTTGATCTGTGGTGAAGTGAAGGAGGACTGAAGATGAAGGGTTTGTTTTTCTGCTGCCCAGTTAAAGTGGGACGACATATTTATGAAGTGTCAGTAGAAGATATATATATATATATACACACACACACACACACACACTGCCTGGATCAAATAGATGAGTGTTTTCCAACCTTGGGGTTCAGACCCAACATGGAGTCGTCTGGATTTTATAGGAATTGATTAAAAGATGAAGCAAAACTAGGTCTGTCAAATGATTGAAATTATGAATCAGATTAATCACAGGGATTATTTTTTTCAGTTAAAGGGATAGTTCAGTATTTTTCACATGAGTCTGTTTGTCATCATTGTCTTTACTCTGGTGCACCCACAGTGACTTACCTTTGACCCTGTCCTATGAGCCCAGTTCCGGTCTGGTTTTGGTCAAAGCGAAAGTAGTCCCGGCAGGTTTCCTGGGGTCAACAAAATGAAAACGTGTTTCTTCTCAAAACAGTATGTGTTGGAATGAGTGATTTATTTACATAACAAAACCGTCACTGAACAAAAACTCACACCTCGTAATTGCTTGGAGATACTTTCTCTCAATAGTGATCAATGGTCGTTGTCGCTGCTAACAGCTGTGCACCTTAGCTAACTACTTTCATCAGTTGTTCAGCAGTGTTTGCAGGTGCACAGCTGTTAGCAGTGACAACGTGCAGTGATCGCTATTGAGAGAAAGTGGTGTGAGTTTTTGTTCAGTGATGGTTTTGTTAAGTAAATAAATCACTCATTCCAACACATACTGTTCTGAGAAGAAACATGTTTTATTTTGTTGACCCCAGGAAACCTGCCCGGGATTACTTTCACTTTGACCAAAACCGGACCAGAACTCCACTCACAGGACATGGTCAAGGGTAAGCCACTGTGGGTGCACCAGAGTAAAGACACTGATGACATACAGATTAATGTGAAAAATACTGAACTATCCCTTTAATTCCAGATGTATTTTTGATATATTCAAGATTTATTTATTTTTATTTTTTGCTTAATTCAAGATTATCAAAAAGATACATTATATCAGAAAACTAGAATGTCTCAATTTTTAATGTGTGGGGTTGACATAAATTTGTAATGTTAAAATGTTGACGTTAAAATTTCGTTTAAATGATGATAAAATCCTGTTTAAAAATTTTATGTCAAAAGGAGGATGTTAAACTGATGTTAAAATTATATTGAAAGGGTGATGTTTAAATGAGTCGAGGAGCCTAAAAAGGTTGGAAAACACTGCTCTAAGCATTCTGTCTTCACTGTGAAGATGATGTGACACACTAATAAATAATAAATAGTAAATAATAAATATTGTAGCAGCAGAGTGGCTTCAGCCCAGCAGCCATGTATAAAAGTTCACAGCAATATGACAAAGCTAAAGCTAAAGCTAACACACTGAAGCGTTAGCGACCGTAGTGTAGCACTCAGTGTTAATGTGTCTTTGTGCTGCATGTTTGTGGATATTATGGGATATTTGTGTGTATTCTCTTTCTGATGCAGTGATGGACTGTGTTTAAAACAGTGACAGTGTTTTTGTGTGTTTCGCATGTTCAGTGTGTTCCACTGATCCACTCATACCAGCTGTTCTGACCACCCTGTTAGCCCATCAATATTACTACCTTTTCCCCATCAGCCTTAGTACCTTTTTCCCATGAGCCTCAGCTCATAGAGGTTTAAGCCAATATTTGAAGCAGATACTGATTTTGTTTCTGTCAATGAAAACAAATGTCAGAAAATTTTATTTAATTACAATCAGAAAACATAATAAATAGTGACATTTAAACTAATAAATAAGAACAACTGAACACCTGATAGTTGGGTTTATTATTTTCATTTTTTTCTTCTTTTTAACATTTTTTTGCTTCGTTTTGCCTTCTTTTCCCTCTTTTTCTCCCGTCTTTCTTAATTTTTGTCTCCTTTTCTCCTTTTTTTTCATTTATTTTTTCCATTTTCTCCTTTTTCCTTTGTTTTGCTTTTTTTTGTCTTCTGAGCTGATTTTTGTTTTTCCCTTTTCTCTCCTTTTTTTCTCTCTTTCTCTTACACCTGTCACCAGACGGTATTTCACGATACCATCTGGGACCCTTCCACAACCAATCCCTTTTCAAAGGAGGGGCCTTATCTAAAATCCTTGCATGTGATTAGATGAAGAATCTGTCCTTCATCTCGACTGACTCTGTGCTACTGAAAACTATCTGTGGATGTGGTTGTCATTTCTTCATCCCAGTTCCATTACTGTCAGCCCCAGTTTACCAGTCTCTTTGACTTGGTCCTCTACCAACACAACCAGGGGGGTACCACAATAACTATGGGCTTCAGCACTGGTACTATTTCTGTATCCACCAGTGGAGCCATCTGATAGATCAAACTCATTCCAAACCCGATCGGAAGAAGAGAAAATGTCATTGCCATCAACAAATGCTTCCAAAGTCATCCTGTGTTCATCTTTTAAGGAATGAACATGTGGTAGAGTAAACAAAACAGTGGAAATAGTTGGGGCGGGAGAAAAATATCAATTCACATATGTATCTGGATTTTTTGTTCTCCGATTTTTTAAATGATTTTTTTTTTCAAATATTGATTTTTTCCCCCCAATATTTAAATGATTAATTTGAAGCCAGGTGGAAAAAAATACTGCTTGTAAAGACCATAGACGACTGTATGAGTCACTCAGATGTATAATATGTGTCATGGAATACACAGAAATCACCTCAGTGAAGGCACACAGATGACAGCTAGCTTATTATCGTTTTAGCTTCAACAACACACCAGTGTTAAACAGCATTAACTTATGCACAGATAAACAATAATCTATAATAATATCTATTCAACTGTATTGTTATTAATCTGACCTTGTGTCATTTACACACAGTAATAAACCAGGAGGATATGAACTAGAGTTGGAAAAAAGAGGGTGAAATGGAAACAACACAGCGGCTAATTTTAAGCATGGAGGTGTTGCGTTCAGGACCATCATAACATCTCTGGTGCGTTCAACAGCACGGGATATCTGAAAACTTAGAGAAAATGAGTTGTTCCTGAATAAATATAGTTAAACAATCAACAAGAGTTAAAGTGTGTGGTGTTTGTAACAGAAGGAAGAGCAGAGCTGGACATGTTCACTTTAAAGTTCACTTTATTATCAAGTATGTTCATTTAAAGGCTCCTGTTTGTGTTGTGTGCAGATAAATGTAGTTGTTTACTTCCCAAAGTCTGGTTCAAATATATTACTGCTGAATAAATCTGAACTGACTCACATATGATGTGTATTTTTGGGGGAATTATTGCTCCTGATATGATCTGTAGGCATCATCATTCAGCTTTTTCACCTGGTCTGGTGTTAAAAAGGCAAGAGAAAAATCGAGAATATCAAAGAATTGCAATTTAAATCGAATCAGCACCCAAAAAATCATAAAAGAATCAAATTGGAAATAGTAGGGTCAATACCTAACGAACGCTGCCATTGTTGTTTATCTGAAAAGACTACACTGCCATCGCTTCTGCTTTACATCACACCAGCCACACTGATTGGCTCCTTCGTTTTGAAGAAAACCTGAACCTCACGGTACTCAGATGGTTGCGTGAGCATAGCGAAATGCAGCCAGATGACTTGAGTCAAGTTAAGTAATTCATGGAATCATGGGAAAACAGTGCGTATCGACCAGTGCAACAGGTCTATACAGATACATAAAAACCCATAAAGATCAGCCCCACATCTGGACCTGGCAGATATCTGTACCCTGACTCTTGTCTGAAAGGAACAACATCTTCCATCATTAACGCATTAAAGGTAAACTTAAGTGGACAGCACTGGCTGATAGTACAAACAAGTAGAAAAATAATTTATCATTTTCACCCCCTTCAACAATTCTGGTGTTCTGTCAAAATGTTCACCCGTCACATTGGGCTCCCAAGCTCTTCTCAGCATGCTCATGACCACCAAGCATTTTCACAGAGAAATATCTTGTCAATTCAGTCATCCTCAGCCACATGTGTAATTGAATTGGACACTGGATATAAGTAATACTTTGAAAGTATATTTATATACTTATTTGACCAGTAAGCATATAAACAATCACATATTTGAAGTAAAGTAAGTTTTGTATGATATAAACGTTATGCACATGAGTTGTCTGGGTGTTATTGTTCACGTCAGTTCAACTAAATCTAAATAAAACATTAGAAAAATAAAATGTAAAAAAAAAAGTCTAAGTATAATAGGAGCATTATATGATATCAATAGTAACATTTCCAAATGAGACATATTTTGATGGAATAATGTCAATTTGTAGATTATTGTCAATTTTGGCTGCTGGTAGCTCATTTCAATGGGGATGCCCATTTTGACAGAACACCGATAGCCAAGCCGCGCTATCCCTATTTATTACATGTATGGGTCTAGTGGTGCTTTATAGTCAGGGGAGGCGGGGCTAAAAGGTTGTCTTTCAAATCTCTCTGTATGCAATAGGATGGTACTACAACCAATCAGTGTAATCTTTAGGATGACGTAGTTAGAGCGCCTGAAAGTTGCCGGAGGAGTCTGGAGAAAGTTAGGAATGACTAAACAAAATGGTGGATTATGGAGCTGAACGACTCTTGTCGCTTCTGTAAAAATTATTTAAAGATTGTTGATGTTTTCTCACATTCTTCACTCATCTGTGATAAAAGGAAATCTACAGCTGTTATTCTTCTTCTTCTATGGTTGCCTCCGGTTGTTTCTCTCTGAATCGTTGCAGCATCACTTTGTTACAGAGGTGGTCAAGGTACTGACATTCTGTACTTAAGTAGAAGTACAGCTACTAGTGTGAAAAATACTCTGGTAAAAGTAGAAGTACTGATTTAACTCCTTTACTGAAGTAAAAGTAAAAAAAAGTACAACTGTAATAAAGTAATGTAATCCTGGGGGAGTGCAGCCGAAGTTCGGCATTCCATCATGAGTTGTACCCAGTCCTCCATGTTTACCAGTGCTAGCATGAGGACACTGGGGTTTTTTTGGTAAATGTTTTGGTGATAGTTGATGACAAACCATTTCCAACAGCTGGAATATCTGCTCAGTCAGTCCCTCCAGGATTTGAGGGCCATTGTTGAGATTGTTCCGTCCTAAAATGTCTGATGTTGCATGACCTTTTCCGAAAAATGCCGATGAAAGGTGCAGTGCTTTTTAAGCCTTTTTACGGGAGGAAGTGAAAGTGACAAAAAATTGTTGCAATTTCCCTTTTGTTATCAAATGAACTAATGTTTCAAATATTTAGTTAGTGGAAAATTAACTCAAAGTTATTGTGATATGTTCCCCCAAACTACCTTTTACTGAGATGGAAAATAAATAAATAAATAAATAAATTTTAAAAATGCAACAATTTTTTTTTTCCAAATGTACCTGTTGGTTCAAGTTCATATGACCTCACAACACTACAAGAAGTTATAAAACATAATATAAATGTCTCAGCCAGTCCAAAAAAAAACTAGTACTGTGTACTGTGTAGTCGAGGCAGTTTCTTTGACAAAAATAGAACAAAGACACTGAGATATTAGACAACCAGCACAAACAAAAGACATCCCGCTTTTGCACTTTTGTAATCCTCATAATTGATTATTTTCCATCTCTGTAAAAGGTAGTTTTGAAGACCATGGTACATTTTTATAATTTTTAAAGGGTTTGAGGAGTAGTATTTGGGGCCTTGGAACGAATCAGGCCTTTTGTGACTCTATTTACAAAAAAGTCATGGTACAAAACCCCCATGGAACAAATTAATTTTGTAAGTAGAGGTACCACTATATATATATATATATATATATATATATATATATATATATATATATATATATATATATATATATATATATATATATATATATATATATATATATATATATATATATATACAGTACTATGTATACAGTACTATGGGCGGATATATATATATATATATATATATAAACGACCTGCAACTGACCGCTTTTTTAACTACCTGCCCGTGGCTCAGTAAAATATATATTTGAAAAGAATGGACCCGACCCGCTTCTCGACCCGCAGTTTAAAAAGGTAATCAATGGTCTTTATGAACATCACATGACTTTACTCACATACCTGCATTAAATTCCATGTTAAAATCTGATGTCATTGGGGTCGGCAACCTGTAACATCTGAAAAGACATTTGAACCTGGTTTCCATGGAAAAGAAAACACTGGGAGCTGCTCATCATCTGGAAAAATCCCAGTGAATGTGTCCCAAACCTTCCTTTTTTTAATTTTATGTTTCCAAAGCTTCCACTCTCCTAACCTCACTTTCTCTCTTGGTCCCTCTATACCATAGGACACTGATGACATTGTACGTCACCTTCATGGACATTCAGTTAATGAAGCGTATTGACCCATAACTGTGGATGACCGTGGTACGTGTGGTGGGATGACTCATTTCAAAAGTCATTGTATTGTGAACTGCAGCGCCTGAATTTGTTCTACAAACTAGTTTGTGAAAGTGGAATAATAAAAATGTTTCATCCATATGACAAACCAGACACTGTATGGTTCTGTTATGACAAAGGATATATGTTGGCTGCTTCACTGGGGTTCACATGTGTGGTAGGTGATATATTTATTTACCCTACAGTTGTTACCCTACATTATACACATTTATCCAAGTGTTGTGCACCTTTGAAAAGACATGTGTGACTGAAGTCTGAACCATTTGTGATGAGTTTCCCTCTATTTATTGACATATAGGCAGTATTACTTCATTTCAAGACCCTTGTTTCGGCTAATTTTTTTTCATGATGCATTTGTGTTGGTTGTATGGGGAACTTATGTCTCCGCCTCTTCCAGGAGGCTCATGGGGCCTGAGATCAGAAAATTAATGAATGGTATTCAATGGGAAATAAAATGCTAAAATTGTATCTGGTTTGTCATGTGACCTGAATCACACACATGTTGTAGCTCATAATAAATGATAATTATTGATGTGTTTCAACTGCTTCTGTTAACCAACGGCTGATTCATTTGTGAGTAAAACCTGTTAATAATTTGGACGACATGCCTGGAGAACATGTGACATCACCACAGACTCCACAGCTGACTGGAGTGTGACGTCACATACGCCACTCATTGTCGTCTCTTACTAAGCCCACATAAAACCTAACCTAATGTTTGCTTCCCATATAAACAGGTGGTCTGTCTATGACACAGCAAATATTAACCTCTATCATATGTGAATTTCAGAGCACTTGTCAAATGGAATCAGAATTTAGCTTGACTCGCACCATTCACCGCCATTCAAATTTTTTGCGAACTAAGCACCCATGGACCGGAAGTAGAAGGGCGTGACTTAGCCTCTCCATGACAGACTGTAACTGCGAGTGCGTACATTCTTCCCCAACAAGTTTGTTTATGGTTACTATTATAGCCTATTGTTGTATGATCCATAAAAGCTGGTTCCAGAGGTAGTTTCACCCGTCATTTTGTCCGTTGGTCAAGAGTTTATCAATCCGGTGAGCTCCAGGCAAAATGGAGCAACACCACAGTAAAATTTCTGAGGCAGTAGTAGGCCAAAGTGTAACATTTCAGAATTCCACCCACAAAGAAGGTTCTGCCAGGTCTTTAAAAATGGCAATGGAGCTGGTCAGGGGATATATGAAGGGCATTGGCCGGGCAAGGAGAAAGTCGAAGGTATCACAACGTACGCTTCTGTCAGTCTGCCCCAGGGCAACTGTGACTACATATGTAGTTTACCACCACCAGAGGGAGCATGTGAGAGTGAATGAATAATGGAACACTAATGTAAAGCGCTTTGGGTGCCTTGAAAAGCGCTATAGAAATCTAATCCATTATCATTATCAGCAGTCATTCTGAAATACGCAAAATGTTTCTCCTTATCCATCTAAGTCATAGGTAGAACCAATGAGACCAATTCACCGTCAACTTCACCGTCTTGTGTGTCTATTTCTGGTCAGTTTTTCATGCCTCCACAGTAAATACATCAAAATCAGTGCTTCAATAAACATGTTTCCATGTTTCTTGAACGGTCTGCCATGTGACTCGAGGATTTCAAATGCAACATCTATAATATGGACAGAGGCATAAATACCAGCTCCAGGAGCAACGTCAGGAATGAAAAGATGAATTTTGTCCCATCCTGGAGGAATACATTCCCCTGTTTCAGCACCTAGACAGCTACCAGGGCATGAACTGGATCTGGGAATTTGATTCATTTGAAGCCGTAACATGTAGGCTAGGTCAGAAAATGTAGTTTTTAATTATCCCGCCTGTTAATTTCAATTTTTAAATAAAACACATAGCGGCAGTACACACTGCAGACCAGCATTTGTTTTCACCTAAACTGGAGGTCACTGGAGGTCAGATCAGGCTGAATGTGGAAACTGAAGAACATGGGTTTCAGAGCTCTGGTTTTAAAGTAAAACTGGGTGAACAAAATGAGCCATGGTCCAAAGCCAAGGACAGCTGTTTTGTAATTTTTTGAAGAAAACATAGATCGTATAGTTGAAAAAGTTGATAGATAAAAACTGAGACCAGTTTTAGATTCTGCACCCAAAAATGACTCCAAAAAGTGGTGGTGGTAAACTGTAGCTGTAACTGCAACTGCTCTGGTGTGTGTGTGTGTGTGTGGGGGGGGGGGGGGGGGGTGCAGACTGGCAGACGCCTGGCTGCAGACTCATGAATTCATACTAAATAGCCCCTCCCACTCCCACCCATGGCCTCTCCCACCACCACCTACAGCCCCTCTCACCCCCCACCACCCTGACCACCACTCCGTACCACCATATGTTCATATCTCCATGGTTGTGGTCCATATCTTCATGGTTGTGGTCCATATCTTCATGGGTGTGGTCCATATCTCCATGGTTGTGGTCCATATCTTCATGGGTGTGGTCCATATCTCCATGGTTGTGGTCCATATCTCCATGGTTGTGGTCCATATCTCCATGGTTGTGGTCCGTATCTTCATGGTTGTGGTCCATATCTCCATGGTTGTGGTCCATATCTTCATGGTTATGTTCCATATATTCACGGTTATGGTCCATATCTTCATGGTTGTGGTCCATATCTCCATGGTTATGTTCCATATATTCACGGTTATGGTCCATATCTTCATGGTTGTGGTCCATATCTTCATGGTTATGTTCCATATATTCACGGTTATGGTCCATATCTTCATGGTTGTGGTCCATATCTCCATGGTTATGTTCCATATATTCACGGTTATGGTCCATATCTTCATGGTTGTGGTCCATATCTTCATGGTTGTCGTCCGTATCTTCATGGTTGTGGTTCGTATCTTCATGGTTGTGGTACATAGCTTGGTCAATTATTTCATTTGTTTTATTTGAGACTGACATTGTGAGTTAATGGAGATAAACTGGACAAACACACCAATTTCTATCATTTATCCTCTGGAAATGTTCCTGAAAACATTAAAAACATCATAATACAGTGTAAAAATGTTATTACACGTGCTAAAAGCACAAGACCATATGCTGTTGTCCTCCTGCTTCCTCCTGTGTGCTTCAAATCTGACACCTTTGTTTACTGATTGTTCTCCTTCTATGGAACCAACTGGAAGAATGCCAAAAGCAAAGTGTGTGTAGCGCCCCCTATTGTCTGGGAATGGAACCACACACCTTTCTACTAGAGATTCGTGGATGCCCGCCATCCATTTGCATGAACGATTTTCAGAACTGAAACCACCCACCATCCGCTGATTAGTTTTTAGGTCTAATGAAGACACAAACACAAATTCAGCCAGTCCTCATGAATTCAGTGCAATGTTGCAATTGTAACCAATCACCGTGACTTTCCTACAAAATGTGACCAATCATTTGCCACATCTTGAGCTGCTCCTTTTCCTGTTTACCTTACAGTACGAAGCAACATGTTTGCAAATGATGCACTTGTACCAACAGGTGCATTTGGAAGAGAACTTTTTTTGCTGTATTTTTGTCATCCAGGTAATATTTTATTTATTTTAAAGATCGTCTTAATATCTTTGTTCTATTTTTGTCAGAAACTGCCTCTACTACACAGTACACAGTACTAGTAATGTTTATTTTTTGACTGGCTGAGACATTTATATTATGTTTTATAACTTCATGTAGTGTTGTGAGGTCACATGAACTTTAACCTTTGAACCAACATTTGGAAATATATAATTTGTTGTATTTTTGTAATCCTCGTAATCGTTTATTTTCCATCTCGGTAAAAGGTAGTTTTGAGGAACATATCACAATGACTTTGAATTAATTTTCCAGAAAGTAAATATTTCAAATATTACTTAATTTTGATTACAAAAAGGGAAACTCCTAACTATATATCACAACTTTCACTTCCTCCCTTAACAAAAGCCTAAAAAGCACCACGACTTTCATTGCAATTTTTTCGGAAAAGTTCATGAAACATTAGACATTTTATGCCGCAACAATCTCAAAAAAGACCCGCCAAATCCTGGAGGGACTTATGAGGACAATGTCTGTCGTCTTTTTCTAACAGTGTTGTTGAGTAGTAGTCTATATCCTGCCAATAAACTGGAGCCTTTGTTGAAAAAAAACTCCTCTAACTTAGAGTGATTCCAAAACGATCTCCATCCACCACACAATGTGAACACCTGCAGGTAAAACCTTATCTTATAAAATGTTTTTAATTTTATGGATGGTGGCATATTACATATGGCCTGAGGACAACGTGTCAGTATTTTATGCAAATACTGATACATAAATGTTCATTAATGTTCATTATTGTCTGATTAAAAAATATTTTAGTCTTGTTTTCCTTGTTTTGTTTAACTTGGGAATAATATGCAAAATCTTTTTTTTTTATTTGAGTGCTTCAACCGCAACCCACCCCAATTTAATTAAAATCTTGAATTTCATTGCGTCATCCACCCGATCCGCTGTTTATCCGCACCTCCCACAGGTACCGTACATCTGTAGTTTCTACACACACACACACATATATACATACCTACATATATATATATATATATATATATATATATATATATATATATATATATATATATATATATATAAAATCTAATACAAAAACAGGTTGTCATAGCAACTTGAGATTGGCACAAAATTAGACATTTTCGGAATACTAGTTAGGTGGGTAGTTAGTCAGGTAGTTTTAGAACCACCTGCAGACATGTGCTTTGTTAGTTAGTTAGGTAGTTGTTAGTAGGGTAGTTAGTCAAGTAGTTTTACAGGTAGTTTTAGAACCACCTGCAGACTCAGAACATCAAACTAAAGTCAGCTTCTCTGACAGTTTATATGTGAAAATAAATGAAAGAGGATTTGGACCCTGTGAAGACTAACCCTAACCTTAACGCTAATGCTGACAGGAAGGAAACTGAAAATACAAACACATTCCTGAAGTACATACTTGGCAGGTGTGACTGTAGTGGGTTTATGAAAGTCACTTTCATTTCATTTACTGGCTGTTTTTCTCAGAAACAAACTCTTCCCACAGCATTTGGATGCAGACAGATTTGATTTTTATTATATGAAACTCAGCATCAGTTAAAGCTGAAGAAAAACAGGAAGTGTGAGAAAAATGTTCTGGACACATTTAAGGTTGTGACTTCTGCCGACACTGAATTACAACTAGTGAACTCAGAGAGCGCAGACCTCCACGAAGCAGCACAAGTCTACATAGGTTTGGATCTGGATGTTCGTAACTTATTTGTAAACTAGTGTTCAGTGTTTGTTAATGACTTATCGGACATTAGCAATCCTTTAGAGCAAACCCTAACCTTTTTATTACCGCGGACCGGTCAACGTTTCCCAATTTTACCATGGACTAGGGTAGGGGTGGGGGGGGGGGGGGGGGGATTGGTCTGTGGGAATCACCTGTCACCTGTAAATCCATAGTTCATGTAGAACTCCTGGTATTGTCATTTAAAACCATTTTCCTCTTCCAAAAGAAACTTTCCAAAAACATTATTTTGCTAACATGTGGGTTACATTTTTGGCATTCAAGTGACAGAAGCTGTGTTTCCATTATAATTTTTTGCAAAACAATATCGATATTCCTCAAATTTCAACAGAGTATATTTCCACTTTGAATGTGTTTCCATTGACGGTTGTTCTAGGCAGGGGTGTCGTAACTCTCGTGAAATATCATCCCAACACATTTCACTGCTGTCACCTTCGGAGCTTCAGAACACTTGACCACAATATCACCCTGATATTAGAGTGAATGAATCGGCTAATTCTCTCGTCAGTAAAAGTCACTGGTGAACTATTTAAAGACACTAACATGTAAAACAAACCACCTGTTTCACATTATAAGGGTCTGAACATGTGGTCCCTACATTGTCAGGTCGAAATATTAAGTGTAAATGTACTCTGCACTTAACAACAAATGATAAGCAACCAATGGTTGTTATGGTTACAGGCTGTCATTTTCAGACAGAGGGAGAGAGAGAGATATTTGAAAAAAAACTATTTACATCCTAAATACAAACTAAATATAACAAAACCATTTTCCATTTACAAAATCCAAACAGAAACCAGCATAAAACAAAAAACTTCCTATAACAATATAAGATTACGCCCAATCCTGTCCCAAAAATCGCTCCATAGGTGTACCTATCCAACAAGGAAACCTTCCCAGTGACACACACACAAGCACAGATACAATAAAAAAGTGACCACAGCATGCATATGGTCTGATCAACCGTGGCTGGGTCGCCTGGGTGAGGGTGTATGTTGTAAGACCCGAAACACCCGATGACCCCAGGATACAACACTGGTGATGTGTTCAGGTGCATCAGAAGATGTATTTATTAACTAGGTATAGTATAGAAAACCAAAAATGTATCTATTCCATTAAAGAAAAATACAAAAGTACACAAAAAAAAACCAACAAAACAAAAAAAAACAACAAAACACATTAACATCACCCACCTCCACAAACGGCCAGATGACTGTGTCACCCGCCGCACTGCAACTTTTAACACCAAGGACCATGCTGGAAATAAGCCCCGTGCTTTTGCATGCCATCCTTTGGATTGCCTCTTGTAAGGTTCCAGAATAAAATCGATCAATCAATCAATCAATCAATCAACAAATTACATTTCAAAAATATTTACTTACTCTCTATTTAATGATTGAACCAAAACACAATTTTTGATCCAAAATAAAACAAATAATTTTCTAATAACTCCATATATTTTCAAATTTCTCCAAGTCATCCATCATTTTATAATATTTAAAATTCTGGCTCTTAACATGGCATTAAACAGTGACAAGAAAAGAGAAAGACGGATGTACACAGTCAGGTCGGCAACCGGAGCAGGTGTTGTCCGGTTCCTGCAAATAAATACTGAAAACGAAGCTCACTGAAACCGCTCCTTGTTTTCTAAAAACCAGCATAGAGGAGTTAACTGAGGAGTAAAATACTTACTTCGGCCCTGGAGATTCTGTACGAGATGAGGACGGATATTTCCCCTGATTTCCTGACTACAGTAAGGACAACATCAGGATATGTTAACATTGGATAAGCTAGCAGTTACAACCAAGCTAATATTTACTTTAAAAGTGGCCGAACTCCCTGCGGAGTGATATGGTACAGTGAATCTGAAGTGACAAAACCCGTTGCCATGGGCGGCGGGCGTTAACGGCGCAACGGGCGGTTATCGAAAAAAATCCACCCGCTGACGTCATTCAAAGTGAACGGGACGTTCTAGAGGGACGTAGAATAAAAACCAGATAAACCTTGTCTGGGTCTGTGGAGTAAGGGTTCTAAAACCAGAGAATATAACATACCTGGCAGTGGACACCCCTGTCGCACACCCATCTCTACTTTAAAGGGTGCACTCAAACCACCATTAACTTTTAATACACTCTCAATGTCTCTATACAAAGCCTGGATCTTGGCGATGAGACCTGAGCTGAACCCAAACCCTGCCAGCGTCCGCCACAGGTACGAGTCTTCAACGCCTTCTCCTGGTCTATGGAAATAAGACCCAGGTCACTGCCCAATGAGCTGGAGAGTTCCAAAACATCTAAACATCTATATATATATGTTGTCATTAATCAACCTAGCAGGTTCACAGTAGGTCTGGTCCACGTGGATGATGTGCTCCATCACCTTCCTCATCCTGTTGACCCAGACCTTGGAGAGGAGCTTGTAGTCGGTGCAGAGGACGCCAGTTTTTGACGTCCTGCAGGTTTCCCTTCTTAGGTAGAAGGGTGATGACGGCCCTCCTGCAGCTCAGAGGCAGCTGACCCTTCTGCAGGCTGTCAGTCAGAACCTCCAACAGATTCCTCCCACTCCTCTGAGCGCAGGGAATGGATCATCCTCCTCTGACCGTTCCTCCTCTTCAGACCGAAGAAGAAGTGTGATGGAGCGTCCATCATGGCCACGTCCTGGAACCTACTGCGTACCACAGCGCCTCTAGCGGACACGCCCAGTAGGTCGACTAATGCCACCTTTGTGGTCTTGAGGGTCTCAATGTGTCCTCTTTCTCCTGTGGCATCTGCTAAACCCTGATAGACCTGGCCAAGTCCCTGGAGACGTTGTGAGTGTCCTGTAGGCACAGATTCTTAATCTGGCTTTTCCCTACGTCCCACTACTGCTGCAAAGAATTAAAATCAGATTTAGTTGATTTAAAATTCCTCCAGAAACATTTAAAAGTTGAATGAAACGTGTGATGTGTTAAAAGAGCTGTTGTTAAAATGCAAATAGACACTGTTACATTTAATATCTTTAATAAAAAACACTAGACTGAACCAAACAATGATCTGTAAAAGCAACTGGAGCAATAAAACACTTTCTAAAAAAACTAAAATGATGATTTAAACTATAAAACCTATTTAATCTAGCTAAAGTTAAAACATTATCTCTGCTGTGGCTTCATGTGTACTGTCTACTTCTGTTATTTAAAAACCTCCAAACATCTGTGAGTTTCAATTAAATTCAAATTGGTTCAGGGTGTTTCCTGTCTAAAAGTCAGTTAACCCCCCCACCCCCCTCCACAAACAAATATTCATCAGTACTACAGCCCCTAGTGACATCCCCTAAAACATTTTTTAAAAAAACCCATCCTATCTGTGTCTACGGTTGGTGCATAAACATTAATATAAACTAATGTCACTTTTTCAAATACTGCTCTTATTTTTAAAAATTCCAGAAACAGGAATAAAACCATTACTAAATAACCCCCCCCCCCACACTTAGATTTGTGACAGAGGTAGAGTTGTCCTTTAAATTCTTTCTTCTATTCTGTTTCATTTTCTGCAGTACTGTGAGTTTCCTGGACCATCATGACATTTATTTTCTTACATTCCATAACTTTTTAAAAGTGAGCCTCTTCTAAAAACATCCCTGGCTCCATTTAAATTTAAAGTCATCAAGTTAAAAACACTCATAATAAAAATGGAGCGAAAATACAAAACAGAAAACACAGTTAAAAAGGGAGAGATAAAAAAAAGAGTTTAAAAAACACTGCACTACATTTCTTCACTTATTTAACGCCTAACTTTGACTTTAACTTTAATTTTCTTAGTCTATAAACTTCTTGGTCAGTAAAAGATTCATTTTCATTTTCACCTGGGTTCCTTATATGTGTTTTTACTGATTCTATCATTTTTAAAAGATCAGGGAATGATTTTTCTATTAGTACTGACCTAACATTTTTTTGGTAACATTTTTCGTGGGCTCTTCTTCTTCACTACTTACTGTCTACTGTTTGTCTCTTCTTCCCTTTGTCATCCATCTACTGTTTTATCCTTTAAATCCTTTTTTTTTACTCTGGCTGTGATTTTGTCTCGATATTCCTAAGTTTTGTGGAGGACTTCTGCATGTCTCCTTCCAACTCCATCTCATGTTCTTCCTCTTCTAAAATCGATTCCACAATTTTTACTGCCACTTTTCACTTTCATTTACTACATTACTATCATTATTATCATTAGCCTTATTTGTTATTGATTGAATTACTTTTCCTTTTTTCCCTTTCTCACCATTTTTCTTTTTCTGTTCTCCCCTCTCTTTCCTCCCTTCATCCTCACCTGTTCTTTATCCGTCTCTCCCTCCACACCTTTCTTCCTCATCTGTTCATTCTTCTGTTTTCTCCCCTCTACCACCTCCACACCTGCACCTTCATCCTCCCTCCTTTCCAGCGTCTCTCTCTCTCGGCGCTCAGCGGCAGCAGCACCCGCCGGATCAGCTGATCCACCCGCGCCTCCAGCCGATCGACCCCCCCCCCCACTCTTCCCAGAAAATTCCTGATTAAATGACCCTCTCCCCCACACCCAAAATATTTCATAGTGTCAGTGGAAACATACACAGTGTAATAAAAAAACATCCACCTTAAACTTAAAAACCAAATTCAAGTTGTCGCTGCCACCGTTCAGCGCCATCAACACTTGCCTTCGGAATGAGACGACGTGCTTGAGCTGTTGTGACTTTCATCCCAGCGGGATGAGTTCAACAACAGTTTCCCATGTCGAGCTAGCTCCCGTTCCAACACTTGATTAGAAACAAATGGTGGTATGATCGAGGTGATAACTCTTTTAGCCAGATTAACCAGTGACAGTGCAGGAATCACAGTGTCTCTAACCACCACCTGTGTTCGATCACCGGTTCACCTTGTCCACACTATCCAAAAAACCCACCACCGCGCTGTTCATCCGTGAAGCTGATTTAACACTGTTAAAACCAACTAGTTCCCCTATCGCTAAGCTAACCTCCTCTACAGAACAGCTGATCGACGGTGTCAGGCTAACGACGTGATGCCGGGTCAGCTGCTCTAACCCCGGGCTAGCCATGTTACCACCCCCACTACTACACCTACCCCCCTACACTAGAACCCCCCCCCCCCCCCCCCCCCCCACACCACAATACTAACAACAAACACCCACCACCAAGCGAAATAGGAATAATCACAGAAAAAAGCTCAGAAAACCCACAAACTCGCTCAGCTCAGCAACCACCCACCTCTTGCTCAGTGAGAGAGAGAGAGAGAAAGAGAGAGAGAAAGAGAGAGAAAGAGAGGGGAGAGAGAGAGGTAGTAGGACTCAGTGCCTGTACTTCCCCCAGCATTCCAGCTCTGAGAGCAGTTTAGACTGAACTGTGATTTCAGTCTGTTTTTAACTAACCTGACCAGAGGCTATACTCAGATTAGTTAAAATACACTAAACCACCTTAAATTGACTAAAATACACTAAACCACCTTAAATATACTAAAATACACTAAACCACCTTAAATATATTAAAATACACTAAACCACCTTAAATTGACTAAAATACACTAAACCACCTTAAATTGACTAAAATACACTAAACCACCTTAAATTGACTAAAATACACTAAACCACCTTAAATATATTAAAATACACTAAACCACCTTAAATTGACTAAAATACACTAAACCACCTTAAATATATTAAAATACACTAAACCACCTTAAATTGACTAAAATACACTAAACCACCTTAAATTGACTAAAATACACTAAACCACCTTAAATTGACTAAAATACACTAAACCACCTTAAATATAGTTATACACTAAACCACTTTAAATATACTTTATACACTAAACCACCTTAAATATATTAAAATACGTTAAACCACCTTAAATTTACTAAAATACACTAAACCACCTTAAATATATTAAAATACACTAAACCACCTTAAATATATTAAAATACGTTAAACCACCTTAAATATACTAAAATACACTAAACCACTGTAAATATATTAAATACACTAAACCACTTTAAATATATTAAATACACTAAACCACCTTAAATATACTAAAATACACTAAACCACCTTAAATATACTAAAATACACTAAACCACCTTAAATATACTAAAATACACTAAACCACCTTAAATATACTAAAATACACTAAACCACTGTAAATATATTAAATACACTAAACCACCTTAAATATATTAAATACACTAAACCACCTTAAATATACTAGAAGACTGTAACTGTATGTAAAGGGTTAAACCCATCAGACGTCATCATTTATTTTTCAAAGTGTTAATATTTTATCCAGAGGGAGAAAAAAGTGAGTCCTAATGGAATGGGACAGTCTGAAATGAGCTGGTGTTTTTGGTGGGAAACTAAAAATATCCACGACAGTGATGGATTTAAGGTGGAATAGGTTTTATTTTTATATCAACTAATTAGTGGAAGGAAATTATGCGAATATTCTGGAACAGATGGTGCAGAACGACACTTCTGTTCAATCAATTAAATAAAAATCTATTTATTCACACACACACACACACACACACACACACACACACACACACACACACAAACACTCGTTTTCATGTCTCATGAGGACCAAGTTTGTAATCAAGTAGCCATTGAGTAGTGAGTGTGAAGACAATTTTTTTTTCTTTAAATAAAATAATAATAATTCTAATAATTTTTTAAAAAATGCTAAATTAAGTAACAATAAAGAAAAATGAATGAATAAACAAGTAGAATTTAAAACATAAAATAAATAAATAAAAACAAATAGACTAAATAGTAATAATTTTAAAATAATTTAAAAAAAGAAAGAAAGAAAGAAAGAAAGAAAGAAAGAAAGAAAGAAAGAAAGAAAGAAAGAAAGAAAGAAAGAAAGAAAGAAAGAAAGATAGAAAAATACGTAAAAAGAAGTAATTGTTTTTACGTAAACACATCTTCAAACCTTTGAAAAACACGTTTCACTTTGCACCTGTTTCCCTCATGCTTTATGAGGACTTCCATTTAAAAAAAAGTATTTATAAGGCCACATGATTTCTATTTTACTAGTGGAGACCTTTATTTATAATTAACCCTCATGGGGACCTCAATTTTGGTCCCCATAGTGTCAGAGGTCCCCATGGTGTGACTGTGTAAACATATCAATGTCCCCATAAAGATAGGAATACACACACACACACACACACACACACACACAAACACAATTATGTAATAAAAATATTCAAATTAAATTAAAGCATTAACACAAAAAAAAAGCACAGTTCAATTCCACATTTACATAAAATGTAAAAAAAAAAAAAATCTGCTTATATAAAAGTAAATAAATTGGTGCCACACAGATGTCTAGTTTACCTTATTTATTTATGGTGCATAGACTAGACTAATGTTTTGACAAGCGTCTTCATCAGAGTCTTCATCAGACTGATGAAGGACATGGTTTGCACACGCCCACATATCATTAGGTGTGTAAAGGGGCGTGGCTTCACAAACCAGATCCTCGATGTATGACTTTTTACATTAAGGAAGTTTTTACACTCAGGAAAAGTGTAAAAACTGCAGATGCATGACAGACGTCCAGCCAGTCCAGTTTTAGAGCCGTCTGTCCGAACAAAAGATGCGAGATTTTTTTTTCCTAGGATGGTTGAATATTTAAACGGCCATTTCTCAAAAATGAGACCGAGAATTCCTTTAAACGCTTGAAGAGATTGTTAATGACCGATAAAATAAATCATTAGCAAACACGGAACACTAGTTCACAAATAAGTTACGAACATCCAGATCCATACCTTGGCAGACTGGTTAGCATTGTGCTAGTGTTTTTTTTTTAATAGACATGACTGGGCTTTCTCAGCCACCCTACATTAGCTGTCTGTTCCCACAGGGACGGCACACACTGAGTCCCTGCAGCAGGGGCGGATCTTTGGGCGGGCCTTGCTGGGCGGGGCCCGCCCTGACTGACCGCTGTGCCCACCCAATCACAAGCTCAGAAACAGAATTTGAGACCAATTTTTTTTGCCTCATCAAACTAAAATGTTGATCAATATCCTTAATATAGTTATTTATTTGTAAATATAACTATAAATAAACTATGTATATTTCATTATCATCATTAAATTGGCTATTTAATCAATTAAATAAACTAAAGGAACATTCTGTCAGTGACAAGTCAATGAAGTGTACATCACAATTAATAAATAAGCTTTTTTTCCCAACTGAGCTCATCTCTGCACCGTGTTATTATTATTTTTATTATTATTATCATTATCATCATCATTATTATTATTGTTGTTGTTGCTGTATTATTGGTAATAGCAGTAGTTGTATTACGGAAGGGCGCGTGCGAGGGGAGGGGGTCTTGCCGGTCTAAAAATAGCCGTCTAGATCCGCCACTGCTCTACAGACTCATATTTTCAGGTAAATGAAAGGAAGCGGGAAAATATCCACTTACTTTTATGATGCAAAACATTGAGCGGCCAAAGTTTCCAAGGAAACATATGTGTCAAAGGCAACATTAGCATCTGTCTGCTTAGCCTGAACGGTGGCGTTATGCATTAGCATTCGTCTGTTCGGTCTGGGCGGCGGCGCTGAGGCCTCGAACAGACGTAGCAGCGTTTTCCATCAGCCTTGGTTTGTCTGACACACTGTGTTTCAGAGAAGGTCTGCTTTTAAAGTTCACCTGATGTGACTGGGGATGATACTGCTGGGGGGGGGGGGGGTCTACAGGTGGAATCACGAGCAGTGAAAATACTGCCTCCATGTGTGGAAAAGAATGTTTACAGGCACAGACCAAGGCTGTAATCGTTAATGAAAACCAATGAAATGAGGTTGTTTGTTTGTTGTTTGTGCTT
This sequence comes from Siphamia tubifer, assembly GCA_020466265.1. Taxonomy (NCBI): domain Eukaryota; kingdom Metazoa; phylum Chordata; class Actinopteri; order Kurtiformes; family Apogonidae; genus Siphamia; species Siphamia tubifer. The sequence goes on from CM035797.1 coordinate 5,708,753, forward strand.
TCATTTACAAAACCAGAATAAAAAATGGATAACTATTCATTTTTCCATTTCCTGAACTTGTGTGTAAGTGATAAATGGGAAAACAAAAACAACCCGATAAAAACAGTTTCATACGATTTTGCTATTTTTAATACAGTTCAATTTTCCGACCCACAAATAGTTGCTTCCAGACAAAAATAAACAAATGAAATCACGGTGGAACCGGAGGAACATTTGGTTTGAATTCTTCAGCTGTTTGAGGCAGATTTCATTTGTGCTTCAGCAGATGTTTTTGGGTTAAGGTTAGGGATGTGACTTTTGGTCCAAAACACAATTCGAAATTTGCTGGAAACTATTCAAATATTATCGAACATTTAACGTGTTTCCATGACACCCCCCTCTACAGGTGCCCAGATAAACCCAAAGATAATGACCTTCACGTTTGTGATTCACATATTTCCCCAGACGTAAAAAAAAAAAACCCTGCGACCTGAACTGATAACGTTTACAACCACATTCACAAAAATAAAATAATACACCTAATGAGACCATGAACAGGTTTGTGTTCACAGCCTACGCTCTAGTGCCTTATTTTGTCGTATTTTCTGTATATTTTTTGTCATTGTTGGAGTCTTTACTTTGTTATGTGGGTTCATGTTCATGCTTTGCTTCCTGGTGTTGTCTCCGCCCCTGTAATCAGTTCACCCATTCGTGTCACCTGTTATTTCCTCTATAAATACCCCTCATTTCTCACAGTAGGGTGTGAATTCATTATTTTTCCTCTGGTTGTAACTTATGAGCAGTTTATCTTGTCTTTACTTCCTGCCTTTGACCCTGTTCGTCCCGTGGTTTTTGTATCCTGGTTCTGTCTGTCTGGTTTTGCACATCTCTGTTTTGACCTTTGACCTGTCTTTGACGTCGCCTCAGCCTGCCCCTCATCTGTGCTGCTTCAGACTTCGGATCACCTGGCTTCGGACCTCTTTCTTCACCCCGGTAATGTCTTTTGGATTTTCCTTTGGACTGATTACTTATCTAACGTGTATGAACGATTTCCTCTGATCTCATTGTGCTTCAGCTAACGTCCATTATGAGAAGTCACCCACACGTAACAGAGCACAGAGGAGAGAGAAGCACTCTTTCCACATTATTAATAAACTCTGTTAACTGGTTTCTGAGTTCTGCATTTGGGTCCAGTTCTTTACGTTTGAATATTAAGAGCTGCCTAATATTTGTTCAAACATCTATTTATCTAGTCAGACTAGTCAAAGCTCGAGTCATAAATATGATAAAGAAACCTGGGGATAAAGTGTTTGTTATGGAAGACGATTCTAAAGGAGACGAGCAGCTGGCTGAATATACTGGAAACCAAATGGAAACCTTTTTTATTTTTTATTAGCCTTTGAAGGGAGGTCCCATTTGATTGAAATGTTATGAATTATATTTAATCACTTGCTATTCCATTTTATTTTCTTGCACTTTTGTAACATAATTATGTATAATCACTTATTGAACATGTAAATAGGTGGACATTTTCTTTTGCCGCACTTTTATTTCTGAGTTTACTTTTGTTTTAAGCCTTTTATCAAATTTTATTTGTAACAATCCTGATTTTTATTGTCTTGTTTTGTGAGTGTCTGGGCTTTTATTTTGTTATGTGGGTTCATGTCTCACTCTGTCTCGTTTTGCTTCCTGGCACGGCTGTTTGTCACGCCTCCTTTTTTATATTTCACCTGATGTGTCTCTTCTGTTTATGGCCCTATTTAAGACCCTCCTGTTTCTTTGTTAAATCACAAATTTGTTTGCCCTGGCACATCAAATGAGCGGTTTATCTCACGTCTTGGTCTCTCTGGTTTTGTACTTTGCTTCTGGTCTGTTGTCTCCCTCCTGTCTGTTTTGTTGGAATCTGCCTCACGTTACCGGACCTGATACCGAGTTTGCCTCCTCCTGTCGGCGCCATATTAGATTCATATTGGATTCATGTTATGACCTTCGCATGTACACCAGTAACGTCTTTTGGTTTGTCCCTGTCTGTCTTGGCTGGAGAACTGGTTCTGACCCTGATTTGTTTACGGACCTCGTCTCTGCCCTCTTCCCTAGTTTCTTCCTTGATTAACCTGTTCCTGGTGACTCCTGTTGAAGCAGCATCCCCAGTACAGCATCTGCATTATTTAAATAAAGCTGTTCAAATCTTACTCTGGTCTGAGAGTCTTGCATGTGGGTCCTGTTTGTTTCTGGTCTCGTGTTAATCAATGTGAAGCACTTTTGAGTATTATTATTAATATTGGAATAATATATTAATAATAGTATTAATATTGGAATCTGGAAGTTCTACAGAAGTAACGGAGCGTCTTCATGGTTTCAAATGTTGTAAATACGTCACATTTACACTCAGTTTGAGTGATGGACTATCCCACACCTGAAGGATTGCACACACACACACACACACACACACACTATTGTCTTCAGTGTTATTTGATGATAAGCAGTTTGTCATCTGTATTTACTTCACGTTTGCAGAAAAAAACAAAAACAGTTGTAATCTGATCACCAATGTCTGACTATGGACATTCAGGACATACAAAACAAATCAGCTGTTTGTCTGATCGTTGCCACGGTGATGGCATCTATGACTGGTCAAATCAATATTATCTAATGATGATTATCCAACCAGGAGACAGTGATGTGAGGAAGAGTGAAGAAGACAAACAACACTGAGCATCAGACACAAACACTGGAGAACAGGAGGGGAAATATATATATATATGTATATATATATATATATATATATATATATGAGGGCTGTCACGATTAATCAAGTAGTACTAGTAGTATCAATTATTTATTAATCATGATTAGAGTTCCCAAGCATTTTATCATTGTACAAATCCATATTATTTTACACCACAGTATCACTTTATGTATAATAAGGCAAAAAACCTTTAGTATCAGCCTGTTTTCAGGGGCTGCTTTTGAACCTTGCTCCCTCTGTCTTGTCTCGTCCTTGTGAACTTTTGCTCATCTGAGCACCATCCTTTTATTTATGAGTGAAATAAATTTAAATCAGAAGTCGTCCCCTGAAGGGCAGAGGGCAAAAAGATGAAAAGTAAAATAAATAAAGGTGGTGAAGTTTGACTCCTTGATGAAGGCTAGGATGTTGGGGTCTTTTAACAGGTTTATTTAACCAAGCCAATGGAATAAAGGCTTATGAATTTTTCACATGTATGAGAGTGCTCTGGAATCTTCTTTTTCATGCTTTAAGTTTTCTTATCCAAAGAGAACCTCTCATAATTACTTATCGTGTTAGGGTTAGCGCTCCAGAAGAAAACGGTTTTGAAATAAAGATGGATGTTGAAGACTGTTTAAGGTATAAAAGGTGAATGTTTAAGGGCCTATTCACATAGCACTCAGAAAATCCGGACTTTCGGACTTTCCAGGAAAGTTCGACCTAATTGACAAGTGTAAAACCTCCCCCGAACCTTGGTCTGGACTAAAGACCGAGTCTTTGGTCCGAGCTGAGGAAGTAGTCTTGGTCTGGACCAAGGTTCGCTGGTGCACAGTGTGAAAGGTCTGTTTAGGAAAGTCCGGACTATCGGACCAATTACGTCACAGTCACGTGAGCGGAATCTAGTCAACATCCAAGCATGAGTCGCGGCAATACATGGGGAGACGAGGAAACCAGGTATTTCATTGAAATTTGGTCGGATGATACTATAAAGACTGAATTGGACACAAGCCGCTGGTGGGAACACTGGTACGAGAGTTGGCAACATTGACAAAATAGGGCAAAAATTATAAAACTAGTAACTGGGTCCATTATCTGGGAGTATTTCCTGCAACAGTGTAGTGCGCTCATCTACTAACCAATCAGGGTCGAGTATAGAGAGACGCACGCTGTACACGCATTGACGACATGACGTTCTAAAGTCCGTTGGTCCACTTGATTCAATACAGTGTGAATGAAGACTGTAAATAAAGTCCGGATTATAAGTACAGTGTGAAAAGGCAAAAAAACGGTTTTGGTCCGGACTTTACCATGTGAATACGAGTGCTTAAGGGTTAAATCCAGACGTTTAAGGGTTAATGTTTGTGTGACATATACATCCACTCACAGATGCCAAACTAAAATAAGGTGTCAGACACCCTTGGGTGCAAATGCTGCAGCTTCTGTTACCAAGACATTTTTTTTTTATCTTTTTTTCCAGGAAAAAAAGTCATGTCCTTCACTATTGCCTTCATCTTCATCATCTTCATCATCATCATCATCATTTTCATCATCATCATCATCATCATCATCAAATCCTGTTGTCCGTCTCATTAGGAAGAGTGCAGTGTGTTTGTGCACAAACAGCTGTGGTGTCAGCATACGCTAATGTTAGCAGCATTAGCAGCGCATGCTAATGTTAGCAGCATTAGCAGGTGGTGCATGTGTTTGGCCTGAGGACATGAGCTACTAAAACCAACTGCACTCAGATCAGTCACACTCTGAAGTCATGTTTCCACTAGTAACATTTCCTTAATGGGATAGCACTGAGTTTACAGTACCTGGTTGTCATAGCAATAGTACTGACTTTACAGTACCTGGTCGTCGTAGCGGTAGTACTGGTCTAGGTCTGTCAAATAATTCACATACTTTACATTAGCCGCACATTCACCCATTCACACACATTCTCCGGTTCTGTCAGGCCTACTGGGAGACTAACTTAGGCCCAAGGACACTTGGACAGGTAGACAGCCAGAGCTGGGCCGTGAACCACCAGTCATTGGACGACCCGCTCTTCCAACTGCCCACCCCCCACCCCACCCAAGTCAAATCAGACTGAAGAAAATGAGTTTGCGACTCCTGTTTGAACACAGTTAAACGATTATGTGCATGTGACAACAGGTGGAAGGGTGTATGTGTGTACTTTTGTGTCAGTGGGTGGAAGTGTGTACATGGCAGCGGTATGGTTGGGTGGGTGTGGCCTGCCGTCTGCGGCTCCAGATTAACTTCCTGAACTCACTGCTTTGATAACGTGGCTTTGATCCCCCCTTCGCCTTCGTTCCTCGTCCACCTTTAGGCTCGTTTTTGTTGTCACTTTCAACTGTCACACAGACAGGATGCACAATTAAACACACACACACACACACACACACACAGGTTATTTAATATATGCAGCGTCTGTGACATTTATTGACATCTGACGAAGGCTTTCTGAAGTTTCTGCACAACTGTGACTCAAACGAAAACTCTGACCAACATTTAATTACCAGACAGTCATTTAAGAAACAAACAAATATCAAAACAAGGCAGTCAGAGACAGCAGACCTCCACCAAGGCATCATGTGACGACAAAACATGATGTGATGGAGCCATAGGTGTTGACCATCTGATGTCTGAAGGTCAGACCATGTGAATGAAAAAAAACACCAGATTCTATCTTGTGTGAATCCTGAGATATTACCACAGATGTGTTTTAGCTGTTGACCTTTAGTGTGACCTTGACCTTTGACCTTCATTACTCAAAATCTAATGGATTTTCCTTGACCCATTATCTACCATTCCTGAAAGTTTAATCAAAATCCGCTCTGAACTTTTTGACAGACAGACAAACATCAAAACATCATCAAAAAACAAATCTGCAGACATATGTGATGTTCTCCAGGTGACACAGATCATGTGATTACATAAAATCAACATTAGAATTACAGTCTGTTCACGTTTTAGGACCAGGCTGCGAACATTAGCCCCCCCCCCCCCTCCCCTCATACAGTCAAAGCTCTAAACTTTTTAACAGTTCTTTTTAATTGTTTCTTTGAAATACTTCTTTTTAACGGTTATTTTAAACAGTTCATCTAAACAATGCAGGTGTCAGTATTATTCTAATGATGATCCAGAAAAACTCTTCTTCTTCTTCTTCTGTGCCTCATTACCTGTAGATCAAAGTATGACTAACACACACACACACACACACACACACACACACACACACACACATACACACACACACACACACACACACACACACACACACATACACACACACATACACACACACACACCACACGCTTATTTAACTGTAACCTTTAAACACTCACTGAAGTTTATGCAAATGATTCAACCTTTGAAAAGGTAAGGCTGTCTGCAGCAGCAGCAGCATTAGCAGCAGCATAAACAGTAGCAGTAGGAGGATTAGCAGCAGCGGCAGCATTAGCAGCAGCATTAGCAGCAGCGGCAGCATTAGCAGCAGCGGCAGCATTAGCAGCAGCGGCAGCATTAGCAGCAACGGCAGCATGAACAGCAGCGGCAGCATGAACAGCAGCAGCAGCATGAGCAGCAGCAGTGGCAGCAGCAGCGGCAGCATTAGCAGCAGCGGCAGCATTAGCAGCATTAACAGCAGCATTAGCAGCATGGCAGCAGTGGCAGCAGTAGCAGCAGCGGCAGCATTAGCAGCAGCAACAGCAGCAGCAGCATTAGCAGCAGCAGCAGCATTAGCAGCAGCATGAGCAGCAGTAGCAGCAGCATTAGCAGCAGCAGCAGCATTAGCAGCAGCATGAGCAGCAGTAGCAGCAGCATTAGCAGCAGCATAAGCAGCATTAGCAAAAGCATTGACAACAGCAGTAGCATTAGCACTATTAGCATTATCAGTATTAGCATTAGAAGCTTGATGGTGTGCATTAGGTGATTCAACATTAAACTTCCTTCCATCTCTAAAATGGCGTCAAACTCATCATCATCTGTTTGTTCATCATTAGAGGCAGGAGTGTGAATGAGCTGATCCTGCAAACATTAGTGAGAGGACAGTCTTCCTGGATGGACGGACAGACAGCCTTTCTATGTCCCCCACTGGGAGGACGAGGGACAATTAACCAGTGACTTTATTCTGAATTCACTTAAAATGTGAATTATCATTTTCAACTGAAATTATGTGTTTATATGGTTCATCTGAAAGAGGAATGAGCCTTTATTCTGGATAAAACAAGAATAAAAACATCCTGTAAACAGGATTAACTGGTCAGTCCAGTGGTCAGTTGTTCTACTGCAGGGTTCCTACAGCTCAGGTCAAGTTAAATTCTAAACTTTTTAAGACTTTTTTTTAATGCCGTTTGAAATTAAATTTAAGACCAAGCCGACAATGAACCAAAATTGAAAAGGGAAAAAAACATCAGATGAATTACCTGGGGGCAGTTTTACCAACTGTTTATTTTAAATAGATCATGACTGTTTGGTCCAGTTGCTGCTACATTCATGAACCATTTGCATCAAGAAGTATATAACACACACACACCATATAAACACAGACTTGTAAAAAAAAACCAAAAAACCCTCAGTATAGTTAAAGGAATACTACACCCACTCCCATTTTCTGCTCACCCTAAATTATTTTTGTACTATATACAGCCTAAATGTTACCAAATAGTTTCAAACTAACATAAATGTTATTATTGTGTCCACATTTTTAAGACTTTTGAAAATTCAATCTAAGACATTTTAATGCCAATTAAGGCCTTATATTTAGAACAATGAATTCAATGTCTTTTAGGACTTTTCAAGGATCTGCAGGAACCCTGTACTGGTCAGTCCAGTGGTCAGTTGTTCTACTGGTCAGTTGGTTCATATTATTACTGTAACTGGTCTGTTCTTAAACCTCACCATGGATACCTGTAAATATATTGCTGTTGTTATTAGACTTGAATTAAGTGTAAGTAACTGTAATTAACTGTAATTAACAGTCTCTTCTTAACCAATAACTGTATTACAGTGTTTTATTTCATAGTTCTGATATTGTGTTTTAAAAACGTGTTTCTTTGGTTCAAATCTTAAACATGTTTTACAGCTGAGTTGACATTTTTATAACTACATAAACATAGATTCATTCAAAACATTCACATCATTGGGTTTTTGTAAGCCTAAAGAAAATAAAAACACTTAGGAAAACAATCTGGACTAATGTTGTGATAATTCATGTATCAAAGGGTTAAAATATCAGACTTTTCTACAGCATCAGTTTTATTTTGACAGGATGGATGATGTTTTTTTTGTCGAGCTTTACATGTTGCCATGGTTACTGCAGCTCTACTGCTGTACATGGAACACACCAGCAGATGTCAGTGTTGTTAAAGGAACCAACACCTGGTACTGCTGTGTGGACAGGAAAAGTGGGTGGGGCTAAACCATAATGCTGCTGTGTGAGCATGGAAAGTGGGCGGGGCTAAACCATAGCTTCATCTGCTCTTCCTCATGAATATCTATGATGAGGTATTGAACTTCTCCTCCTACAGTCTTCATCCTGTAGTCTTCCTCACACACCCTCTGATCCCCAAACTCAGTCGCCTCTCACAGCTGGGTTTGTCTGGAATCTTCCCTGGAGACTGGTGTATACGGAGCAGAAGTACAAGCCCCGCCTCCACAGCACAGGGCATTTAAAGAGTTAAAATATCAAATGAACGATTATTTATCTAGTTTTTATGATTATGACTGAGCTGGATTTATAAAAATAAAATGACATTAGAACATAAATGTAAGAGTCTTTTCTAGTGAATCTTAAATATTAACACAGATGTTAATATTTAACATCCTTTCAAAAACAATAACGTAAATGAACCAGTGTGATACATGTAAGGCTGCAGAAATATAATCATGTGATCCCATTTTCATGGAGTATTTTTTTTTTTTGCAAACATTTAGGTGTTTAAAGGGACAGTTCAGTATTTTTCAGATGAATGTGTTTGTCATCAGTGTCTTTACTCGGGTGCACCCACACTGACTTACCCCCCACAGTGTCCTGTGAGCCCAGTTCTGGTCCTGTTTTGGTCAAAGCAAACAAAAACTCAAAACCTCGTAATTGCTTGAAGCTACTTTCTCTCAATAGCGATAAATGCACGTTGTCACTGTTAACAGCTGTGCACATTAGCAAACTACCTTCATAAGTTGTTCGGCAGTGGTTGCGGCTGCTACGTGTAGGCGCACAGCTGTTAGCAGTGACAACACGCATTGATCACTATTGAGAAAAAGTAGCTTCAAGCAATTACGAGGTTTTGAGTTTTTGTTCCGTGACGATTTTGTTGTGTAAATAAATCACTCATTCAAACACATACTGTTTTGAGAAGAAACATGTTTTATTTTAGTGACCCTAGGAAACCTGCTGGGACTTGTCATATCCCTCCTCACAGTCCCTTTTCCCTTCACTGTCTTTCCAGTCTGCTCCCTGTCACCTCTCACCTTATTTGTTTCACCTGGTCCTCAACACACCTGTCCTCATTACCTCTCCCTATTTATGTGCTTTCCTCTTCTATCTCCGTTGTCAGTTCACCCCACATGATTGATTTCATCTTGGCTCCTGCTTCCCGACGGACCGTGGCACCCGTGGGACAGATCAGTATTTGTGTTCATGTTTTTGTGCTCGTTAATAAAGAGCCTGTGTTTCTGAAAGCGGTTGGTGTCTGCATTTGGGTCCAATCCACTAAACATCCCCAACGGGACTACTTTCATTTTGGACCAAAACCGGACCAGAACTGGGCTTGTGGAGATGGATTGTGACAATTACAATTAAGGAGTTGCAATAATCTAATCTAAATGTAATAAATGTATGAATTAATTTTTCAGCATTATTTTTAGACAGAATATTCCTAATTTTGGCTAATGTTGCACAAGTGCAAAAAGCCTGTTCTGCATGTTTGGTTACTGTGTGGTTTGAATGAAAGATCTGGATGAAATAAAACTAACTGTGGCACTGGGTGTTACACTTAAGTTGTCTAAAGTAACTATCTGGTCAGTTAGGGAGTCTCCCGCATTTTTTGGACACATGTACTTATCTATTTGCCTGATCTGATTGATTGATTGATTTATTAATCAATAAATATAGTTGTGTGTCATCCGCGTAAACAATGAAAGTTAATGCCATGACTTCTAATGATGTTACCTAAAGGGAGCATATATAATGTAAACAAAATAAGTCCAAGGACTGACTCTTGAGGAACGGCATAAGTAACTCTGGAGAACGGTGATTGATTAACTTTGATTAACTTTAACAAATTGGTAGCAATTAGATAAATCTGATTTAAAGCAGCAGAGGGCTGCTCCTCTAATTCCTATATTACATTCTTATCTGTGCACTAAGATACTGTGGTCAATGGTGTCAAAGGCTGCACTAAGGTCCAATAACACCAGGATCGATACTAATCCATCATCAGCGGATAATAATAAGTCATTAGTGACTTTGACTAATGCAGTCTCAGTGCTGTGGTGAGCACGAAAACCAGACTGAAACTGTTCAAATAAACTATTATGCTGCAGGTGCTGACACAGCTGTTTAACTACTACTCTTTCTAGAACTTTTGAGAGGACGGGCAGATTAGGTATAGGCCTAAAATTGGCTAGAATGTGAGAATCTAGGGTAGGTTTTTTTTTCAAAATTGGTTTAATAGCAGCATATTTAAATGACTGCGGCACATATTTAGTAATTAATTAAGTGTTAAGTGAATGAATTGAAGTGATTGTAAAAAAAAAAAAAAGCCTAGGCTTTTGTGTCTTGTTTTTGTCTTATTTTCCGTATATCATCCTGTTTTTTGTCATTGTTGGAGTCTTGGGTCTTTTATTTTCTTATGTGGTTTCATGTTCACGCTTTCTAAGTTGTGTTGTCTCTGCCCCTGTAATCCTTTCACCCATTCATGTCACCTGTTATATCCCCTCTCGTTTCTTACAGTAGGGTGCGAGTTTGTTATTTTTCCTCTGGTTATAAATTATGAGCATTTTATTTTGTCTACTTCCTGGGTTTGACCCTGTTTGTCCCGTGGTTTTTGTATTTTCTATTCTATTTGGACCTCTTTCTGCACCCTGGTAACATGTTTTGGCCTTTTTTTGGACTAATTGACCTATTTTCGCCTGACCTCTGATGTTAAATATGAAGCACAAGATATTGTCGGATTTAACAAAATCTTTCAATAACCCTGCTTTAAGGTAAAGCTCATACATTTTGAAAATATAACATTCATTTGATGTCATGATGTCAAAACGTGACCTCATGGAGCCTATGGGTGTTATCTCATCTGATGTCAGAAGGTCAGACGAAGTGAATGAAAAAAACATCTGATACTATCTGGTCTGGATTCTGAGATATCACCACTTATATGTTTTAGATGTTGACTTCTCTGTGACCTTGACCTTTGACCTTCATAGCTCAAATGTAATGGTTTCTTCCTTCACATTATTAATCATATCTGAAAGTTTCATAAAAATCTATCCATAACTTTTTCAGTTATCTTACTGACAATCAAACACGAGGTAAAACATGACCTCCTTCGCGGAGGAAATAAAAACTCATGTCTAATGAGTTTCCAGAATCAATAGGAGACACTGAATAAAACCAGAATGAAGGACGTCTGCTCTAAATAACTGTGACCTGGAAAAACACGTCCAAGGTCAAACACCAACAGCTGGAATCATATGTGTGTGTGTGTGTGTGTGTGTGAGTGTGTGTGAGTGTGTGTGTGAGTGAGTGAGTGTGTGTGTGTGCGTGTGAGTGAGTGAGTGTGTGTGTGACAGTGTGTGTGACAGTGTGAGTGTGTGTGTGAGTGAGTGAGTGTGTGTGTGTGCGTGTGAGTGAGTGAGTGTGTGTGAGTGTGTGTGTGTGTGTGTGTGTGTGTGTGTGTGTGTGTGTGTGTGTGTGACGACATGTTTGACAGTAAATCTGAGCTGGTGTCCAGACGTCTCTACGTTCTGACGCCACTGTGGGACCGATTAAACGTGCCTTCAGATGCACCTGTCCTGCCACAGAATATATTTAACCCTCTGTGAGACCACGTCATTTATAAATCACACTTTAAAAAAAGATTTTTAAAAAAGTCATACAAACCTCTAACCAATCATACTGATGCAGAAATGTTAAATAATTTATAATGTAACTAACTGCACTGCTTCAGACTTCTGTTGTTTTGGGTTGAACCACATTTCATTTGTAGTCGTCCATGAACTTTTCAGAATTCATAACTAACATGAATATTTTTATGTATTTTTTATGATTTTAGAATCCTTCCAAAATGAAATGTTCAAAATGTTTTTCAGTCAAACATATTCATGGATAATGAAGACACAGTTTTTTTACATTAAAAAATCATGAAAAAATATATACCCTAACATATAACCCTCCTCTAATATATATTTAAAATAAAGGTCAAAGGTTAATTACGTCCATCACGGAGGTTATATTTTATAGTTTGTCTGTCAGCAACATTACTCAAAAATATATGGATGGATAAAAACATTTTCAGGATGTGTCACAAGGAACAAATGATTAAACTTTGGTGATGATCCAGAAGAGATCCTGGATTTGGGATTGAATCCGAATCCAGGATTGCTTTTCATTCTCTGGGTTAGAACGATTGGTGCAGCCATAAACGACACAAAACATACTCATCAAGCTACTTCACTTCCTGCCCTACATGTGAAAATATCTGACTATCAAACAATCTGATTATATAGGAATATGGCGTCACCATCGCTCTACAGTGCACTCATTTCACTCGCATTTGCAGCAAATATTTCAGCGTGTGAACGAGGAAAACAAAACAGTCGCACATGTGCGAGTGCTTCTTGCAGCACACAATAAGACACACAGACCTGAGGAGTTAATGAAAACCTACTAGAAATGAATTAAAACTGTGTGAACAGCTCCACATAGTCGAGACGAACACGGCACATATTGAAAGGGTTAATCATTCTAAAATGGATCTAATAACAAGGCAGCCAATACAACGTTCTAAAATGTATCAAAGGACAAAGCATCCCATAATACAAAGTTATGTTATGGTCTGCTCTAAATTAACACAAATGACAGCAGTCATTCAAGAATGTTGGTATCTGTGCGTAAGTACTGCACTGTAAATAAATAAACATTTAAAACTAAAACCGACTTGTGCCCCTATTTTTTGTGTGCTCCTAAATTTTTTAACTTAGGGGCACGTGTGCTCCTGGAAAAAAAAGTTTTTTAAAGTGTAGAGCCCTGGGCGTCACATGAAATCTTACTTATTGTAACCTTGACCTTTGACCTTTATTCAAATGGTTCATTGCATCTGATGTGCATTACCTATATGTATATGTCCATGTAATTTCATGGTGATATCTCAAGTATAGCATGATATGTCTCACACACACATTCTTGTTTCCATATCTCATGGGGACCAAGTTCATAATCATCACTTGCAGGTAAAGTGTTCATGACTAGTGAACACACACTTCATGACATGAAGTTCATGACTAGTCACCTGGTGTCCCCTTTCCCCCCTCCCCCCCTGGGGGGAGTGGTGGCTCTCCTGACAGTGTCTGCACGGGAGCCATGGACGACAGGATCTGGAGTATCTCGCCTGTGCTGACCTGTGACCCCGGACCACCGCCCCTGCCTGTCTGGACCAGCCCCCCCTCCTGCATTTATACATGGACGTTCATCTATAGCCTGTCCGTCCATGGGAGTGGATCTGTCCTTCAATGTGGTTCTCCTCAAGATTTCTTCTTTTTCCCACTGGGTTTGGAAGTTTTTTCTTGCCGAGAAGGAGGGTCTAAGGACAGGGGGAGGGTCTAAGGACAGGGGGAGGGTCTAAGGACAGGGGGAGGGTCTAAGGACAGAAGGAGGGTCTAAGGACAGAAGGAGGGTCTAAGGACAGGGGATGCTTGGGACTTTTTTCATGTATCTCTGTAGTTGATTGTGTTTTTGTAAAGCCCTCTGAGACGACTTTGTTGTGATTTAGGGCTTTATAAATAAAATTGAATTGAATAAAGTGGCCATTGGGTAGTGAGCATAAACACGTCTTTAAAATTAGTTTTTAAATTCTAAAAAATAAAAAAAAATCATGCAAAAAACAAATTAGATAAATCAAATTAACAATTAAAGAATAATAATAGTAATAATAAAAAGTCAGCACATCCCCAAATCTTTGAAAAATAAATGTTTCACTTCGCACCGGTTTCCCTCATGCTTTATGGGGGCTTCTGAAAAAAATTAAATAATGTATTCTTAACATAGATTTATATTTTACTAGTGGGGACCAACATTTATACCCTTGTGGGGACCTGAATTTTGATCCCCATAGTGTCAGATGTGGCTGACTGTGTAAATATATCAATGTCCCCATAGAGATAGAATACAACCACACACACACACACACATTATTGTTTCCATGTCTCATGAGGACTAAGTTTGTAATCAAGGAACCATTGGATAGTGAGTGTACACATATTTTTTTTGTTTTTTATAAAATCATTCATTCATTCATCATCATCTGAACCCGCTTCATCCACACCTGGGTCACGGGCATCACTGGGGGCCTAATCCAGCTACAATGGGCGAAGGCGGGGTACACCCTGTATGAGATGCCAGTTCATCTCAGGGCTGAACATATATAGACAAACAATCACTCTCACATTCACACCTATGGACAATTTTAGATTAACCAATTAACCTATCAGTGCATGTGTTTGGATGGTGGGAGGAAACCGGAGTGCCCGGCGAAAACCCACGGGGACACGGGGAGGAAATGCAAACTCCACACAGAAAGGTCTGGTACGGGATTCAAACCAGGGTCCTTCTTGCTGTGAGGCACGAGTGCTAACCACTGCACCACCGTGCCACCCTAAAATAAAATCTTAAAATGTAAAATAAATAACATTTTTGAAAGGTGATTACAATATAGGGCGGTTGTGGCTCAGTTGGTAGAGCGGGTCGTCCAATGACTGAAGGGGCGGCGGGTCCCGTCCCGGTTCTGGCTGTCCATATATCCAAATGTCCTTGGGCAAAGACACTGAACCCTTTGTTAGTCTCCCAGTAGGACTGACAGAACCTTAGAAACTTACTGGTGTATGAGTGTGTGTGAATGGGTGAATGTGAGGCTAATGTAAAGAGCTTTGAACCATGAAGGTGGAAAACAACTACATATGTTCAGAACATTTATCATTTTACAATAATCTTTCTCAACTAATGTTGGGCGAGATTAATAAGAATGAAGACGCAGTGATGAACAGTAGAAAATCACCATTTAATCTACAGAGTTAGACAGGTTCATACTTCATGTCTGATCTGAACAGGTGTTTAGGCACACTGACATACATTTAAAAATATCATATATTATAGCATATATTATTCTATGTAGCATAAAACCTCTTTACCATAACAACATATGCACTTCATCATTGGCTGTACAAAAATACATTTAAATCTTCTCTCTCTGCACATGGTGTGCATGTGTGTGTTCATGTGCAAATGTACATGTTTCTACTCAGAGGTGGTCGAAGTACTCCCGTTCTGTACTGAAGTAGAAGTACAGGTACTGCTGTGGAAAAATATTCTGGTAAAAGTAGAAGTACTGATTCAACTGCCTTACTGAAGTAACAGTGAAAAAAAAAAGTACAACTTCTCAACTGTAATAAAGTAAAAAGTAAAACTGCATGTCTTTGCTATGGATGAAATAATACTTCTTTAAGCAGGAAAAAACATAAATGTCAAAAGTTACAATTATTATATAGAAAGTTACAACCAGCCAGGGCTTCCCGTTGTCACCAGGTTCTGTTCTTTTATAGACAGAATTTCTAGGTGCAGCCGGGTGGGTGAGAGAGGATCTCGTCTCTGCTTTTTGCGGATGATGTGGTCCTCCTAGCGTCATCAGGCAGTGAAGCGGCTGGGATGAAGATCAGCTCCTCCCATTCTGAGGCTATGGTTCTCAGCCAGAAAAGGGTAGAGCTCCCTCTCCAGGTCGGGGGGAAGGTTCTGCCTCAGGTGGAGGAGTTTAAGTACCTCAGAATCTTATTCACAAGTGACGGAAGGATGGAGCGTGAGGGCGACAGGCAGATTGGGGCGGAGTCCGCAGTAATGAAGGTGCAATCTGTTGTGATGAAGAAGGAGATGAGCCAAAAGGCGAAGCTCTCGATTTACTGGTCGATCTACGTTTAGACCCTCAACTATGGTCACAGGCTTTGGGTCATGACCGAAAGAATGAGGTCATGGATACAAGCAACCAAAGTGAGTTTCCTTCACAGGGTGGGTGGGCTCAGCCTTAGAGATAGGGTGAGAAGCTCAGACATCCGGGAGGGGCTCGGAGTAGAGCCGCTGCTCCTCCACATCCAGAGGAGCCAGGTAGTGAGGATGCCTCCTGGACGCCTCCCTGGGGAGGTGTTCCGGGCATGTCTATCTGGGAGGAGACCTCGGGGCTGACCCAGGACACGCTGGGGAGATTATATCTCTGGGAAGGCCTGGGAACGCCTCGGGATTCCCTTGGAAAAGCTGGCTGAGGTG
This sequence comes from Siphamia tubifer, assembly GCA_020466265.1. Lineage (NCBI taxonomy): Eukaryota > Metazoa > Chordata > Actinopteri > Kurtiformes > Apogonidae > Siphamia > Siphamia tubifer. The sequence goes on from CM035797.1 coordinate 5,724,988, forward strand.
ACTGGAGTGAGGGAAGTCTGGGCTCCTCTGCTGAGGCTGCTGCCCCCATGACCCGGACCCGGATAAAGCGGAAGACGACGAGAAGAAATTTAGAATTTCTCTCCTTCACTGATTTTCCCTCTGAACAATGTATTTTTCATTCTGTCACATCTGTTTAGTTGGAAAAAGTAACCAGTGTATTCTGAGAATGTAAAGAGTATAAAGTACAGATATTTATGAACAAATGTAGGGAGTAAAAGTAAAAAGTTGGCAGAAAAATAAATACTCCAGTAAAGTACAGTAAAGTAAAAAATCTACTTAAGTACAGTAAAGGAAGTACTTGTACTGAGTTACTTCCACCTCTGGTTCTAGTGGAGAGTTTTCATGTGTGTGTGTGTGTGTGTGTGTGTGTGTGTGTGTGTGTGTGTGTGTGTGTGTGTGTGTGTGTGGTCCACGGCTTCAACTGTTTCAGCCAAAATCGATGCGTGGTCGGTACTCGAGAACCATGGGATACGTCTGTGGAACAAACCAGAACAAAGTGCATTAGTGATGGAACAGGAAGCACAGGGTCCACCATCCGCCGTGCGTCAGGTGGGAGGGGCTATTGGTGGTGGCTGTGGCTCAGTTAGTAGAAGTGGGTCATCCAATAACGGAAGGGTTGGTGGTTTGAATCCCGCTCTGTCTGATCTATCAGATGGCTCCACTGGTGGATAAAGAAATAGTACCAGTGCAGAAGCCCATGATTATTGTGGTACCCCCCCGGTTGTGTTGGTAGAGGACCAAGTCAAAGAGGCTGGTATATTTGGGCTGACAGTCATGGAACTGGGAGGAAGAAGTGACGACACCCGCAACAGATGTTGTCAGCTAGTGTTCGATAGCCCTGAGTTAGTCAAGATGATGGACAGATTCTTCATCTAATCGCATACAAGGATTGAAAACGTATTGGTTGAGGTTGTCTAAAAAACCCACAGTGACCTGAAGAACTGATGGGACAGTGTTGTGTCCAGTTGTTTTGAGTTTTAGTCATGGTGTTGTCTGTGAGTGGGACACTCACATGTGTCCCACTGACATGTGTCCAACTGACATGTGTCCCACTGACACATGTCCCACTCACATACCTCCCACTGACATGTGTCCACTGACATGTGTCCCACTGACACGTGTCCCACTCACATACGTCCCACTGACACATGTCCCACTCACATACGTCCCACTGACACATGTCCAACTCACATACGTCCCACTGACACATGTCCAACTCACATACGTCCCACTGACACATGTCCAACTCACATACGTCCCACTGACATGTGTCCCACTCACATACGTCCAACTGACACATGTCCCACTCACATACGTCCCACTGACATGTGTCCCACTCACATACGTCCCACTGACACGTGTCCCACTCACATACGTCCAACTGACACGTGTCCCACTCACATACGTCCCACTGACATGTGTCCCACTCACATACGTCCCACTGACACGTGTCCCACTCACATACGTCCCACTGACACGTGTCCCACTCACATACGTCCAACTGAAACGTGTCCCACTCACATACGTCCAACTGACACGTGTCCCACCCACATACGTCCCACTGACACATGTCCAACTCACATACGTCCCACTGACACGTGTCCCACTCACATACGTCCCACTGACATGTGTCCCACTCACATACGTCCAACTGACACGTGTCCCACTCACATACGTCCCACTGACACGTGTCCCACTCACATACGTCCCACTGACACGTGTCCCACTCACATACGTCCCACTGACACGTGTCCCACTCACATACGTCCAACTGACACGTGTCCCACTCACATACGTCCCACTGACACGTGTCCCACCCACATACGTCCCACTGACACGTGTCCCACTCACATACGTCCCACTGACACGTGTCCCACTCACATACGTCCCACTCACATTGTCTCCGTGCAGCCTCCATCGGGTCATGTAGATGAACTCCAGAGTGTGATCTCTGCCCATGATCTCCCCATTACACAGGACGTCCAGCTGCAGATGGCAGGGAAACACATCACAAATGAAAATAATTATCTACAACAATTAGAATTATTAATATACATTATTAACTAATTTATAAGTATAACCATTTTTTAATACTTTAAACATTTCTAAGATTGCAAAAGAAACTTATCACTGTGTAGCTTTAATATGGATGATTATTATTAACAGAGGTGGAAGTAACTAAGTAAAAGTACTTCATTACTCTGCTTAAAGTTTTTAGGTATCTGTACTTTACTGGAGTATTTAGTGTTTTTTTCTTTAGTTTTTACTTTTACTCCTCACATTTATATAAATATCTGTACTTTATACTCTTTATATTTATATAAATATCTGTACTTTATACTCTTTACATTTATATAAATATATGTACTTTATACTCTTTACATTTATATAAATATATGTACTTTATACTCTTTACATTTATATAAATATGTGTACTTTATACTCTTTACATTTATATAAATATATGTACTTTATACTCTTTACATTTATATAAATATATGTACTTTATACTCTTTACATTTATATAAATATATGTACTTTATACTCTTTACATTTATATAAATATCTGTACTTTATACTCTTTACATTTATATAAATATCAGTACTTTATACTCTTTACATTTATATAAATATCAGTACTTTATACTCTTTACATTTATATAAATATATGTACTTTATACTCTTTACATTTATATAAATATATGTACTTTATACTCTTTACATTTATATAAATATATGTACTTTATACTCTTTATATTTATATAAATATCTGTACTTTATACTCTTTACATTTATATAAATATATGTACTTTATACTCTTTACATTTATATAAATATCAGTACTTTATACTCTTTACATTTATATAAATATATGTACTTTATACTCTTTACATTTATATAAATATATGTACTTTATACTCTTTACATTTATATAAATATATGTACTTTATACTCTTTACATTTATATAAATATATGTACTTTATACTCTTTACATTTATATAAATATATGTACTTTATACTCTTTACATTTATATAAATATATGTACTTTATACTCTTTACATTTATATAAATATATGTACTTTATACTCTTTACATTTATATAAATATCTGTACTTTATACTCTTTACATTTATATAAATATATGTACTTTATACTCTTTACATTTATATAAATATCAGTACTTTATATTCTTTACATTTATATAAATATATGTACTTTATACTCTTTACATTTATATAAATATATGTACTTTATACTCTTTACATTTATATAAATATATGTACTTTATACTCTTTACATTTATATAAATATCAGTACTTTATACTCTTTACATTTACATAAATATATGTACTTTATACTCTTTACATTTATATAAATATATGTACTTTATACTCTTTACATTTATATAAATATCTGTACTTTATACTCTTTACATTTATATAAATATATGTACTTTATACTCTTTACATTTATATAAATATATGTACTTTATACTCTTTACATTTATATAAATATATGTACTTTATACTCTTTACATTTATATAAATATCAGTACTTTATACTCTTTACATTTACATAAATATATGTACTTTATACTCTTTACATTTATATAAATATATGTACTTTATACTCTTTACATTTATATAAATATCTGTACTTTATACTCTTTACATTTATATAAATATCTGTACTTTATACTCTTTACATTTATATAAATATATGTACTTTATACTCTTTACATTTATATAAATATCTGTACTTTATACTCTTTACATTTATATAAATATATGTACTTTATACTCTTTACATTTATATAAATATATGTACTTTATACTCTTTACATTTATATAAATATCAGTACTTTATACTCTTTACATTTACATAAATATATGTACTTTATACTCTTTACATTTATATAAATATATGTACTTTATACTCTTTACATTTATATAAATATCTGTACTTTATACTCTTTACATTTATATAAATATATGTACTTTATACTCTTTACATTTATATAAATATATGTACTTTATACTCTTTACATTTATATAAATATCTGTACTTTATACTCTTTACATTTATATAAATATATGTACTTTATACTCTTTACATTTATATAAATATATGTACTTTATACTCTTTACATTTATATAAATATATGTACTTTATACTCTTTACATTTATATAAATATCTGTACTTTATACTCTTTACATTTATATAAATATATGTACTTTATACTCTTTACATTTATATAAATATATGTACTTTATACTCTTTACATTTATATAAATATCTGTACTTTATACTCTTTACATTTATATAAATATCTGTACTTTATACTCTTTACATTTATATAAATATATGTACTTTATACTCTTTACATTTATATAAATATCTGTACTTTATACTCTTTACATTTATATAAATATATGTACTTTATACTCTTTACATTTATATAAATATATGTACTTTATACTCTTTACATTTATATAAATATCAGTACTTTATACTCTTTACATTTACATAAATATATGTACTTTATACTCTTTACATTTATATAAATATATGTACTTTATACTCTTTACATTTATATAAATATCTGTACTTTATACTCTTTACATTTATATAAATATATGTACTTTATACTCTTTACATTTATATAAATATATGTACTTTATACTCTTTACATTTATATAAATATCTGTACTTTATACTCTTTACATTTATATAAATATATGTACTTTATACTCTTTACATTTATATAAATATATGTACTTTATACTCTTTACATTTATATAAATATATGTACTTTATACTCTTTACATTTATATAAATATCTGTACTTTATACTCTTTACATTTATATAAATATCTGTACTTTATACTCTTTACATTTATATAAATATATGTACTTTATACTCTTTACATTTATATAAATATCAGTACTTTATACTCTTTACATTTATATAAATATATGTACTTTATACTCTTTACATTTATATAAATATATGTACTTTATACTCTTTACATTTATATAAATATCAGTACTTTATACTCTTTACATTTACATAAATATATGTACTTTATACTCTTTACATTTATATAAATATATGTACTTTATACTCTTTACATTTATATAAATATCTGTACTTTATACTCTTTACATTTATATAAATATATGTACTTTATACTCTTTACATTTATATAAATATCAGTACTTTATACTCTTTACATTTATATAAATATATGTACTTTATACTCTTTACATTTATATAAATATATGTACTTTATACTCTTTACATTTATATAAATATCAGTACTTTATACTCTTTACATTTATATAAATATATGTACTTTATACTCTTTACATTTATATAAATATATGTACTTTATACTCTTTACATTTATATAAATATCTGTACTTTATACTCTTTACATTTATATAAATATATGTACTTTATACTCTTTACATTTATATAAATATATGTACTTTATACTCTTTACATTTATATAAATATATGTACTTTATACTCTTTACATTTATATAAATATCTGTACTTTATACTCTTTACATTTATATAAATATCTGTACTTTATACTCTTTACATTTATATAAATATATGTACTTTATACTCTTTACATTTATATAAATATCAGTACTTTATACTCTTTACATTTATATAAATATATGTACTTTATACTCTTTACATTTATATAAATATATGTACTTTATACTCTTTACATTTATATAAATATCAGTACTTTATACTCTTTACATTTACATAAATATATGTACTTTATACTCTTTACATTTATATAAATATATGTACTTTATACTCTTTACATTTATATAAATATCTGTACTTTATACTCTTTACATTTATATAAATATATGTACTTTATACTCTTTACATTTATATAAATATCTGTACTTTATACTCTTTACATTTATATAAATATATGTACTTTATACTCTTTACATTTATATAAATATATGTACTTTATACTCTTTACATTTATATAAATATCAGTACTTTATACTCTTTACATTTACATAAATATATGTACTTTATACTCTTTACATTTATATAAATATATGTACTTTATACTCTTTACATTTATATAAATATCTGTACTTTATACTCTTTACATTTATATAAATATATGTACTTTATACTCTTTACATTTATATAAATATATGTACTTTATACTCTTTACATTTATATAAATATATGTACTTTATACTCTTTACATTTATATAAATATCAGTACTTTATACTCTTTACATTTACATAAATATATGTACTTTATACTCTTTACATTTATATAAATATATGTACTTTATACTCTTTACATTTATATAAATATCTGTACTTTATACTCTTTACATTTATATAAATATATGTACTTTATACTCTTTACATTTATATAAATATCAGTACTTTATACTCTTTACATTTATATAAATATATGTACTTTATACTCTTTACATTTATATAAATATCTGTACTTTATACTCTTTACATTTATATAAATATATGTACTTTATACTCTTTACATTTATATAAATATATGTACTTTATACTCTTTATATTTATATAAATATCTGTACTTTATAAAAGCTACGGCCATGAGGAAGCTGAGCAAAGAACGGAACAGTTAAACTGGGAATCACTACGACTTTCCAGCCCTGGCATCAGCTGAAAAAGGGAAAGGGACTCCATACCAATGCTAAGGTGGACATGTTTCTACTGGATAGGTAAGATGATACTGTTACGATTCTATAATATTTGGACATACTAATGTCTTATGGGTAACGTATTCACCCCGTTAGTGAAAAAATGTCAGATATTGACCAAACAGAATGTTCCAGAAGGTTTAGCTCAGTTACCAACAGTGTGTGTAAACTGCTGCTGTAACAACATAAACTATTGTCATTATCCCTTAGTTTTGTCATGGTGTTTATTTAATGCTTCTAAACCTTTTGTTAGCTAAGCTTCATGTAACACAAACTGATAAATGTTGCTTTTTGTTTTCTTATTTAGGATGATAGTTGATGTTGAGTTCTGGTGAATGCTCGTGAACCTCTGTGGTCGCTCCAGACAGCAGCGCTTTCATGTATTTTTGAAGGCATGGTTTCGAGGGGTGGGCTGACAAAGAGGCATGGGTGTGTATACTTTTAAAATATAGCTGCAGGAACCATTTTCCAAGATCTCCTTCCCTACCTTTAAGCTCAGTGTGTGGCTCGTCTCCAGATTAATTCATATCATAGTCGGGGTTGTCAGGCTAAGAAATAAGTGCAATTTCTGCCTCAGCTTATCATTTCTACATGTGTTTTATTATGGATCCGTTCTACAAACACAGAACAAAGAAACAGAAAATTGTGAAAAAAAAATGTTGCCTAATTTTCTGTACATTTCATGTTCACATTTGTTCAGGTTTTTCACATTTTACTTACAAGCTAGTTTGTAAATGTAAATATTTTCTTTCTTTAATGTTATTTTGTGCACTAAAACAAAGACAAACATTTTAAGTTGTCAATTTATTTATCCATATGATGTCATTCGTCTTATTCACCTGGCGGCCATTTTTAATGCTTGAGGGGTACGGAAGTTAAACAGAAGTACACACTTCCATACATTGTCGATCACTAGCTTCAGTGAATGTTTGGGTTGGCAACATGTGGACCACTAATCTGCCGGAGTTAATGCTTGATATTGTTAAATTATTGAAAAATAGTTGAATGCGTTGCAGTGAGTGTGTTTCACCTCATAAGAGCTGGGAAGCTTGAGTTTCAGACTAAGAAACTTCTTAATTGTTCCCACGGTGACTCTGCTGGAACACCGGATGAACCTCTTCATCAGATCCTAATGAGAGCAGAGACACAGAGACACAAGCTGCGTTTTCAGTACAGTTTTTCACAAACATCGATATTCCTAAAATTTCGACAAAGAATATTTGCGCTTTGAACGTGTTTTCCATTGACAGTTGTTCTAGGCCGCAGCGTTGTAACTCCTGTTAAATATGTGACCCTCCAACACAAAACCAGTCATGTATGTCAAATTTCAGAAATTAAGATTTTAGATTCATCTGAAAACGTATTAAAAAGACTAGCGTGAGACTAATTCAACCAATCAGGCCGTTTTTTTTCTTTACTTGAGAAGGCTTTGTTCTTGGTTAGCTAAGCGTCATGTGACAAAACTGATAAATGTTGATTATTGTTTTGTTTTTTAGGATGATAATTGACTTTGAGTTCTGGTGAATGCTCGTGAACCTCCGTGATCGATCCAGAAAGCAGCGCGTTCATGTATTTTTGAAGACGTGGCTTCGAAGGGTGGGCTGACGAAGAGGCATGGGTGTGTATACTTTCAAAATATAGCAACAGGAACCGTTTTCCCAGGGTCTCAAAGTCAAATATTATGCTTTTTAAAAGCTTAGTGCTTCATATTCTGACGTTTTTCATAACCAACTGTTGTATTTGTTCTCCTCAAACACACTTATCACTGAACTGTCACTTCCTCGTCTGGGTTCATGTTCATGTATGTCTGTTCCAAACACTTCTTCTTCGTCAGTTCTACTCAATGATGTAAATGCTAATAGCACACACTGCCCCTTGCAGTGGGATTCCTGCTCTATTAGACACTCAACAGCTCTATGATAGACAAACATCTACTTTTTCAGCCTCTTGATAACAAACGATGCTAGCTAAATAAATAACTAGCGCGGGATAAAAATACGGACACATTTTTCATTATTCGTAGGCTACCCAGATGACATTTAATACCTCCTATGTGAAATTTAAGGCCGTACTTCAAAAATAGCAAAATATAAGGCCAAACAAAATAATATATGTGGTTCCCATCACATGGATAGGAAAAAATTGGGTAGTGTTATGACCTTTGGGTCATTTGTGTAAATGTTGTGTATCCTCCTGGACACAGGGTGGAGTTGTGTCCCCCTCTCTCCACTTTGTCTGTGTGTGTGTGTGTGTATGTGTCCCATTTCCTTATCCAGGTGGCTGAAGGTGATTGGCTGCAGACACCTTTTTAAAGAGGAAGCTAATGAGGCTCTGGGCTCTTCACCTTCTCCATGCTGTTGGATGGGTCACTTGGAGGACAACTTAAATCTTTTGAGAATTTGGTAGAAACAGACGATTGATTGTTTAATTCATGTTCAATCCCTTTTTTCTGTAGGGGAGGGAAGCCATTTTGTTTTCAGCATTTTCTCCTGTTTTTTGGTTAAGAAGTTTTAGAGCTTGTAATTCTTTTTGTTTATTAGATTAAGATGATTTTCTGTTGAAGAACCTTTTTGTTTGTTGTTTTGGCCTCACCCTCCCTGACACTTTTTGTTAAAATAATAAATATTGAAAGAATTGGATTTAATAGTAGTGTATGACCCTTTTCATTTGTGGAAGCTGGAAGAAGGTGGGGAGCCACTTTATGTTGCGCTCTGGTTCCCCTAGTCTGGGACGTAACAGTAGGTAGGTCGGTCATCCATATTTTATTTTATTTACAATTTTATATACCCGTCTTCTAAAAAGAAGCTCCAAAAATTCAGATTTAATATCAGTTATTCTTTCCAGCAGTTAGAAAATCAACACATTGCCTCAGATTTTCCATGTACATGTACATGTATATTTACAGAATGTTTTAAGAGAGCATAAATTAATTTTAGATGATTGAAATACAATAAAATCTGATTTGACATCAACATTTTGTGTTTTATTGATTTTTTTTCAACAAAAATACAGTTTAACTACAAATGTAAATTCTATCCACATCTAAATATTATTTCAATGAAATAAAGGCCCCAATATTGAAGGCTTTAGTGGACATATACAGCTATCAATTTACTGTTCAACTTATTTCCTCTTACCATACTGCTGTTTTGTTACTGGCTTCTTGACATTCCTCACAATCTTGACAGAGCGGGAGTACAGTTTTTAAATTTATTTTTTAGCTCTGGAAGAGGATTTGTATTTGGTTCCCCACACCAGGCACACAAGTCTGTGTGACCAAGAGATGCTCCATAAAGATATGAAACCATCTTCCCAATTAATAAAGAAACGCTGGTGTTTTTGAAACAAACCAAGTGTGAAGTGAGTGGGAAATTAACAGACCATGTACGAAAGATTCATCAAGAGGCCAACAGCCAATCAAAATTGGCGCAGCAATCACATGCATTGAGGGTTGTTTTGATGGACATGGACACCATGTATATGGTCGTCGTTTGTCGCTAGTCATAAATCACAATGGTCAGACAGGTGACAGATGTTGGTAAACATGAATACGGACTAAATATGGAGAAATAAATTCTCTCATCATCAGTCATTGGGAATTTCGAAGATAAGAGTCGGCAGTCGGCCGCTTCATTATATTTAATTTATTTTGAAAACTGATAAAATGTCTACTACTACTGTCTAATTGACGTCCTGAGAGGCTGAAGGCAAATTTCCACCATGGTGGATAATAAAGTTTTTCTTATCTTATCTTATCTTATATAGTCGGCATTTTCGTCGTAAAAAAATTGGGTCGGTCGGGTGACCGGAACCACACGTGCTATTTTGTTTGGCCTAATGGTTTTTAAGACCTTAAAAACCACATATTGTAAATAACACATTTTAAGGATCTACGGAGACCCTGTTTCCAAGATCTCCTACCCTACCTTTAATGTAGTTGTAAGTGTCCTCAGTATGAGACATGTCCAAACCTTCCATTTCTACAAACCCACCGTCACCGTGTTCTCCGCCGTCTGGCCCGTGTTGCGGAGACAGTCCAGACATATGGCTATCTGAGGATCGCTTCTGTGGTAGTCTTCATCACCAGCACCTTCGTCATCTTCACCATCATCACCACCGCAAACACCATCGCCTCTGAGGTCAGGTAGTCCGAGTCTCTGACACGTCAAGTTTTCCACTGGGAGAAGAAACCCGGACAGAAAGGTGAGTGCGCCGACTACTGTAGTCTGATCTAGTCCAGTCCAGTCTAGCCTATTGTAGTCTTGTCTATTCTAGTCTAGTTCAGGCTAGTCTATTCTAGTTTACCGTAGTCTAGTCTAATCTATTGTATGCCAGTCCAGTCTAGTCCAGTCTATTGTAGTCCAGTCCAGTCCAGTCTTGTCTACTGTAGTCTAAACCAGTCCAGTCTATTGTAGTCCAGTCCAGTCTAGTCCACTGCAGTCTAATCCAGTCCAGTCCATTCCAGTCTAGTCTAGTCTATTCTATTCTAGTCCAGTCCAGTCTAGTCTAGGCCAGTCAAGTCTACTGTAGTCTAGTCTAGTGTATTCTAGTCCAATCCAGTATAGTCTAGTCTAGTCTAGTCCAGTCCAGTCTAGTCTACTGTAGTCCAGTCCAGTCTGGTCCAGTCTAGTCTACTGTAACCTAGTCTAGTCTATTCTAGTCCAGTCCAGTCTAGTATAGTCCAGTCCATTCCAGTCTAGTCTACTGTAGTCCAGTCTAGTCTAGTGTGGATGTTCCAGTAGTTCAGGAACTTTTTACCTTGTCCATTTCCTCTGGGCTGGTTCTTCCTCCAGAATTCTACTTCCTGCTGTTCCTCTTCTAGTTCACACACACACACACACACACACACACACACACACACACACACACACACACACTTAGTGTCAGAGGTTACGACCGCACATGAACACATTTGAACACATACTTTTTTGAGAAGAAACATTTTATTTTGTTGACCCCAGGAAACCTGCCGGAACTACTTTCGCTTTGACCAAAACCGGACCAGAACTCCACTCACAGGACACGGTCAGGGGTAAGTCACTGTGGGTGCACCAGAGTAAAAAAGGTGATCCCATATGGATTAAAATATAATAAGGAAAATAATAATAAGGAAAAATAATGAACTATCCCTTTAAAACTAATGACACTTCAGATACTATTCATAGCTTCCAACTGTAGGTATATCTGCTGATGTTTGGGGATTTGAACACAGGTAAAGCTAAACAAAATATGGGCAGGTACTGAACAGGAAGTGACAAAGTAAAAGCAGATTCATGGATGAAACTGTGGATCTGTGGTTGATCAACAGCTGGTTTGTTTTATTTTGAAGGAGCTAGTGTTGTCACGATACCAATATTTTAATACCGGTACCAACATGTATTTTGATACTTTTCGATACTTTTTCAAATAAAAAGAGAACGTATTAAATGTCATTACTGAGTTTATTAATGGAAAATCTTATCAACATAAACAGTCAAATAAAAGGAATAAAAACCAGAGCAGTGAGAGCATGGAAACTTTAGTTAAAGATCAAATGAGAATCAGTATATGCCTAAATATTAAAGACATCATGTTTTATATCGAAAAAGAATTGGAAAGTAAAGAAATGCTTGTATTAAATCTGTTTTTATTTGAAAAATATCATACACATAAATGAAAATGGAATGGAAGAGCATGACTAATTCAACTATTTAAAATGGAAATTGGACATTATTTTGATCCATTAAAATGATCTAAAAACAAAAAGGTAATCAAAACTCTACAGATACTGTAAGTGAATTGAATTATATAAAATACCCCTGTACGTTTTCCCTCTGTATATTTGTATATACTGTAATTATGCTTTTTGTATATTTTTGTATTTTGTGTGTCTACCTTATAGTGTCTTGTTTTCTGTTATTACTCTGAGACTTTTGCTTTACGTAACTTTGTTTAACTTTATGTAACTAACGTGGTATGAAAAAAAAAAACTACACTAGACTGTGTCTCCGTGCAGCAGCGCACCATGCACGAATGTTCGCAAATTCATCACTGAATGTGTTTTTTTAAAAACTATTGCTCGTCTTTGAGTGACTGTTAAGAACTGAAACAAACTTTTAGATGTGTGTGGTGTACGAAGCATGATGAACTATTATAACTAGAGTACTGAGCTACAGGCTAGCTAAAAGGCTAGTCTACACCAGGGGTTCTCAAACTTTTTTGGCCCAGGTCCCCCTTGGAGGGGTGAAATTTTTCCATGTCCCCCCTCATCCTCGCGATACTGAAAATGATAAAAAAAAACACTTCTACAATGATTATTATGAAACAATGATAACCTTTTTTAATAGTGCTTTTGTACAAACCAGCGAAATTTTCAGGTATTATAATATAAATGAGCACTTCAGAAACAGAAACAAAAATTTAAAATAATTCTAAAATAATAAATGGAACAAAAGCTAAAAATAGCCTGTGACTCGCTCCGTCTCAATTTAGTCAAGCTGGCGTCAAACAGCGCTGTTACTTCCGCCCGCTCGCTACAAAATAAAACTTCCGCATTTCAAAATAAAACAGCAAAAAAAACCCCCAAAAAACGTGAATAATTTCGCGTACCCTCTGGACATGCGCCACGTCCCCCTAGGGGTCCACGGACCCCAGTTTGAGAACCGTGGGTCTACACAACACATTCTCCGCTATTGAAGGCAGGTTTTTTTTTGGCCTGACATGACTTGCTCACTTCCCAAAAATATGTTAAACTTAATGGTTTCCTGGAATTTTAATAAAAAACTGTGAGTTAGTGGGTTATCCTACCTGTCGTTCTGTGAACATGAAGGTTTGGGTGTTTGTGTTGCCAGCGTTTGGAAGTGTTTCCAGCCTTCACGACACATGTTTTAAAACGCTGCTGTCAAAGTGGTGCCTCTGTATTTGTGATTTCACCTTCCTCATTTATGGTAAAACCAAAATACTTCCAAATACTTTTTGCTCCAGGTTTCTCAGGGAGGGTAGGATTGGATGCAGCAGTTCTTCTTCTCCTCGTTACAACGCTATGTTACGCATTTGCCGTACTGTCAGAAGTATCTGTACATTTCAAAGGCAATATAGTACCTTTTTAAAGCCTCAGTACCACGGTATGGTACTAGTACCGGTATTCGTGACAACACTCGAAGAAGCTTCATATGCGATTGGGTTACGAGGTTAATGTAGTTTATAAAGTGGACCAAACAGGACTCTGTAGTTCTGTCACATGTCAGTCCACCTGTTGATGGTGACTCAATATTAATCAAGTTTCATTGTTGTTTGATTTTAACTGAAATTACAAGCTACTTTGTTAGTGACAAATGTCACACAGACGAATCTCAATAGCAGTAGAACGTGTGTATGTGTGTGTGTGTGAACAGTGTTGTGGGTAACACGATTTTTCAGTAATGTGTAATAGAGTCCTGCACTGGAGCCCTAGGCCCGAGGGGCCCGACAGCCCGAGGGCCGGGCTTCGGGCCGACGACCGTATAATTACCTCGGAGACGGGCCGGGCTCGGACATTTTTATTTTTCAATTTAATTATTTAAAAAAACCTGTGTTGTGTTTAAATGGAAACAATTTAACGCAGCAGCTGCTGCTCTCCCCGGCACCAGCACCTCCCTTATATGGGCATACGGTAGAATACCTCACTATCCGATTCGCGCCACAAACATGGAGACTGACATCAACGTTCTGGACTAAGTTTCAACTTATTACAACCCTTCAAGATGAGCCAAACGGGTTTGGTCAGTGTGTTGTATGCAAAGCTGTTCTGTCATATGACAACAAAAAAGCAAGTTCATCTCCAGAGACATTTCGAACGGGTCGGTGGCGGATCCAGCAGCGGTCAAGCTGCTGATCGAAACATGAGCCCATATTTTAACCTGCTCTTTTATGTCCACATTGATCTGTCAGAAACCGTTCGCTTATTTACAGAAATAGAATGCTGTTTTTTTCTAACTGCAGAGCATTATCCCATTTTCAGAGCGGCAGATTTAATTTACGAACGCACTCAATTAATATAGCGTTCTATCACGCTAAGACATTCTTATGGGAGGTTAAAACAAACAAACAAAAAAAGTCGGGCCGGGCCGGGTTCGGGCCTGAGAATTCTGAAAACCTGTCGGACCGGGCCGGGACTCCACCCCCTCGGGCCAGGGCTGGGCTCGGATAATAGGCCCGTGCAGGGCACTAACGTGTAATCTAAAGCGTTAGTTTTACAAATTCAGTAATCAGTAACTCCATTACTTTAAGAATTTCCTTCAATAAGGAAAAGGAAAATCCAGACTTTTCTGCTTTTATTCAGATGTAGCCGTTTGTGGATGTGTTGGCGAGACAGGGTTGTGATGCGTCTGTAGTAAAAAAGTTAATCCCATACAGATTCATGTGAAAAATACTGAACTATCCCTTTAATCAAACAATCAAAGTTAAGAACCTTCTGGAAAACTTACTTTCTCTAAGTCCAGGCACCAGCTTGAAAATGATCTCCTCCAGCGTGTTGTCCAACCTAACAATATGAAGAACAACAGGTTCTCAAAACCAGTTCTGATTGTCAACATAACCTGTTTCCACAAACGGTCTCCATTATGGATCTTAGAACTGGTTCTGACATCTGTAAATTGAGCCACTTTTGTTTGCAGAACTAAGCCCCGCCTCCTGCTGTGCTTGGAAGTGCACTACGCCATACAGATGTCCAAGCTCCAGTCTCACAATTAACTCCCAGCTACGTTGAACTTCCATGGAGCTCAGATCTAGTTCGGAGTGAGACTCCATCAGCTCCAGCTACAACAGCTGGTTGTGATTGGCAGCCATAATTTTGACTTTTTGTTGCATAATTTTGACTTTTCAATTGTATAATTTTGGCTTTGTATGTCAAAATATTGGCTTTTTATCACATCATTTTGGGTTATAACTCATAACTTGGACTTTTCATATCATAATTTGGCCTTTTTATCTAATAATTTAGACATTTTATTGCATAATTTTGCCTTTTTGTCACATATTTTTGGCTTTTTATCACATAAATTTGACTTTTATCTATTGATTTTGACTTTTTATGTCAGAATTTGGACTCATTTAAATTTTGATTTATCAGAAGAGTGTGTTTTGTTTCATGTTATAACTCAACAAGGTTGAGTTATTGTGACTGTTTAGCATCCCTTAATGCGCCTTATAGTCTAGTACTCCTTATAAATGAAATATATAAAAACAAATAAACCGTTTATTTACAATGCACCTTATAGTGTGGGAAATGTGGTAAATAAAGCATTAAACTTAACATTTACAGTGATTATGCATGGGCACTCATGCACCACATTGACCAGAACCAGCCCTGGTGATAGGCCTACAGGCGGTGCACAGGCGGTGCACAGGCGGTGCACAGGCGGTGCACAGGCGGTGCACAGGCGGTGCACAGGCGGTGCACAGGCGGTGCACAGGCGGTGCACAGGCGGTGCACAGGCGGTGCACAGGCGGTGCACAGGCGGTGCACAGCTGGGCTCATTTTTATTTGCAGACCTGCTAGCACAGGTATGGGCAAACCATTCCCAAAGGGCTGGTGTGGCTGCAGGTGTTTTTTCCAACAGCAGCAGCACACCACACTTGATTCATTTAATCAACTGATCTCAGTCTTCAGAGAGTTGATTGGTCAAATTGTGAACTCTTGTTTGGTTGGAACCAAAACCTGCAGCCACACTGGATGGAGTTAGCAGTGACTGTTTGGTAGAGGACTCACCTGAGCATCTCCAGAGGGTTGGTCTCATGCACCTGAATGCCACATCTGGGACAGTCATTACTCTCCTCAAAGTGCTGCACGATACAGCTCTTACAGACTGAAACACACACACACACACACACACACACATACAGTCAACATCTCTGTTTCATAAAACCAGTTGGACATCATAATTTTTTAACTTGCCCAACATTGGTTGGGAGAGATTATTGTAATATCACTGTGTGTGTGTGCGTGTGTGTGTGTGTGTGTGTGTGTGTTCGCAGAGACATATAATGCAATGACATGGGTATAAACATATAGCTAATGCACATCAGATGCAATGACCCATTTGTGTAAAGGTCAAAGGTCAATGTCACAATTAACTAAAAGGTCAACATTATCGGTTATAACTCAAGAACAGAAGGTCACAAAAGTTTCACATTGGTACCAAAGGATGCGGAATAACAATAATGATGAATGATGGATTGGATATACAGTATATAGTTCTTTTTTGTCCACTCAAAACGTTTCACATTAATGACCCATTATTCATTCGCTCTCACATGCACACTCTGGTGATGGTAAACTACATATTAGCAACAAACTACATACTAATAAACATAAAATGCAATTCCACAGTGTTTCCTCCAGTGCCTTATAAGACAGGTGGACTGTCAGGCCAGTAAGACCATTATCCTGCAGTTACAATATGGTTCCATGAGTGATTCACATACAGTAGACAGCACTTTGGGTGCATCTAAAGGAGAATGTATGTGTGACCTGCAGGCAGAGACGCAGCCCAAGTGGTTTTTAATTATTGTTAACAGATGAGTACTCTAATGTGTTACTGTTATTGATTGGTAACAGATTACTTTCAAAAGTAACTATACCCAACACTGGTGGTGAAGCAATAGAACATGTGTGTAGTGAAGCAGTAGAGCATGTGCGTGGTGAAGCAGTAGAGCATGTGCGTGGTGAAGCAGTAGAGCATGTGCGTGGTGAAGCAGTGGAACATGTGTGTAGTGAAGCAGTGGAACATGTGTGTAGTGAAGCAGTAGAACATGTGTGTAGTGAAGCAGTGGAACATGTGTGTAGTGAAGCAGTAGAGCATGTGCGTGGTGAAGCAGTAGAGCATGTGCGTGGTGAAACAGTAGAACATGTGTGTAGTGAAGCAGTAGAACATGTGCGTGGTGAAACAGTAGAACATGTGCGTGGTGAAGCAGTAGAGCATGTGCGTGGTGAAGCAGTAGAACATGTGTGTAGTGAAGCAGTAGAGCATGTGCGTGGTGAAGCAGTAGAGCATGTGCGTGGTGAAGCAGTAGAGCATGTGCGTGGTGAAGCAGTAGAGCATGTCCGTGGTGAAGCAGGAGAACATGTGTGTGGTGAAGCAGGAGAACATGTGTGTGGTGAAGCAGTAGAACATGTGCTTAGTGAAGCAGTAGAACATGTGCGTGGTGAAACAGTAGAACATGTGCGTGGTGAAACAGTAGAACATGTGTGTGGTGAAGCAGGAGAACATGTGTGTGGTGAAGCAGTAGAACATGTGTGTAGTGAAGCAGTAGAACATGTGTGTGGTGAAGCAGTAGAACATTTACGTGGTGAAGCAGTAGAACATGTGCGTGGTGAAGCAGTAGAACATGTGCGTGGTGAAGCAGTAGAGCATGTGCGTGGTGAAGCAGTTGTACTCACAGGTGTGCAGGCACTCGGTGACAGTGGTGGGTTTAATCAGGTATCCTCGACACAGGTAACAGGTGATGAAATGGTTGAAGTCTTTGACCAGGTGCTTCCTTCCTGTGGCGGCCATGTTTGAAGACTGTGTTTGTGACGTCGTGGCGACCGCACGACCACGGTCCAACCTGAACGACAAGGTCAGACGTGTCTTGGCAGTAATGTGGAGTGGAAGAACTGGCCAGTGCTCTTCTTCCCAACAGGACTGGACTCTAGTGGATTCACTAAACTCCACTCAGTGCACTTCACTCACTGCTACTGTGTAAAATCCTGCTCCATCTTGACCCAAAGTCTAGTTCCTAGTTAGAAATGTCTGCGACCCTGCAGACCGTTAATCCATATTAGTCCAGATGAAAACCCCTTGTATCCAGTCTGGGTTCAAATAAACCACTTGTTGAAATTCCTTGGGTCCCCAGAAAGTCCTTTGTCCTGCAGCAAAAGATCCATTTTGAGTCGTAGAGTCCCGAGATCCTTTAAAAAGTCAGTATCCATTCATTCATCGTTATGGTGACCTTTGAACCCCAGGATGATGTCACTGGGAAGACACAGACAGAATAGAACACTGGATCACATACAGAAGCCTTTAACACTAAATTAGTCTGGTTTAACTAACCTGTCTGGTTTAACTAACCTGTCTGGGTTAACTAGCCACTCTGGTTTAACTAACCTGTCTGTTTTAACTAACCAGTCTGGTTTAACTAACCTGTCTGGTTTAACTAACCTGTCTGGGTTAACTAGCCACTCTGGTTTAACTAACCTGTCTGTTTTAACTAACCAGTCTGGTTTAACTAACCTGTCTGGTTTAACTAACCTGTCTGTTTTAACTAACCAGTCTGCTTTAACTAACCTGTCTGGGTTAACTAGCCACTCTGGTTTAACTAACCTGTCTGTTTTAACTTTGTTTCATTAACCATTTTACTAGTGATCGACTGACATTGATTTAATTTTTTTTTTTTCCCATCATCGTTGTGGATGTTTCTAAGACAATGTTTGGATCAATTTAAAACAAATGTCAGAATATTGTCTTTAATTGGTGACAGTTAAACTAATAAATATGAACAAATTAACACCTGCTGTTTTACTGTGTTCTTTTTTTCTCTCCTTTCTCTTTTTAACTCTTTATTTTCTTCCTTTCTTACTTCCTCCTTTTCTCTTCTTTTTTACATTCTTCCTTTTTCTCTTATTGTTTTTCCCTCCTCTTTTTTATTTTCCCCTTTTTTGTCACATTCCTATTTTCTCTTCATTTTAAAATTCTTTCTTCTTTTCCCTATTTTTTCTCTTCCCCTCCATTTTCTCTTCATTTTCCACTATTCTTCTTTAACTTTTTCCTTCTATTTTTTTTGCTTCATCTGTCAGTAAATCATGACATTTATTATTTTTCAGTGTCTGTGATGTTTTGCAAATATGTCTGACTGAAACTTGATTTGAAGAAAATTGTGAATAAAATTGAAATTGCAAAAAGTGCCAGAAAATCACTATTCCATTATTTGTTCAAGTGGTTCATCCCTAATAGTATGTGTTAGTATGAGGATGAGTTATGGTGTGATCTGGTGATGTTTGTAAATGTTCTGAAATAATAGTGAACAGAAGTTCCACCAGAGGAACCTGACCTACATGCATCCATTACTGTGAACAGTTCTAGTCTCACACTCGCCCCCATTCTGTCCTCACCCTGATGGATCTGAAGGGATCCTGCTTTTCCTGCTTCACATATAGAATATGTTTCAACTGCTTCATATTTACTGCACACACACATACACACACTGACACACACACACACATACACACACGGACACACACACACACACACACACACACACACACGGACACATACACACACACACAGATTCTCGTTTACATGTCTCATGAGGACCAAGTTTGTAAACAAGTAGCCACTGGGTAGAGAGTGTAAATACATAAAATAATAAAATAATAATAATAATAATAATAATAATAATAATAATGAAACATTAACTTCAATTAAAAATAAATAAATGAATGAATAAATAAATAAACAAAATAAAAAAAAGAAATAAATGAAAAGAAATAAATGGAAATCATATATATATATATATATATATATATATATATATATATATATATATATATATATATATATATATATATATATATATATAAATATGACTGTGTAAATATATCAATGTCCCCATAAAAATAGGAATACACACACACAGCCTTTGTCAGAAGTGCACTTCCACTAAGTGTGTCTGCTGATCTCAGGTCTGATTCATCACACTGTGTATGTGTGTGTGTGTGTGTGTGTGTGTGTGTGTGTGTAGATTCTGTTACAACATCCATATATTGTAATGATTCATCGATCACCACTTTTGGCCCGATCACCAATACCGATCACCAAAAAATTGATCTGCCGATTGCCAATCACTGTTGATCACAGAAGGAATTTTAAATGTCCATACCTTTCATCTAGGTATAGATAGTTACAGCCCTAGATGAAACTACAGTATAGTTACATGTAGTTCATCTAATTGTACTATATATTTTTGCATTAAAAAATAGGTGAAAGTGTTTTTCATTGAATTGACCTAAAATTTTTTCTTTGACTGTTAATATCTGTAGTGTTTGCATTTCATAAATGCAGCATGGGCCGGACTGGACTGGGCCAGTTTTGGGGCCCGGGCCACACATGCGCACATGTCACATGTGCGCATGTGTTCAGTGTCATGTACGTTAAACTACACAGGTCTAAACAAAAAAATAATACAGATGTAAAGAAAAAAATCAATCAGGCCGCTACAGCTGATCCAAAACACTGCTGCCAGAGTCCTGACCAGTACCAGGATACTGGACCACATCACCCCGCTCCTCAAATCCTAAACACGTTCTTCCTGTGGGTCAAAGGACAGAACTCTAAATGTTACTCCTGGTCTATAAAGCACTAAATGGCCTTGGACCCAAATACATTCTAGACCTGCTGGTTCACTATGAAGCATCCATAGCCCTGAGGTCATAGGTCATCAGGGACAGGTTTTACTGTGTTCCCAAATCTTTTAAATGTTTTTATGGCTCTTATCTTAACTGTCTTTAAAATGCATTTTAACAATGTTTTTCTTTAACTTTCTTATATGGTTTATGTAAAAAACCTTGAATTGTCTTGTACATGAAATGTATTTAACTACATATGTGTTAAACTAGACTACACACGTGTGTTAAACTACACGTGTGCACAAACTCACTTCACACAGGAAACAGTCATTACTCTACTGGTTTTCTAACATGTCCAGTGCGCACCTCTGAAATCCCCCTTCAATGCCCCTGAATGAGATGCGCACGCGCGCTGGCGAGCACGCGGAGTGTTATTTATTCCCACAGATCAGCTTAGCTCATCCTTAAGGCGCGTCACGCACTACGTCACCAGTGTCACAATAACATCAATGGACGGCCAACATGCGCACCACGCGGACACGCACGAGACGGCTGTAGATGCCCGTAGCACACGCGCGCGCCGCAGCTCGTTACCGTACAAATGTACATACGCACACATAGATACGCGCGCGCAGCACATATCAACGGAAAAGTTGCAGAGCTCGTGTCACGGCCTTTTTTCGATACGGAAGCGGAAGGCACGCGGGGTGTTTGGCGTTAGCGTGGACAGAGAAGCGTACGCGTGTGCGCACTTTACATTTGAAGAGAGAGAGGGGGGGGGGGGGGTCCAGTACGCAGCTCAAAGTTTGGATGGAAACAAACGCCACCGACGTCTACTGACGGAAAGAGCCGAAAACACAAGCGTCCTCACCTCCGGAAACACTTCCGCTGCCCACAGTTGTGGCCCAGGCTGCCCACCAAGGTCCACCATGACACGGACAGATCCTCCTTCTGTCCGGCTCCCTGGACTGGGCACGAGGAAGACGGAACTGGTCCGCACGGGTCTGCCCCAGTCCGCCCAGCACGCGCACGCACACACACACAAACAAGCAGAGAACAGGGTGGGCGGGGCCACAAGAGACAGAGAGCAGCGGTGGGCGGGGCTACAGGAGGCACGGAACTGAAAGCGTTGTGTAACTGAGCGACAATTGGCCACTACACACACACACACACACACACACACACACACACACACACACAGCTTTCCATGTCTCATGAGGACCAAGTTTGTCATCATCACTTGTAGGTAAAGTAACAATTTTTAAAAATGAATAAATACAAAACACTTTTAAATGAAAAAAATCTTAAACATATTTTTTAAATAAAGAAAATGCAATTAAATGTAATAAAAAAAGAACAGAAAAATAAAAGAAATGGAAAACAGTAAACATCTTTAAAAAAAAAAAAAAAAAAAAAAAGGTGCCCGCTACCACCCATGATCACCCGCAGTTGCAGGTCATTGAAAAATATTCTTAATGATATTTGGGTTGTGGTCGGTTGGGTCATTTGTCGTTTGAGATAAACCTCGTAAATACACTTTATTAACTGAATTTCTGCGAAGGTGACGTACAACGTCGTCAGCATCCTACATTATGGAGGGAGCAAGAGAGAAAATAAAGTTGAGAGAGTGGAAGCTCCGAAAAAAAAAAGGAAGGTTTGGGACCCATTGGCTGAGATTTTTAAAGATGATGAACGTCTCCGTGGAAACCGGGTTTGAATGTCTCTTTGGGTGTTACAGGTTGTTGACCCCTGGTTTAGATGCTACGTTAGCATTGATAACTTTTGAACGATGAAGCAGAACAAAAATATTTTCTCAACATATTAACTTAGATACAATGACATGGTATTTTAACACAGAAATAAATGCAGGTATGTGAGTAAGGTCATGTGATGTTCATAAAGACTACTTTTTAAAAATACGGGTCGAGAAGTGGGTCGTGTCCGTCCTCTTCAAATATATTTCCTGTGGTCCGAGCTGTGAACGGGTTAGTTAAAAAAGTGGTCAGTTACCGGTTGTTTTTATATCGACCCACACATTTTGTTTTGCACTTGTTACCCCTGGGGACTTCCAGAAAAAACAAGTTAATGTGCATACTTCTCACAGATTTCATTTCTATTTTTTAATTAATCCTTGTGGGGACCTGAATTTTGGTTCCCATGGTGTCATAGGTTGCCATGGTGTGAGTGTGTAAACAGATCAATGTCCCCATGAAGATAGAAATACAAGCCCACACACACAGAATGTGTTTCTTTAGCTGCTCAGGTTCAATGTCTGCTCACTGTGGTTTAATTATTCACTTCCTATAAAACTGTAGGAATAATAACAATTACCAGAACAAATGCTTCATTATAATAAAAGCCTCCATTAACCCTCTAGTTTCCAGCTGTGCTTTTAACACACACTTTACACCTCATTTAGATTTTTTTTAAACTTATTTTGTTCATAATTTAAATAAGGTCAGAATTCAAAAGTTGTTCATTTATATATGATCTTTAAAATTATGGACACCAAATAACAGTTACACATTGTAAAAAAAAAAAAAAAAACAAGAAAAGAAAAGAAAAGAAAAACACAAACACTTGTCTCTCCAGTCTGCATAAAAGACATGTTTATGCTACTTGTGGTGATGTCTCAAATATCCATTAATCTCACCCAACATTGGTTGGGTGAGATTATTGTTATCTGTAGGTGTGTGTGTCCCCGCAGAGACATATCAGTTTCCTAAGATTCTAGAAAAAATATTTGTGAATCGATTACATATTTTTATTGAGAGACATGCCATGACATCACACGGTTCATAAAACACTTGGGTGACAGGACCAGTGTTTTGACTCACGTTTCAGAGCACAGGTGTCAAACGGGTGTTGCGAGCCCATTTCAAAATGGCCATCACTGCTTAAAACTTTCAGTAAAACACTTTAAAATACACTAACACTAAAACAAATCCACCACAAACATTGCACATATCACAGCTCAGGAATGTGATGGAACCCAAATACAAACTCGGAATAAGTTTGAGGGGGTTTATTGATCACATTAATTACAATGGAATTAATGGCTAATTCTGGGACCTTCGTCAGGGGGTGAGTGGCAGCAGGTGAGAAGCAGGGTCAGACAGGGGGACAAGAAAAAAACCAAGAACCAGAAAACCTGAAAAATACAGTCAAGACCTGAAAACCAGGGAATAATAAGTGCTCATATGTCACATAGAGAAGCAGATGTACTCGCACTGAGTGAAGAAACATGAGGGTATAATAGTTTACAGACAGGTGTTCCACATGAGGAGGAAATTAATGAGGAGCAGGACAACACTGGTGACAGGAAGCAAAGTCAGAAAGAGTGAACCCACATAACAAAATAAAAGCCCAGACACTAACAATGACAGAAAAAAACATGAGACTCACAAAATAAAACACTTAAAGGACACTGAAATACTGAAGTCAAAACAGCACACAGGTTTAACCTCATTATATATACTGTGTGTACATATATATATATATATATATATATATATATATATATATATATATATATATATATATATATATATATATATATCTCCTCGGCCAAGCAGCACCCAATATCCCTGCCTGGAGGAATACAAAAAGAGACAATAAATAATCAATAAATACTTTTAAAACCAATTGTGTGCAATTATTGCTGTGCAAATATATTATACAAAGTGCTGAGTGCTTTTTGTGCAAATAAAGAATTTAAAGTGCCTCACTGAATATACATTAAAAAGCCAGTAACTAACAGCTGTTTGCTACACACACCATAGGGACCTCTGATACCATGGATACCTCTGACACTGTGGGGACCTCTGACACCATGGAGAGCTCTGACACCGTGGGGACCTCTGACAGCATGGAGAGCTCTGACACTGTGGGGACCTCTGACACCATGGAGAGCTCTGACACCGTTGGGACCTCTGACACCATGGAGAGCTCTGACACCGTGGGGACCTCTGACACTATGGAGAGCTCTGACACTGTGGGGACCTCTGACACTATGGAGAGTTCTGACACCGTTGGGACCTCTGACACCATGGAGAGCTCTGACACCGTGGGGACCTCTGACACCATGGAGAGCTCTGACACCGTGGGGACCTCTGACACCATGGAGAGCTCTGACAACATAGGGACCTCTGACACCATGGAGACCTCAACACCATGGGGACCTCTAACAACATGAGGACCTCTGACACCATGGAGAGCTCTGACACCGTGGGGACCTCTGACACCATGGAGAGCTCTGACACTGTGGGGACCTCTGACACCATGGAGAGTTCTGACACCGTTAGGACCTCTGACACCATGGAGAGCTCTGACAACATAGGGACGTCTGACACCATGGAGACCTCAACACCATGGGGACCTCTAACAACATGAGGACCTCTGACACCATGGGGACCTCTGACAGCATGGGGACTTCTGACACCATGGGTACCAACATTCAGGTCCCCATGAGTGTTACAGCCCCACTGTGTAGAATTTTCCATAGTGTTCTTTATAATAATCATTCACATCACTGATTAAAATGGAATGAAATAGTCCACAATCAGTCAAAAGGTCACACTGTTTGATCACTTTTAACCTATAGAAACTTGTCTAAATATACATAAGCGTAGGCTAACCTCATGGTTAGCCTACGCTTATGTTCTGCAATGTTCGTAGCCATGTTTTTCTGTACATGAGCCGAAAGAGGACAAAAGTCCAAATAGGACGGAGTGGACTAATGCGTTGGATGTAATGACAGCTGTTCCTACTATGGAACATTTACAGCAGATGGAAAAATAACAGTTTCATTATAAACTTTATTACACCTCTGCTCCCATGGGTTGAAGATTTTCAGACACTATAGTGACTAAAAATCTAGTGTAAACGTAGAACCATCATGATTTTACCCACATCTATGATCCACTTTTTATAATATTTTCATGTAACTTGCTAGTTTTCAGTCAGATTTCACTCCTCCATTATTTTAGTTTCTTCTTCTACTCTCTTCCGCTGTAAATGTTCCACAGTTGGAACAGCGCCCCCTTTTCTTCCTCCAGCTGTCATTACACCCAATGCATTAGTCCTCTTCATCTTATTTAGATTTGTGTCCTCTTTTGGCTCATGTATAGAAAAAACATTTTGACGCCCATAATGTTAGCCTACACTATGTATATTTAGATAATTTTTATAGTTTAAAATTGATCAAACAGTGTCTTTTGACTGATTGTGAACTATTCATTCCATTTTAATCAGTAATTATTCCAAAGAACACTATGGAAAATTCTACATAGTGGGGCTTTAAATATAAAGGTCTGTAAAACTTCACCAACATGATGATTCATCTGATTAAAACTTTTAACACAATTAAACTGAACAGTTGAAGCTGAACATGTTAATTACAAATACAGTGGTACCTCAACTTACGAAAGACCCAGCTAATGAATAATCCAAGTAACAAAAAAAACTTTACGGCAATTTTTCATCTCTGAATACTAAAGAAATTTAAATTTACAAAATGAAACTGAAACCCCCGAGACGTAAACACACACTGTAAGTATCATCCCATTGGCTTTGAGGGAGCTACCCATGATGCTTTTATTGACCTTTGACCCTTATTCATCACAGAGTTACTGTTGTTTGATGAGTTTTTCCCAGTGTGTTCATTTAAACTTTATTTCATTACATATTCATTATTCATCATGAGCCCAAAGAAAGTGATTCCTGGTGTGAATGAAAAGAAGTGACTGCGTTATCAATACAAGTGAAACAGGAGATGATAAGAAAAAATGGAGGAGGCAGCCATCATTCCATCAGCACCAATTAAAGCCATGCAGGACACATTTCATCAACTTTCCCAATTTATGGAAAAAAACCCAAAATGTTCATGAGTTTTGCTATTGCCCACTTTGAAGGTGAAAGTGACAATTAAAACAAACACAATGGTATGAAATTGGAAAGTTCACCTTAATTAGGAACTAGTTCAAAGTTCAGTTCAAGTTAGTCAATATGAATTAGTTCAGTTCATCGTTCATTCTTCCAAATTATGAACTAAAAGTTCATGGATGTCAAAATGAACTTTTTCGTTCTTTTTTGTGTTATTATTGTAAACGTATTATTAACCGTTTCTGATTTTATCCTGTAGTCAAGAAATCAGGAGAAAATTCCACCCCTCCAGGGCTGAAGTAAGTACCTTACCCCAGGGTTAACTTCCCTCTGCAGGTTCTTAGAACACAAGGAGTGGTTTCAGTGAGCTTAGTTTTCAATGTTTATTTCCAAGAACAGGACAACACCTGCTCCGGTCGCCGGTCACACTCTGTATATTTAACTCTTTTTCTCTGCTCCCAAAAACTCTCTGCACCCCCCCCCCTCTCTCTCTCTCTCTGCCCCGCCCACAAAACTTCTCATTTTCTATTCCACAACATTATGTTTCCAACATTAGTTCAGAATAATACAAAAATAACATCTATGATAATGCTGTGTTTTGATCCCATTTTATTCCTTATAGGACTCAATAATTACAACGTGATAAGAACGAAATATGAACTACATAAGAGCGCAGTTCAATAAATGCCAGAATAACCACGTTCACAACTTCCCGTTCATTTGGCAAAAGTGAACGAGTCGTTCACGTTCGTCAAAAATATGATATAGTTCGTGAACGATCGTTCAATGAACGCGTTCAGGTACAACACTGGAAATTGGTCATTTTTTTGTGTGAATTTTAGTGAAATTTTTGGATGTTTTGTTTATTTTTCTCTCCATATTTTTGTTCCGTACTTTATGTTTTTGTATTTGGTGGGAAATTTAAAAAAACAAAAAAACAATACAGAACAGTTGATCATGATTAATCAGAATTGATCCAAAGCAGGAAACGTATTAATGATCTACTACCCAGCAGGTACTTTACCTAGAACCTCTGCAAAGGCCAAAGGCAGGTCCCCACAAGTGATGATTACAAACTGAGTACCCATGAAACATGAAAACTTATGTGTGTGTGTGTCCTTGTATTCTTATCTTTGTGGGAACATTCATATATTTACACAGTCACACCATGGGGACCTCTGACACCATGGGGATCAAAATTCAGGTCCCCCACGATGGTTAAATATAAATAAAAGTCCCCACTAGTAAAATAGAAATGATGTGGCCCTATAAATACATTAATTATTTTTTCTGCAGAAGTCCCCATAAGGCATGAGGGAAAACATGTATTTTTCAAACATTTGAAAATGTGTTTACTTTTTATTGTATTTATTTTTATGTATTTTTAAATATTTTTAATTAATTAATTAATTTTATTTATTATTTATTTATTCTATATATGTTTTACATTTATTTATTACATTTTTGAAATTATTTTTGTATTCATTCTTTTTTCATTTAATTTTAAAATGTTTGTTATTGTATTTAATTTAAAAATATGTCTTTACACTCACTACCCAATGGCTGCTTGATTACAAACTTGGTTCTCATGAAACTTGGAAACAAGTATGCGTGTCTCTCTGTGTGTGTGTGTGTGTGTGTGTGTGTGTGTGTGTATTGTTAGAATAGTTTTCAACATGGCAACAGCTTCATCTGGTTTATATTTTTATCAGTTTATTTCAAACACATTCGTCAGCATTAGTGTATTGTGTAACCCAGTCACACAGTTACATAGATACAGAGCTAAATATATATTATATGTCTATAGTTTTATATATAGCTGTGTGTGTATGTGTGTGTGTGTGTGTGTGTGTGTGTGTGTGTGTGTGTGTGAGGGAGAGAGAGTGCTAGTGTGTGAGAGGATATTAGTGTGTGTGAGAGAGAGAATACTAGTGTGTGTGGTAGAATACCAGTGTCTGTGTGTGTGAGAGTATATTAGTGTGTTTGAGAGTATACTAGTGTGTGAGAGTATATTAGTGTGTGTGAGACTATACTAGTGTGTTTGTATATGCTAGTGTGCACGTGAGAGTATTCTAGTGTGTATGAAACTATACCAGTGTGTGTGTGTATACTAGTGTGTGTGAGAGAGTATACTAGTGTGTGTGAGAGAGTATACTAGTGTGTGTGTGAGAATATACTAACGTGTGTGTGTATACTAGTATGTGCGTGAGAGTATCCTAGTGTGCGTGGAACGATACTAGTGTGTGTGAGACTATGCTAGTGTGTGTGAGGCTATACTAGTGTGTGTGAGGCTATACTAGTGTGTGTGAGGCTATACTAGTGTGTGTGAGAGTATACTAGTGTGTGTGAGACTATACTAGTGTGTGTGAGGCCATACTAGTGTGTGTGTATACTAGTGTGTGTGTGAGAGAGTATACTAGTGTGTGGGTATACTAGTGTGTGTGTGAGAGAGTATACTAGTGTGTGGGTATACTAGTGTGTATGAAAGGGAATACCAGTGTGTGTGAGAGAGAATACTAGTGTGTGTGTGTGTGTGTGTATACTAGTGTGTGTGTGAGAGAGTATACTAGTGTGTGTGTGTGTGTGTGTATACTAGTGTGTGTGTGAGAGAGTATACTAGTGTGTGGGTATACTAGTGTGTGTGTGAGAGAGTATACTAGTGTGTGGGTATACTAGTGTGTGTGTGAGAGAGTATACTAGTGTGTGGGTATACTAGTGTGTATGAAAGAGAATACCAGTGTGTGTGAGAGAGAATACTAGTGTGTGTGTGTGTGTGTGTATACTAGTATGTGTGAGACTATACTAGTGTGTGTGAGACCATACTAGTGTGTGTGTATACTAGTGTGTGTGAGAGAGAGTATACTAGTGTGTGGGTATACTAGTGTGTATGAAAGAGAATACCAGTGTGTGTGAGAGAGAATACTAGTGTGTGTGAGAGTATACTAGTGTGTGTGAGGATTCTAGTGTGTGAGAGTATACCAGTGTGTGAGCGTATACTAGTGTGTGTGTGAGACTATCCTAGTGTGTGTGAGTATACTAGTGTGTGAGAGTATACCAGTGTGTGTGTGAGACTATACTAGTGTGTGAGACTATACTAGTGTGTGTGAGTATACTAGTGTGTGAGGGTATACTAGTGTGTGAGGGTATACTAGTGTGTGTGTGAGACTATCCTAGTGTGTGTGAGTATACTAGTGTGTGAGAGTATACTAGTGTGTGAGGGTATACTAGTGTGTGAGGGTATACTAGTGTGTGTGTGAGACTATACTAGTGTGTGAGAGTATACTAGTGTGTGAGAGTATACTAGTGTGTGAGGGTATACTAGTGTGTGAGGGTATACTAGTGTGTGTGTGAGACTATCCTAGTGTGTGTGAGTATACTAGTGTGTGAGAGTATACTAGTGTGTGAGGGTATACTAGTGTGTGAGGGTATACTAGTGTGTGTGTGAGACTATACTAGTGTGTGAGAGTATACTAGTGTGTGAGGGTATACTAGTGTCTGTGAGTGAGTATACAAGTGTGTGAGAAAGAATACTATTGTGTGTGAGAGTATACTACTTCTGTAAGAGAATACCAGTGTGTGAGAGAGAGTATACTAGTGTGTGTGGTAGAATATCAGTGTGTGTGTGTGTGAGTGTGAGAGAGTATACTAGTGTGTGTGAGAGAGAATAAATTGAAGAAACACTGAGGATTTATTCATTCAAGTCAATTCAAGCAAGACATGTAATCAATATATTAGTTGTAGAACATGATTTAGCTGGAATTAATACACAAGAATAATCCTGAAATAAATAGAAAAAGACTGAAATGTTTGGACTAAAACTGTGTCCTATGGCAAAGACACTGAACCCTGACTTAGTCTCCCAGTAGGACTGACAGAACCTTAAAATATTAAGTTAATTAGTAATGTTTTAATTTCAGTATACGTTAGTAAACATCTAAATGTTAAGTTCTGAAAAACTTGTATTTTTTAAGATTCATCAACTGAAAATAATTGATGAAAATATTTTTTGAGTTCTTATAACTTATTTGGCTTTACGGTGATCTTAAATTTACCAGACACGTGACCAACCCATGACCCCCCCTCACATGCAGTGTCCCCCTATCCCAGTTCATTGGTTTAATTGTTATTCTCAGAAAATCTAATATTACATATTACGTTGACCAGTTAAAGTGATTGATTATAGGGGACCATATTTCAATAAATTGGTCAACTTTCAGTTGAAGCTGAGCAGTCATTTTCTCCATTGTGTGTATATATATATATATATATATATATATATATATATATATATATATATATATATATATATATATATAATTTTTTTTAAACCCTCATGCTATTGTTCAAGTGTAGTTGGTCAAGCTTTAAGCCATGACTTAGTTATCATTTTCCTTGCAACTAATAATAGTGTATGCATTAATTTGGCATAGTTTTTGGATAGCCACTCATTTGGAGGATACAGTGGATAAACTAGTGTTAGCTTACATTTTAACATGCTCTGAATTTCCGATCGTACCCCTAGCCAAAATGGATTGAGGACAGGGCAGTCCCAGAAGACATGTGTATGGTCTCCTACGTAGTTACAGTTTCTTCAGCATGTCTTTGAGTTGTTTTTTTTGTAAAGCTCGCTGTGGTAGAGGGGGCCTAAAATATGTCATCATGACCTTCCAGCTGAATTCTTTCCAGGAGTTGCTATTTATATTTTTATGATTTTTCTCACAGGCTGCTTTCCATACATCATCTTCAATGACAGTATTTGCTTCTTATTCCCATTTTTCCTTTAGAGGAAGGGAGTTATGTGACAGAAATGTTTCATACATATTTGATACAACTTTTACCTTATTCTTTCGTTCAATACTCTTAAAACACAATTCTATCTCACATGACTTTCTTGAGCGATACGCATCAGTGTCTCTGGACCCGTCACTGCTGGACCCTGGTAATGTTTCTTGGTTTGTCCTTCATTGACACTCTTCAAACTGTGCTTTTCTAACTGTGGATTTTTTCCCTTGCCCTTTAGTCACCAAGTTCCACGGTGCGTTTACGAACCTGTGGAAAAATGGACTCCCAGTACATTCATCATTTATTACTATCAATACATTCTGTCAGGGCCATATATAAGGCGCATTAATTGAAGTTAAACAGTTACAACCTTGTTGAGTTGTAACACGGAACAAAACACACTCTTATTCTGCTGAATCAAACTTGAAGAGTCCAAATTCTGAGATAAAAAATCAAAATTCATCGTCGTCATCTCCCACTTATCCGGGTCCGGGTCGTGGAGGCAGCAGCCTCAGCAAAGAAGCCCAGACTTCCCTCACCCCAGCCACCACCAGGGGAATCCCAAGGTGTTCCCAGATGGACATGCCCAGAACACCTCCCCAGGGAGGCGTCCTCACAAGGTGCCCAAGCCACTTCAACTGGCTCCTCTTGAGATGGAGGAGCAGTGGCTCCCTCCCGGCCTGAGCCCCGCCCACCTTGCGAAGGAAACTCATTTAGGCCGCTTGTACCCATGATCTCATTCTTTCGGTCACAACCCAAAGCTCATGACCATAGGTGAGAGTCAGAACGTAGATCGACTGGTAAATCGAGAGTTTCGCCTTCTGGCTTAACTCCCTCTTCAACACAATGGATCGCTTTAGCACCCCAATCCGCCTGTGGACCTCCTGCTCCATCCTGCCAAAATAAAAAGTCAAAATTATGAGATAAAAAGTCAAAATTCCAAGTCCTTAAGCACAAACAGAATTAGTCCATATATAGGACACACTGTGAATTTTGGGGAAAAATAAAGTCTTTTAAGTGCACCTTATAGTCCAGAGAATACAGTAGTTTAATATTCTAATTCTGTGGGACTTGGCCCCCCCAAGACATCTGGTGCCCTAGGCGATCACCTAGTCTACCTATGCCTTATACTGACCCCTGGTGTCTCAGTTCTGCATTTGAGCCTGTTCCTGGTTTTGGTTCCGTTACAGTAGGAGTAGGTATTCATCTTTTTTGTTACTTAAAATTGGTATCATTTTGCCTCACTAGATTTTCATTCTTTATTTTAATGTTAATATTTAAATAAAAGATACAAAATTAAATAAATGTTTCTATTTGAAAGTGGAGCTGTAACATTCTGTTGGAGAAAGTCCTTCACTGTCTGTCCAGTGTGTGGTGAAGAGGGTTAAAGGTCAAAGGTCAGGGTCAAAGTTAGGCTGTCTGTCAGACTGTTAGAACATCTGGATCACAGGCTGTTAGAACATCTGGATCACAGACTGTTAGAACATCTGGACCACAGACGGTTAGAACATCTGGATCACAGACGTTAGAACATCTGGATCACAGACTGTTGGAACATCTGGACCACAGACTGTTAGAACATCTGGATCACAGGCTGCTAAAACATCTGGATCACAGACTGTTGGAACATCTGGACCACAGACTGTTAGAACATCTGGACCACAGACTGTTGGAACATCTGGACCACAGACTGTTGGAACATCTGGACAACAGACTGTTAGAACATCTGGATCACAGGCTGCTAAAACATCTGGATCACAGACTGTTGGAACATCTGGACCACAGACTGTTAGAACATCTGGACCACAGACTGTTGGAACATCTGGACCACAGACTGTTGGAACATCTGGACAACAGACTGTTAGAACATCTGGATCACAGACTGTTGGAACACCTGGACCACAGACTGTTGGAACATCTGGACCACAGACTGTTGGAACATCTGGATCACAGACTCTTAGAACATCTGGACCACAGACTGTTGGAACATCTGGACAACAGACTGTTAGAACATCTGGACCACAGACGGTTAGAACATCTGGATCACAGGCTGCTAAAACATCTGGACCACAGACTGTTGGAACATCTGGACCACAGACGGTTAGAACATCTGGATCACAGGCTGCTAAAACATCTGGACAACAGACTGTTAGAACATCTGGACCACAGACTGTTAGAACATCTGGACCACAGACTGTGGGAACATCTGGACCACAGACTGTTGCCTACAGTAAAGGATGTAGTCTTCATCAGACAGTACAGTCTCCTCATCATCATCTTCCAGTCTCAGTGTTGGAGCTAAATATCAATAAATGTTTTAATTTTTTAAGGGTTAAAGGGACAAGACAGATTTGGGTCGGGTACATGGGTACATGAGTACATGGGTACATGGGTACATGGGTACATGGGTACATGGGTACATGGGTACATGGGTACATGGGTACATGGGTACATGGGTACACCAGTACATGGGTACATGGGTACATGGGTACATGGGTACATGGGTACACCAGTACATGGGTACATGGGTACATGGGTACATGAGTACATGGGTACATGGGCACATGGGTACATGGGCACATGGGTACACCAGTACATGGGTACATGGGTACATGAGTACATGGGTACATGGGCACATGGGTACACCAGTACATGGGTACATGGGTACTCTGACAAAATAAAGATTCTGATACCAAAATAGAAAAAGGAAGAGTTTTCTCACAATAAATGTGTTGTGCCATTTTTATCCAGCGTCTTTTCTGTTCAAACATATTCTTCTGTCATATTTGTGGGACATCTAAAGGGGGGTGTGAAAGTGACGCTATTTTTATGTTCATGTGTTGAGCTCCTGTGCAGCGGCGTCAGCTGCGTGGTAGTCGGGTGACACTGGTTTACTGTTGGATACATCAGAAGTGTCTGTCATTATAAATAGGCCCTATGCAGAATTCCTTCTCTGGAGATATATGTAGTTTGTTCTATTATTAAATGTGTAAATGCTCCACTCGCCCAGTTTCCTCCTTCAGTTGCATCTGTTTATGAGCCTGTCATCATATCAACATAATCTTTCACTCACAGACGAACCATCCGGTCATAATTCTCGATGCTGTTTGCTTTGTGACAAGTGGCTGTGAGGTACCTGCACCACCTTCCCCTGTCCCCCTGTCCCCCTGTCCCCCTGTCCCCCTGTCCCCCTGTCCCCCTGTCCCCCTGTCCCCCTGTCCCCCTGTCCCTCTGACTTTCAGCACTGTCACATTTACAGCTCTTTCAAACACATGGACAAAGTGAATGTGTTGTTCTGACGCCAGCTTTTCCTGAAAACACATGATTAATGACACAAGAGATGGTAGATATTAGGACATTAACGATGTTTTTTTCAAGTTGACCATCAATAAAATCGAGTCGACAGGTCGTGATGACGTCATCACATTGTCAGCGGAGGAACAACACAGACACACGTCTGTCCAGCAATGAGCAACTTGTATTAAAGTTCACTGCAACGTAACAATGTCCACTGACAAGACACAAGCATCAGCATTTTAACCCCAACAAAACAAAGGCTAACGTTAGCAAAGAGTTTTCTGTTAAATTTAACTGAACAACATTAGTAGGTGAACATATGCCAGTATTTTGTCTGGACCCACAGCTCTAAAACAGGACTGTCCACACGCCTGTCACATGTCCTCGCTTTTTATATTTAGGACCAAATTTAATAAGTGATGACGTGTGACAGACAGTAGGATTTTAGAGCCGTCTGTCCGGACAAAATCCGGACATATGGTCACCGTACATGAAGTGCAAATATTTAAAGGCATCAGTCTGCTGAAAAACACTTTTCCATGGTACTTTTGGAATCTGATGCGTCACCCCGAGTTACAGACCCACGCCACTGGCTGTATTTACCATTCTTTGAAAACAACACAGAGGAACGAGTGACTCAAAAAAAGTCTGTCCACTACATGTCACACATCACGCATGTCTAGCCTGTCCCCCATTGCAGCAAATCTAAAGTAGCATTAGCATTAACATCTACAAGAGAAGACGGCGCCACAGTTGCTGCACAAACTTGGAACAAAATGGCGGAGCAACCTGGTTCATGTGCTCTCTCTGGAAATAAAGCATAATTTTTTTCTCTGCACGTTTTCAAAACAAATTCGCTGGATGTTACTCTGGGATGGTAAACACACACAGAGCCAGATGGGAGGGGTGTGTGTTCCTTCACGCATTCTGATCCAATCAGAGACGCCTCACCACCAGGTCATGGACATGTATGAGGAAGTACTGGTACCAGTCATTTTTCTACCCTCCAAAAACAGCTGGAAACAAAACAATCCAGATGTTTTTTTTAAAAAGAACGAACACACAACGTATTCACTAACAACGAAGAACACAATAATATTAATGAAATAATCATAGAATGACACCTTTAAGACAGTGGACCATACTTGTCCACATCATGTTTGGAAAAAAGAGCGTGTTAGCTCGGGGATGCCTCTTCAGACCGTGCATGACGCTTGTGTTTTTGTTTTATTTTAAATTGGACTTGCATATTGTGCAGGTAAATGTGCATTTTTTTTCATCCAAGGTGAAATATTTCCACACATGTGATGTGTGTGTGTCAGACCCACCACCCCCTGTTTTACCTGCAGCAGTCATGTCTCCTCTGGTTTAGGTCTGACTGGTGTGTGTTTGTGCAACAAGTAAGAAGGAGAGAAAAAAATAACATGTGACTTGTCGACTACTCCAAAATTAAGTTGACTTGTGCTATGGAAGTCGACGTGTCGACTATTCAACATTTTAGTTAATGCCCTGGTATAAAGTACAATTATTTATATAAATGTAAGGAATATAAAGTACATATATTTATCCAAAAATGTAGGGAGTAAAAGTAAAGTTGCCAGAAAAATAAATACTGAAGTAAAGTACCTTTAACCTTTGAACCAACATATTTGGATATTGTTGTATTTTTGTAATCCTCATAATCATTTATTTGTCATCTGGGTAAAAGGTAGTTTTGAGGACCATATCACAATGACTTTGAATTAATTTTACAGTAAGTAAATATTTGAAATATTACTTAATTTTGATTACAAAAAAGGAAAACCACAACTATTTATCACTACTTCCACTTCGTCCCACAACAAAAGCCTAAAAAGAAAATGTTTTATAAAATTTTTTCAGAAAACCTCATGCAACATCAGACATTTTAGGACGAAACAATCTCAAAAAAGTCCTGGAAGGACTGTAATACCCCCTCCCCTTTTGGTGGTCAGAGTAATCATCCCATAAACTCAGGGTGCAAACAACAACTTTATGGGCTTTATTATAAGGGCACGCTAAACTTTAAAGTGCACGTGATCCAAGAGCAGCTGTCATGGTTAAAGCTAGCCAGCACCATTTGTTTAGCGTGCTGTGGTGTGGGCGGGGCTGCTGCTGTGTTTACCACAGTGTGAGAATGAGGTCAGGAAATGAAAAGCCCTTAGCCCCGCCCTCTGGACCTGATGCCCCACACACTCAAACACACCATTATAATTTACAAATACTTCCTTCAGTCGAGGCTCAGGGTCTGTTTCATCTTGTTTTTGTCACATGATAAAGGTTCAATGATGACAATATTTAGTCCCTATAAGGCACACTGTCAATGAATGGTTTATTTTTTAGATTCTTCATATATAAAGTCCACTGGATTATGAAGTTTATTAAGTGAAGTCAAAATTATTAGATAAAAAGTGAAAATTATTAGATAAAAACTCAAAATCATTCGATAAAAGGTGAAAATTATTAGATAAAAAGTCAAAATTATTAGATAAAAAGTCAAAATTATTAGAAAAAAAGTCAAAATCATTCGATAAAAGGTGAAAATTATTAGATAAAAAGTTACAATTATGAGATTAAAAAGTGAAAATTATGAGATAAAAAGTGAAAATTATTAGATAAGAAGTGAAAATTATTAGATAAAAAGTCAAAATTATTAGAAAAAAAGTCAAAATCATTCGATAAAAGGTGAAAATTATTAGATAAAAACTCCAAATCATTCGATAAAAAGTCTAAATTATTAGATAAAAAGTTACAATTATGAGATTAAAAAGTGAAAATTATGAAATAAAAAGTGAAAATAATGAGACAAAAATGCGAAATTATTAGATAAAAATTCAAAATTCCAAGTCACAAAGCACAACCACAATTAATCCATACATAAGGTGCACTGTAGTTTTTGGAGGAAATTAAAGTCTTTTAAGTGCACATTATAGTCTGAAATTGCAGTAACCTTTAGTTTCCCAAATGTCATATAATTTCCATCCAAATATTGGTATGGCATCTATAGCGTTCATACACAATTTTACGCCCATGCAGCTGGTACTAATGCAGATCATGTGTTGAGATGAATGACAGCTGGTACTAATGCAGGTCATGTGACCACATGTAGGCCATTGGCACTCACGTCAATATCAGCATATGAACACATGTTTATAAGGAGGCATTCAGAGCTAAAGGTCACAGGGTAACAGGTATGTGAGGGCGCTTTCACGTGCATATACTGTCTGCCATCATTCTCATAAAACCAGGGTTCAAAGGTCATGTGCAATGAGAGCAAAATTACACCTGCTACAGTACAACCACACAAATAAATACAAAGTTATTTGTGTCTGATGAAAATCTGTCTATACTCTGTGTCACTAGCAAACTTTATATTAATAAACATTAGGTTAATTTAATGTCAGTTACGAGTAAACTTTCACGATAAAAACTAGATCACTGCGAGAGCGCGGGCAGCACGATGGTGCAGTGGTTAACACTGGTGCCTCACAGATAGAAGGACCTTGGTTCTATTCCCACACCAGACCTTTCTGTGTGGAGTTTGCATGTTCTCCTCGTGTCTGCGTAGGTTTTCTCCAGGTACTCCAGTTTCCTCCCACCATCCAAACACATGCACTGATAGGTTAACTGGTTAACTGGTTAATCTAAATTGTCCATAGGTGTGAATGTGACAGTGATTGTTTGTCTATATATGTTCAGCCCTGAGATGAACTGGAGACTCATACAGGGTGTACCCCGCCTTCACCCATTGGAGCTGGATTAGACCCCCAGTGACCCCTGTGACCCTAGTGAGGATAAAACAGAGTGTAGACCTCCACCATTTTTGGCGTCAGTATTTAGCCTCATAGGACCATTGGGCTGCATTCACAAACAACCTGACTTGACGACAACTACCGGACAAGGGGTCTTCTGTACGCTAGAGATGCACGGTTGGTGCAGATCAACCGCGGATCTGGTGGATGACGCGACAAAAAATAATATTTTAGTTAAATTGGGGTGGGGTGCGGTTGAGCATTCAAACAAAAACAAAAAAATTATTATTTTGCATATTATTCCAAAGTTACACAAACGAAGGAAAATTACACTAAAATATTTTTTAATTGATCTTGTCTTTCACTGGCTGCTGTCACTGCACACATTAATGAACATTTTGGAATAACTGTAAATTAGAGATGTTTTTTTCAACAAAGTTTCCAGTTTACTGGTAAGATATAGACGACTACTGAACTACACTGTTTGAAAAGACAATAAACATAGTCCTAACAGCTGAGGCATCTTCATTAGACCTAAAAACTAATCGGTGAACGGGTTCGGTTCTGAAAATTAGGGGAAAATTGTTCATGCAAATGGATTGCGGGATAGAGATTTTAAGAAGCGGTTGCAGATGAAAATATACGTCATTCGTGCATCTCTACCGTACACCACATTACGCATGGGATGGGGATCCAGTGGTGGGCTCTTCCTTCTTCACTCACCGGCGCCACTACTGAGGGAATCCTGGTTAGTTTCTTTTCCTCCTCAGCAATAAGCTTACAATTGGGAATGAGGGTCATGACATCCAACACGCCACCCCCCCCCCCTTTGTTTTTTTTGATGAATCACACCCTGAATATTACCATAGAATTACCATCTTGTGAATGTTCTATAATGTAAAGTGTGACCCAAACAGCTGCTTGAAATGTTCTTCAAAAACAGACTTGTGACTTTTGCCCTATTCTCACGGGATAAGTACTATCTGTGGACCACTGGTATTTCTTAATTACCCCCGTACCTCTCTGTTATTGTGTGGCGGATTCAAACATGAAAATTCACACATTATAACCGGTTATGTCATAAGTTCACAACATCCTGTTTGGTCTCAGGACATTAATAAGGTATGAAAACAAAGTATGCGTAACAATACCCTTGATAGGGATGCAGTCTGTACATTTGCTCTAATCCTTCAAAATAAGAGCAGGGTCAGTCCAGATGAAAACAGTCTCCAGATCACAATGTTAGTGAATCAGCAGTTCTTAGCGGAGGCTTTCCCTCTGCTAATGGGTCTGGACTCTGTGGAAAAGGTGGTGGATCAGAGGATGCTCACTAATGAGAGCCACCCGCTGAGGCCAGTCTTCTCTGGCCAGAGAAGCTCCACGTTCCTCTCTTTGTGTTTTTGCACCCAGAGGCTGAAGAATTATTTTGTCCCTGGGACCATCAGAATGTCCCTGGGACCATCGGAATGTCCCTGGGACCATCGGAATGTCTCTGGGGCCATTGGAATGTACCTGCGGCCATCGAAATGTCCCTGGGACCATCAGAATGTCCCTGAGGTCCTTGGAATGTCCCTGGGACCATCAGAATGTCCCTGGGATCATCGGAATGTCCCTGAGGCCCTTGGAATGTCCCTGGGACCATCGGAATGTCCCTGGGACCATCGGAATGTCCCTGAGGCCCTTGGAATGTCCCTGGGCCCATCAGAATGTATAATGCAGCCAGTTCAGGGTGGAGCAGGACTGCAAATGGTGTAACCTTTGTTTGTTTTTTTATTCTTGCTCTCATATTTATTGTTGTATTGGTAAAAATGATACTAATACTTAATATAATTAAGTAAGCATATTTAACTCAATTATATTTAGGCCTAATAGCGGTTGGTTAAGATAAACCTCTTTGAGTCTTGTCATTGTCTTTTCATTATTTTAACATCATAGTCATATTTACAGTCAGTTTCAGTATTACAAAACATTTATTTTGAGGTTAAATAGTCAGAAAAGTCTAAGTCAGTCATTAGTCGTGTGTCGTTGAGTGCAGCTTCTTTAGGAGCAGACAAGACACTGGTGTCTTCTCCTTCAAACATGCATTAGGTAGCTCCTCTTTGTTCCTCCTCGTTGCTTCAGGCATTTGGGTGTTGTCTCTGGAAACTTCCATTGTTGGGGTTTGTCGACCTCGTTATGCAAATGACTCCGACCTATGTCTCCTAAGTAGAGACATCTGTTTCCAAGGCAATTTAACACAATAAAATAATATTATAATTATATTACACTATTATATGTGACCCACCACCACGAAACCAGGCATAAGTGTCTGGAAATCAAAACAGAGTTATGTGTGTATCTTGGTAGAGTGGAAACTAAGGTTTAAGATGGTGAAAAAATTATGTTTCTATCATAAGTAGAACCAAAGTTATGGTCATTTTAATATCCACAGTTGGACCTATTATGCAATTTGCATATTTTTAGATATTGTCCGTTAAAGTTTTGGATTGTTTTGGGATAGGAAGTCCTTAGCAATGCATAATAATTCATATCCGATTGACAAAAAATATTCACAGATGTTAAAGGACACTCTGATGGACATGTCACAGAAGTTTTATATATTATAATAATAGGACAGAAGTGTGACGTATTATAATCATTTGGCTTACGCCATTGGACAGAACATTCAATATAAGCTTTTAC
This sequence comes from Siphamia tubifer, assembly GCA_020466265.1. Taxonomy (NCBI): domain Eukaryota; kingdom Metazoa; phylum Chordata; class Actinopteri; order Kurtiformes; family Apogonidae; genus Siphamia; species Siphamia tubifer. The sequence goes on from CM035797.1 coordinate 5,766,508, forward strand.
CTCGTACCAAACACTTGGGTGTTTACTCATGGAACGGAGATCGGTTTGTTCGGCGAAAAGAGGTGGAAGTCGTCTTTGTCTTTGCTCAGCAATCCTTAAACTTTTGTCACCGCTTAAATAATTGACTCAATAAACACCTTTATTGATTGGATTTCAATGTAATGACCACAGGAACTGAACATAGAGGTGTTAAGGTACCGTTTTTTGATATGGTGTAAACACAAATAAGAAATAACCTTCCAGCCTAAATTTGGCTGTAGCTCTGAACGGGTCAGCGCGACTTATGCCTGGTTTCGTGGTGGCGGGTCACATATATTACTTTAACATTTAACATTTATATCTCTGGTCCCTTTGTAATTTTCCCAACACATTGTTTTTAGTCATATTTATTGAGTTCTTTTTTATCCTGTGTGTATTTCCTTTTTTTATTTACCCGTTTATGGATAATAATAATAAAGTATCTATCTATCTATCTATCTATCTATCTATCTATCTATCTATCTATCTATCTATCTATCTATCTATCTATCTATCTATCTATCTATTTGGCAAACGGTCGACTGAATCTATAGAGACAACTTCAGATGGTTATTAATCTTACTGTGTACTTGTGGGTTAGTGCAGTGGTCCCCAAAACCCGGGCCGCTGATCGATACAGGTCCATGGATCAATTGGTACCGGCCCACCGGTAAATAATTATTTCTGTTGCATTTATTATCTGAGTCTGAACAATCTTTTATTTTGAAAAATTACCGTAGTCTCTCGTTTACATCTCTGTCACTTGAACGGCAAAAATGTAACACACGTGTTAGCTAAATAAGTAAAAAACAGATGTCTTTGGAAAGTTTGTTTTCGAAGAGGAAAAGGCGACTGAAGAGACAGAAGAGCTTCCAAGAAAAGGAAAGCTTTTAACAGACAAAACCAGGAGTTGTACTTGAAATATTGATTTATCGTGACAGGTGATTCCCACCGACCAAGCCTGTGTATTTTTGCGACCGATATCCGATATAAACAATCAACATAAACCCCCCCCCCCCAGTCCGCGGTGTAATAAAAAGGTTGGGGACCACTGAGTTAGCGTGACCATATCTTCTTTACCACAGAAGTTCAACCGATTCATCCATTATTAACTCCAGAAAAAGAAAAGAGATGCACAATTGAAATCACAAAAATAAGCATGCTCATTCACACAGGACTTGAATTATCACTGGACATCTGTTTTTCGCCCAAACACAGTAGGTAATTTGCTGTGGAATTATTACTGAGCAAATCACAAGATTTGCACGGGACTAAGAACTCAGACATTCTCCGTAATTATTCCAAATTACCAGTGGTCCATAAGTAATACTTATCCCGTGGGAATAGACCATTTGACTCCATTTCACATCATGTATTCCTGCACTTTTGCAGCTGTCCAGATGTTGAATCAGTTCTTCTACTTTTGACACAGACTTATTTCTGTCATCGGTGGACGGTGAGCTCAGGCAGCCCGTGACAAACGTGTCCTCACATCCCAATAGGTCATTCTGACATGTGTAATATGTCCTCTGACCACATTTAACAGCAGTGCAAAATCCACTGGACATGAGAGAACCTGCCACCAGCTGTCTGTCAAAGGCTCTGGAATCCGGCTGACCTTTGACCTTCATCAACAACCGGCTGTGTTACAGTGAGATGATGTTTGGAAGTGTGACTATTTATTGCTCTGCCACCGTGAACCTGTTTCCTGGCGGTGACATCATTGCATTTCTGTGGCCATGTGTCTAATGTGATGAGACACTGCCAAAGATGGCGTGTGTTCAGGAAGATGAGTCACTGGGTTCAAAAAAGAATTTGGTACATCATCTTCAGATCACATCATTATAAGCAGTGAAGGGTGACTTCCATTCGGATGTTGTCTTCAATCTGTAGAATTTGTTGATGTTTAATTTGATTGTTACCTGTAATTTTATTTATTTTAAACATTTATGTGTTGTATGTTTTTGACACAAAATAATTTCTAAGTGTGTGATTGCTATTATATATAGTTAGTTACCTTCATTAAAGTAAATTTTTACCTCCGCCGAGGAGGTTATGTTTTCGGTGGAGTTTGTCTGTCTGTCTGTCAACGACATTACTCAAAAAGCTATGGATGGATTTTGATAAAAATGTTATGTTCGTCAACTTTTCATAACTAACATGAATGTTTTTTTAAATTTCTTTTTATGATTTTAGAACCATTCTCAAAAGTGTTTTTTCAGCCAAATATGTTCATGTTCATCAAGACATTGTTCTTTTATCAACTGTTTTTTACATTATTCAGGAAAAAATATAAATATATATATATATATATATATATATATATATATATATATATATATATATATATATATATATATATATGCTAATATACATTATAACCCCTAATATATATTTAAAGATTAAAGTTTAATTACCTCTGCCAAAGAGGTTATGTTTTCAGTGGAGTTTGTCTGTCTGTCTGTCAGCAATATTACTCAAAAAGTTGTGGGTGGATTTTGATAACATTTTCAGGATGTGTTGGGAGTTTGGATTACATTTTGGTGGTGATCCAGAAGAGATCCTGGATTCTGGATCATTTTGGAATGTATTCTTCATTTACCACAATGTAAAATTTCAAAGTGATCCAGAATCCAGGATCTTTTTTGGATCACCACTAAAATGTTATATTTTTTTCCTTGTGACACTCCCGACACATCCTGAACATTTTATTAAAATCCATCCATAACTTTTTGAATAATGTTGCTGACAAACAGACAGACAGACAAACTCCACTGAAAACATAACCTCCTTGGTGGACATCTCTTCATTCGAAGGGGGTAGGTCTCAGAGTGCTTTTCCAGTTAAAATATATTTTGTCAACTTCCTGTATATAGAATGTTACAGTGGTGCAGTGGGTAGCACTGGTGGTGGAGTGGTTATAGTCTGTCTGTCCATGGGAGTGGATCTGTCCTTCAGTGTGGTTCTCCTCAAGGTTTCTTCTTTTTCCCACTTGGTTTTGGAGATTATTTCTTGCCAAAAAGGAGGGTCTAAGGTCAGGGTACTTGGGACCTTTTATCTATTTCTGTAGTTCATTGTGTTTTCTGTAAACCCCTGTGAGATAACTTTGTTGTGATTTGGTGCTTTATGAATAAATGTGATTGAATTTAATTGAACTGCTAATGCAGAAGTATGAAGCTTCTGGGAGTGCAGTGAAGAAAACTTCCAAAAACCATAACAAGACTAGTCTAGCCGCACTAAACCCTCCTAGCGGCAGCAAATCTAATGTTCTACAGTGTAACTTTTGGCTAGATTTCCTTGAAACTGGTCGACCAATCACAGTGAAGTATAGAGTCAGAGTGACAAAGTGACACAGCGACGATTCAGAGAGAAACAACCGTAAACAACCATAGAAGAAGAACAACAAAGATGAGTGAAGAATGTGAGAAAATGTCAACAATCTTTAAATTCTTTTTACAGAAGCGACAACAGTTGTTCAGCTCCATAATCCACCATTTTGTTTAGTCATTCCTAACTTTCACTGGACTCCTCCATCAACTTTCCAGCACTAACTACGTCATCCTAAAGATTACGCTGATTGGTTGTAGTACCGTCCTATTGCGTGCAGAGGGATTTGAAAGACAACCTTTTAGCCCCGCCTCCCCTGTCCCCCTGCTAATGCTAACTGCTTCATTCTTCTGCATTCACAGTTTTCTACTTAACTGTCTTTATCCTGAAGGACAGTTTAGTGTCCAGGCCCTGAAGTGAACATTGAACTAAATACAGAACCATTCCAGTCTCAGTTTACAAACCCTTAGTTTAGACTGAAACAATGCTCCAAATAAAACAGACTAGTCACTCCGCAGAGCTAGTGCTAGCAGCAAACACAGAAGCATTTCCTAAGTGTTTGACTGAGCTCCAAGAGAACTATAGACAAATACAATGATCCCATGTGTGAATAAAGAAAAGAAACCTTGAGTTGAAGCAGTGAAACTTTAACTGCATTAGTTCACAGGTTCCTCTATCACTCTAATATTTATCTGTCTTTTTCAACTATACATTTTAAACAAGGTAGGTACTAGGTTTGAACGGACGGATGTGGGACGGTGCTAAGGACGTTTGAAGTGATTTCAACACCCTGAGATAGTTCATAGAGGATCATAACATTGTAAATTGTTACATTTCACACTTTTGAAAGATGACAGCAATGTTGAAAGAAGAAGATCTGGTAAAATCTATCCAGACCACCGAGGACGACTCTCGGTCTAAGTTTATTATTGTTTCAGTCGACAAAGGTAAAGATGAATAAAATGAACAAAAACAGTGTGTGCAATTTTCATGGGATTAAAAGCATTTACCACTCATTTATTAGTGTACAAATGACTGTGTAATAGGATTAAATTAAATATAACTGAACATTGTCAAACATATCTGACTTGTTAAAAATAAACCTGTTGAAATAATAAAAAAAAAAGCCTTCTAATAATAAGCCTAAAAAAAGCCATTTTATTATTTTAATGCCACTTTGCATCACCATGGCCTTGTCAGGATCGGGGTGAGGTGAAGGAGGACTCCATTGCACAATGCTGAAGGGAAAAATAAAGACCAGACAGAGACAAAACCAAACCAAAACCTGGGAACAAACGGCCAGAGTCTGTGGTGATGATGAAGGTCCGGGTTATGGTGACTGAGGAGATGGTGAAAGTGTCCGGGTTATGGAGGTGACATTACTGAATGGTCCCACACTGGCAACTGCAAGCCTTACTGCTTTTATAGCCACAGATGAGGAACGGCTTGCAGCTGCGCAGTGCGGGACCAGGTGAGTGTGGAGATGACTGGGGGAAAGGTCACCGGAGCGGAGGTCATGACAGGCCTTCTTTTCTCTCTAGTTTTGGTGGTGTAAAAAAAACAGTAATGAATGAGTCAGTACTCTAAACAGGTTCAGACAAATATAATAAATAAAAAAATATATTCCATCCTCGTGGTGCTTAGATTTGCCAAAACACTCCACATGAATAAAATAAATCAGAATCAGAAAACTTTATTGGTCCCAGAAGGGCAATTCAGTTTGCAGTCCATCGTCCATTCTATGACATGCCATAAAGAAAGACATAAGAACATTTACACCGCAATCACAACAATAACACATAACACAATAACAACCAGTGACAGTACAGCAGGAGGTCATGTGGCGTGATCAAGCAGGATTTTGTGCATTAAGCAGCACCACGAAGAAATATGAAATGCACCCATAGGCCATAGAAATGCAATCTGCAGCTGTGCAGAATGTCTGGGCCTTAGTCCCGCCCCCCATCCATCCGTCCAGCTGTTCCAATCTATCATCTACCATTAAACAATGTCATTTATTTATTTATCTATTTTTAATGGAATGTCTTTTGCAATGGACAGTGTTTTTGAACTAAAACAGTCAAACCTTTGTCCCCACAGAGGACACAAATGTGTCACTGGGTCTCAGGAGGTTCAATGTATTTATTGTTTTAATGGTTTACGATTTCCCATCATATTTGTTTAATGTTTTGCTGTATTTTATTTTTAAAACGTTTCTAGTAAAAGCTGTACAGGGTGAGTGAACAAACAGATGGCATCACATTCCGTTAAAGTTAGTCCTCAGTTTTATGGTCAGAGTGACGCCTCACATTTCACCCACATCTTTTCACGCTGACATGAAACACCCACATGGTGCTGAAAAAGTGGGTGGGGCTGAGGAGGAGGGCTCTGTGTGAGCCAATGAGGAGAGCCGGCCTACCTTTGATGGAGTGGGTATAAGAGTCTGAGGCTCCAGCTGTGAGTGGATCAGACAGTGAACGCCTCACACGGTGAAGAGCAGACAGTGAACGCCTCACAGAGGAGCACAGTGAAGAACAGACAGTGAATGCCTCACACAGTGAAGAACAGACAGTGAACACCTCATACAAAAAAGAGCAGACAGTGAACGCCTCATACAAAAAAGACCAGACAGTGAATGCCTCACAGAGGAGCACAGCAAAGACTAGACAGTGAACGCCTCACACAGTGAAGACCAAACAGTGAACACCTCACAGAGGAGCACAGTGAAGACCAGACAGTGAATGCCTCGCAGAGGAGCACAGTGAAGACCAAACAGTGAACGCCTCACAGAGGAGCACAGTGAAGACCAGACAGTGAACGCCTCACAGAGGAGCACAGCAAAGACTAGACAGTGAACGCCTCACACATTGAAGACCAAACAGTGAACGCCTCACAGAGGAGCACAGTGAAGACCAGACAGTGAACGCCTCACACAGTGAAGAACAGACAGTGAACGCCTCACACAGTGAAGAACAGACAGTGAACGCCTCACACAGTGAAGACCAGACAGTGAACGCCTCACACAGTGAAGAACAGACAGTGAACGCCTCACACAGTGAAGAACAGACAGTGAACGCCTCACACAGTGAAGACCAGACAGTGAACGCCTCACACAGTGAAGAACAGACAGTGAACGCCTCACACAGTGAAGAACAGACAGTGAACGCCTCACACAGTGAAGAACAGACAGTGAACGCCTCACACAGTGAAGAGCAGTGGACTAAACTATCGAGTGGAAGAATGGGACTGCACAGCGTCGAGGAACTGGTAAGAGATGCGGATCTTTCTTTTCTTTTTTTTTTTTAACAAATTTATTGACAATAACAAAATGAACATAAACAAAAAATCTGGTCAAAGAGTTTGGAAATCAAACATAAATGTCCAAAAGAGGTAATTAATGGAGTTCATCTGTTTTTAGATCTGAAAATGGATGTTTTATTATTATTATTTTATTTTAATAATTATTATTATGTTAATTTTCTATTGTATAATCTTTGAGTTGATCTTTCCATTGATCTACTGTAGGTTTTAATAGTTTACAAATAGACACCATGACAAGTTTAAATAAATGTATTTTGTCTTTGCCAGATTGGGCATTTGGGTTAATTTTCATTACATCTGTTGGGGACAAATGCTTAGGACGGGTATATAAAATTCGGTCATCTGGATTTTTTTTTATATTGTGAAAATAACAAAAAGAACAGTTATTTCATTATTTAAAAACAGTACAAATACAAAATCCAGTACATTTCACTCACTTGTATTATGGTTATTCAATTTTAAATATATTTAACTGCAGTAAGTTATTCAGTCGCTTTAACAACGTGACGTCACATCGACAAACTAGTGTAGTGCACCGACACAGAAGACTGACGCTGGTGAGCCACAGCGATGCGAACTCCGCTCTGCACCACCCCTGTTCATGTCTATGGGAAGCGAATTCCTCTAATGCAAAGCACTCTCTCTCTCTCTGTCTCTCTCTCTCTCTTTCTCTCTCACTCTCTGTCTCTCTCTCTCTCTCTCTGTCTCTCTCTCTCTCTCTGTCTCTCTCTCTCTCTCTGTCTCTCTCTCTCTCTCTCTCTCTTTCTCTCTCACTCTCTCTCTGTCTCTCTCTCTCTCTCTCTCTCTCTCCCATATTATTGGTCCAGCCCTGTCATGATGTCACACTTGTGTGAGACTTTCGTCTGTGTGCAGAACACATTTATAAGTTCCTACAAACCACTGTCACATGCTTCAGTTGTTTTACAGCCGCTGAGGTCAAAGGTCAAACATTTCCTCCAGCATCAGGTCACATGGTTCAGTTGTTTTACAGCCACAGAGGTCAAAGATCAAACATGTTCTCCACCATCATCAACATTAGTTTTTTCTCCTTATTTTTCTAAACGTCATATGAATAAAACCTTTATATGTGACAGTTTATAGAATTCCTAGTCTTTCCACTCATTCCCACACGTTCATGTCTTCCAGGTGACTGGGAAGCGGTTGGAGGGAAAGGAAACGGACCATTTCCCAGGAGGCGTCTACGAGGCAGCTGTCAATCAAGAGAAGCAGGATGACCTGAGGTCTGAACGGCCGCCATCAGAGAGCAGAGATGGCAACGGCAACGGCAAAAGCAACAGCAACGGCAAACCACAGGATGTCAGCGTCACTGCGCTCAATGTAAGAAACAACTGTCATAAAATACTACGAATACAAAAACACATTTTTATGATTTTGACTTTTTATCTGATCATTTTGACTTTTTATCTGATCATTTTGAAAATATGCCGCTAAATATGGTGTAAAAAAAACCTTAGTGATGTGGTGGACATCACTAAGGCCTGCGTCAGTTCTGCACAAACTCCTTTTGCATCACGTCATTTTTAGTAGACGTGTCAGATGGATAATACTACTGGATAATAATACTCATCCATCGTGCTGTCAGGTTGTCATGGTGACAACTTGCTGTCCCAGTCTCTAGCTGCTAGCTCTAGAAGTTGTATTACCTCACGTCAGCTATTGTATTGTGTTTTGTTAATCTATTGTAATCACCGTGTGTGTGTGTATGTGTGTGTGTGTGTGTATGTGTGTGTGTGTGTGTGTGTCCACAGACATATCATGTTATAAGTCAATGAATACTTGAGATATCACCATGAAATTACATGAGCATAAACATATAGCTAATGTGCATCAGATGCAATGATCCATTTAAGTAAAGGTCAAAGGTCAATGTCAAAATGAACTAAAAGGTCAAAATCACATTATCAGTTATAACTCAAGAACAGAGTTTCACAGAACTTTTAGATTGAAACCAAACGTTGTGGAATGAAGATTTATACAATTCTCATAATTGGTGTTATCACCTATGAATAATAGTTTTTGAGATCTCTGGAGGTCAAAGGTGACATGTCACTTAATTAACTTCTGTAACACTGTTTGTGTGTGTAAACCATAGACATATCACAAAATTATCAATATTGCAAAAGGTCAGAGGTCAAGGTCGCATTTATCAGAAAGGTCAAAATCACATTATTGGCTCTAATTCAAGAACAGGTTGTCATAGAAACTTGAGATTGACACAAAATAGGGGCGAGATTATGTGTTCTCTGAATATTGGTTTAGGATTTGAGAAAATATTCTAAACTGGTGTGAAATGGTCGTTGCACAGAGATAAAGTGAACTCGGCGTTTGCTATTAATAAATTCCGTCTTGTATTGTACTGCTTATGTTCAAATTAATAATTTTTAAAGATATGCTATAGAGAGATCACAAAGCTTCCTCTTTATAACCTACACTACAATGATAAAGAGTTTGTGCAGTGGAATGGCTGATGCAGGAGGTTTTGGTTTTTTTGTTTTAATTGATGACAGAAAATAATGACCGGACAACGCTGATGCGGTCAACCATCGGTCAAACAGTCGTCAGTTAACATCTGTAGTCCATACTGACTGTTGTTTGACTGACTGTTGTTTGACTGACTGTTGTTTGACTGACTTGTTTGACTGACTGTTGTTTGACTGACTGTTGTATGACTGACTGTTGTATGACTGACTGTTGTATGACTGACTGTTTTATGACTGACTGTTGTATGACTGACTGTTGTTTGACTGACTGTTGTATGACTGACTGTTGTATGACTGACTGTTGTATGACTGACTGTTGTTTGACTGACTTGTTTGACTGACTGTTGTATGACTGACTGTTGTATGACTGACTGTTTTATGACTGACTGTTGTATGACTGACTGTTGTATGACTGACTGTTGTATGACTGACTGTTGTATGACTGGCTGTTGTATGACTGACTGTTGTTTGACTGACTGTTGTATGACTGACTGTTTTATGACTGACTGTTGTTTGACTGACTGTTGTATGACTGACTGTTGTTTGACTGACTTGTTTGACTGACTGTTGTATGACTGACTGTTGTATGACTGACTGTTGTATGACTGACTGTTGTTTGACTGACTGTTGTATGACTGACTGTTGTTTGACTGACTTGTTTGACTGACTGTTGTATGACTGACTGTTGTATGACTGACTGTTGTATGACTGACTGTTGTATGACTGACTGTTGTTTGACTGACTGTTGTATGACTGACTGTTGTATGACTGACTGTTGTATGACTGACTGTTTTATGACTGACTGTTGTATGACTGACTGTTGTTTGACTGACTGTTGTATGACTGACTGTTGTTTGACTGACTGTTGTATGACTGACTGTTGTTTGACTGACTTGTTTGACTGACTGTTGTATGACTGACTGTTGTATGACTGACTGTTTTATGACTGACTGTTGTATGACTGACTGTTGTATGACTGACTGTTGTATGACTGACTGTTGTATGACTGGCTGTTGTATGACTGACTGTTGTTTGACTGACTGTTGTATGACTGACTGTTTTATGACTGACTGTTGTTTGACTGACTGTTGTATGACTGACTGTTGTTTGACTGACTTGTTTGACTGACTGTTGTATGACTGACTGTTGTATGACTGACTGTTGTATGACTGACTGTTGTTTGACTGACTGTTGTATGACTGACTGTTGTTTGACTGACTTGTTTGACTGACTGTTGTATGACTGACTGTTGTATGACTGACTGTTGTATGACTGACTGTTGTATGACTGACTGTTTTATGACTGACTGTTGTATGACTGACTGTTGTATGACTGACTGTTGTATGACTGACTGTTGTATGACTGGCTGTTGTATGACTGACTGTTGTTTGACTGACTGTTGTATGACTGACTGTTGTATGACTGACTGTTGTATGACTGACTGTTGTTTGACTGACTGTTGTATGACTGACTGTTGTTTGACTGACTTGTTTGACTGACTGTTGTTTGACTGACTGTTGTATGACTGACTGTTGTATGACTGGCTGTTGTATGACTGACTGTTGTATGACTGACTGTTGTTTGACTGACTGTTGTTTGACTGACTGTTGTTTGACTGACTGTTGTATGACTGACTGTTGTATGACTGACTGTTGTATGACTGACTGTTGTTTGACTGACTGTTGTTTGACGCTGAAGTGTACAGATGTGTGTCTACATCCTCAGACAGATAAAAGTGGGAGGTTGAAGCTGGAAACGGTGGACGACCTGTTCAACATTCTACAACTGAAGAAGAGGAGAAGAGAGAGGAAGCTTCCTGTCAACCAGACCCCCCAGGCAGAACCAGAGATCATGGTATCATCTCTTTAGTCACACCTCACACTTTTATCACCACTGCTAAACCACACCCACTTTTCCATTCAGTTTCATTTTTCACTGCTCGCTTACTTTTTCAGGTACGAGGAAAACTTTAACTTATAGGGTCAAAGGTCAGAACCATTGGTTTTTCAAAGCCCATATTTGAGGCAGTCTGTTTCATTTTTGTCTATGTTCAGACTGCAGACGAATGTTCCCAAACTTTGTAACTGACCTTTGACCTGTATCAGACCTGTTAATGACAGTCTGAACGACACAAATAAGATTTTTTTTTAATATGACCTCAGACACTTTCATGTCATACTAAATCCAATTGGTATCTAATATTTTTCAAAGTGGGTATAGGTCCAGTGAGGTGGGGCCAGTGGTTACAGGTCCAGGGGGGCGGAGCCAATGGGTATAGGTCCAGGGTGGTGGGGCTAGTGGGTAAAGGTCCAGGGGTACAATGTGAATGCTAACCCTCTGTCCTAGGCTACCTGCTAATGCTAATGCTAAACCTCTGTCCTAGGCTACCTGCTAATGCTAATGCTAACCCTCTGTCCTAGGCTACCTGCTAATGCTAACCCTCTGTCTTAGGCTGCCTGCTGGACTCCATCAAGAGGCGACAGACAGACAAACATGAACTAAATCTATGTCCATCATGGACAACCCTCTGGCCCCAGGGCCTTATGTTTGACACCTGTGCTTTAGAGGTTTCTGCAGAACTGTACTCATCAGGGTTTTTGGTGGTTGTTGCATTTTCTTTGCAGCCAGAGGTTGTGGATGAGCAACTGTTCCTGAAAGCAGCCTTGGAAAACAAACTATGTGTGGTGGAAAAATACCTGAGTGACGGAGGAGACCCCAACATTACAGACCATGTGAGTGACCCCAACATTACTGACCATGTGAGTGACCCCAACATTACTGACCATGTGAGTGACCCCAACATTACTGACCATATGAGTGACCCCAACATTACTGACCATGTGAGTGACCCCAACATTACTGACCATGTCAGTGACCCCAACATTACTGACCATGTCAGTGACCCCAACATTACTGACCATGTGAGTGACCCCAACATTACTGACCATGTGAGTGACCCCAACATTACTGACCATGTGAGTGACCCCAACATTACAGACCATGTGAGTGACCCCAACATTACAGACCATGTGAGTGACCCCAACATTACTGACCATATGAGTGACCCCAACATTACTGACCATGTGAGTGACCCCAACATTACTGACCATATGAGTGACCCCAACATTACTGACCATATGAGTGACCCCAACATTACTGACCATATGAGTGACCCCAACATTACAGACCATGTGAGTGACCCCAACATTACTGACCATGTGAGTGACCCTGACATAGCTGACCATGTGAGTGACCCAACATTACAGACCATGTGATTGACCCCAACTTTACTGACCATATGAGTGACCCTAACATAGCTGACCATGTGGGTGACCCCAACACTACTGACCATGTGAGTGACCCCAACATTACTGACCATGTGAGTGACCCCAACATTACAGACCATGTGAGTGACCCCAACATTACAGACCATATGAGTGACCCTAACATAACTGACCATGTGAGTGACCCCAACATTACTGACCATGTGAGTGACCCCAACATTACTGACCATGTGAGTGACCCCAACATTACTGACCATGTGAGTGACCCTAACATAGCTGACCATGTGAGTGACCCCAACATTACTGACCATGTGAGTGACCCCAACATTACTGACCATGTGAGTGACCCCAACATTACTGACCATGTGAGTGACCCCAACATTACTGACCATGTGAGTGAGTCCTTTACGCCTGTTAGAACTCTGTAATAAATGAGGGTCAAAGGTCACCAAAAGCATCATGGGTAGCTCCCTCATAGCCAATGGGATGCTACGTACAGTATTTACTCTGGGGTTTCGGTTTCATTTTGTAAATGTAATTTTCTTTCATATTCAGAGACGAAAATTTGAGATAAAAGTTTTTCATAACTTGGATTATTCATGAGCTGGGTCTTTCATAAGTTGAGGTGTGGCTGTCTTCTAATAATGGAAATATTCTAATATTCTCCTTTTGCTTTTCTCTATGAACCAACTCTTTCTCATCACATTCACACTAATGGATGAAAATTCACCTACATTTGCATTTGTTAAAATGTCAAAAATGCCAGAATTACAAAGAAAGCAAAATGGAAAAAATGTAGAAAGGACACGCAATGGTTGTTCTGAATGAGGACATTTGACTGAACAATGACTTGACTGGATCCCACAAGGACAATGATAAAAGTGTGTTTAACTCCAGTTTCAGACAACAGCTCTGCACAAAGCTTCCTTCAGAGGACATGTGGACGTCATAAAAAGACTCCTGGAGGCTGGAGCTGTCATCGACAAAAGAGACAAGGTAAAAACACTGCATATGTCCCCACACAGACCTCTGACACTATGGGGACCAAAATTCAGGTCCCCACAAGGGTTAAATATAAATAAAGGTCCCCACTAGTAAAATAAAAAATGACCCTATAAATACAGGAATTAGTTTTTTCTGGAAGTCCCCATAAAGCATAAGGGAAACAGGTGCAAATCAAAACATTCATTCATTCATCATCTGAACCCGCTTTATCCTCACTAGGGTCACGGGGGTCACTGGGGGCCTAATCCAGCTACAATGGGCAAAGGCGGGGTACACCCTGTATGAGACACCAGTTCATCGCAGGGCTGAACATATATAGACAAACAATCACTGTTACATTCACACCTATGGCCAAGTTTTAGATTAACCAATCAGTGCATGTCTTTGGATGGTGGGATGAAACCGGAGTGCCCGGCGAAAACCCACGCGGACACGGGGAGGACATGCAAACTCCACACAGAAAGGTCCGGTACGGGATTTGAACCAGGGTCCTTCTTGCTGTGAGGCACGAGTGCTAACCACTGCACCACCGTGCCGCCCCAAATCAAAACATGTATTTTTCAAATGTTTGAAGATATGTTACTTATTTTTTATTTCTTTATTTTAATGTGTTTTTATTTAACTTTTAAAAAATATATTATTATTATTATTATTATTATTATTATTATTATTATTATTAATTTTATTTATTTATTTTTGGTTCATTTTTATTTTTTGTTTAATTTAGTTTTTACATATTTGTTATTAATTATTATTTATTTTATTTTATTAAAAAAAAGAAAAGAAGATGTATTTACACTCACTACCCAAAGGCTACTTGATTACAAACTGGGTCCTCATGAGACCTCTAAACGAGTGTGTGTGTGTGTGTGTTTCAGTTGGAGGCCACTGCAGTGCACTGGGCCTCCAGAGGAGGTCAGCTGGTGGCTCTGCAGCTCCTCATTGACCAGGGAGCGACATTCACCTCCAAAGATAAGGTTGGTCCCCACACAGTCACTGCAGTTTACACACATCAGTCCACACTCACACCACATCCATAAACCCTGCTGCTGCTCAACAGGTTTTAAATCAGTGCTTAAAAAAAAAAAATAAAAAAAAACACATTTGAACTGAGAAGCACCGACGAGTGAACGTTTACCTTATGACTGAAGCACCGAAGCTGTCTGTCTGTCTGACAATGAAACAGTCTGTCTGTCTGACACTGAAGCTGTCTGTCTGTCTGACAATGAAGCTGTCTGTCTGTCTGACAACGAAGCTGTCTGTCTGTCTGACAATGAAACAGTCTGTCTGTCTGACACTGAAACAGTCTGTCTGACACTGAAGCAGTCTGTCTGTCTGACACTGAAGCTGTCTGTCTGTCTGACACACACTGAATGTGGTCTATATGTCCTCCTACTATGTCTATTTCAAATCTGCCACTTTTGGTTAGTTATTGTTCTTTTTCTATGGTGCCAACTGGAAGCATGCTAATGCTAAAGGGTGTGTAGCACCACCTAGTATCTGGGAGTGGAACAATAATTGTATTGTCTTACTGCTCCTCCCCTCTCTCCTCCTCAGTTACTCAGTACTCTTCTTCTCTCCTCCTCAGTTACTCAGTACTCCTCTTCTCTCCTCCTCAGTTACTCAGTACTCCTCCTCTCTCCTCCTCAGGTACTCAGTACTCCTCTTCTCTCCTCCTCAGTTACTCAGTAGTCTTCTTCTCTCCTCCTCAGTTACTCAGTACTCCTCTTCTCTCCTCCTCAGTTACTCAGTACTCCTCTTCTCTCCTCCTCAGTTACTCAGTACTCCTCTTCTGTCCTCCTCAGTTACTCAGTACTCCTCCTCTCTCCTCCTCAGTTATTCAGTACTCTTCTTCTCTCCTCCTCAGTTACTCAGTACTCCTCCTCTCTCCTCCTCAGTTACTCAGTACTCTTCTTCTCTCCTCCTCAGTTACTCAGTACTCCTCTTCTCTCCTCCTCAGTTACTCAGTACTCCTCTCCATGTTGCTGTGAGGACTGGACACAGTGAATGTGCAGAACATCTGATCCACTGTGGAGCTGATGTCAACGCTAGAGACAGAGTGAGTGTTAGACTACAGGCTAAAAACACTACATGCTAACAACTAGGGATAATGACCACATCAATGTTGTCAATTTTCTGTTGATTTAAATATAAATAAAAGCCATCCTGCATCAGTCACTGCACAAACTCTTTTTTCATTGTAGTGTAGGTTATAAAGAGGAAGCTTTGTGATCTCTCCACAGCATATCTTTAAAAATGATTAATTTGAGCATTAGCAATACAAAACTGAATTTATTAATATCAAATACAGAGCTCAATTAATCTATGTGGTACAACTATTTCACACCAGTTTAGAACGTTTACTCAAAACATAAACAAAACACAGAGCTGATGTGAGGTAATAGAACTTCTAGAGCTAGCAGCTAGAGATTGGGACAGCAAGTTGTTACCATGACAACCCAACAGTGAGGTTAATGAGTTGTGTTATCCATCTAACAGACCTACTGAAAATGACATGACGGGTGGACTATAGCAAAAGGAGTTTGTACAGAACTGACGCAGGCTGGTGGACGTCACTAAGGGTTTTTTTCTTTCTTTTTTTTTTATATTTAGCAAATTAATGTTTTCTGTGTGTGTGAAGGTTCAAAATGAGCTTTTGACATAGCATCGCATGTGTGTGTGTGTGTGTGTGTGTGTGTGTGTGTGAGTGTGTGTGTGTGTGAGTGTGTGTGTGTGTGTGTGTGTGAGCCAACAAAACAAAGGGTTTCCTTTTCTCTGTGAAAAAAAACTGAGACCAGTTAATGAGGCTCAGTGATCGGCTGAGATGGGGTTTTTTTTTTATAAATTTCACTATCCCTAATAAAAACACTACACTAAAAAGACATTAACCAAAACTACCAACAAATGTATTGAATTTGATCAATCCAGTTGGTTAGTTATGTGTCCAACCAATCTTTTGGTTAAAAAAAAATCTACTATGATGGGTGTTCTCAATCAATCTAGAAAGGTGAAAGGGAAAACTAATCAATACAAATGACAAAATACTGGTTGATGTTAGTAGAAGCCAATCAGAGGCCATCAATTTAAACTGGTTGAATTGGAAGCATTTCTATTGGTTAAGCAGGACTACTTTCATTAATTATAGAGAGTGCTTTTCTACCTTCATGATACTGAACAGATTCTATTAGTTGTATATCTACACTACATTGGTTCTATTAGGTCTATATCTACCCTACACAGATTCTATTAGGTCTATATCTACACTCCACAGATTCTATGAGGTCTATATCTACACTACACAGGTTAGATTAGGTCTATATCTACACTACACTGGTTCTATTAGGTCTATATCTACACTACACTGGTTCTATTACGTATATATCTACACTACACAGATTTTATTAGGACTATACCAACACTACACTGGTTTCCATTTGGTCTATATCTACATTAAACTGCATCTATTAGGTATATATCTACACTAAACTGGTTCTATTAGGTCTATGTGAGTTACCAATTTAATGGGTTTTAATTTAAAGGGATAGTTCACAGTTTACCGGCAAGTTTCCTGGGGTCAACAAAATAAAAAAATGTTTCTTCTCAAAACAGTATGTGTTGGAATGAGTGATTTATTTACATAAGAAAACTGTCACGGAACAAAACCTCACACCTTGTAATTGCTTGAAGCCACTTTCTCTCAATTGTGATCAATGCATGTTGCCACTGCTAACAGCTGTGCGCATTAGCGACCTACTTTCATCAGTTCGGCAGTGTTTGCGGCTGTGTAGGAGCACAGTTGTTAACAGCGACAGTGTGCATTGATCACTATTGGGAGAAAGTATCTCCAAGCAATTATGAGGTGTGAGTTTTTGTTCTGTGATGGTTTTGTTATGTAAAGATATCACTCATTCAAACACATACTGTTTTGAGAAGAAACATGTTTTACTTTGGTGACCCCAGGAAACCTGACCAGAACTGGGCTCACAGAACACTGTCGGGGGTAAGTCACTGTGGGTGCACTAGAGTAGACCCTGATGACATACGGATTAATTTGAAAAATAGTGAACTATGTCTTTAAGCAGAGTAGTGTAGACTCTTCTCTTCTCTTTCAGGATGGGGACACGCCTATGCATGATGCTGTAAGAATAAACAGATTCAACATGATCAAACTGTTGATGATGTACGGCTCCAGTCTGAAAACCAAGAACTGTGTAAGTACCAGCTGCTCTAGTATTGTGTACTCACTAGTACCTTCTCCTCACTAGTACCAACTCCTCTAGTACCTTCTACTGTACCTTCTCCTCACAGTCTTCTAAGGAAAAAACATCACACTGTCAAACAAACATCATTAACTTTGTTACTGACTAAAATAAAATAACATAAAGATCCATGTGGGTTAAATGAAGAACAATGAGATTTCCTCTAAGTACACTTTACATACACGCTATCAATATAGTCCAGGCAATATAGCACACTTTAGGACCCAACTTGAAACAAATTGCAACAGAATTGTTTGCACCACAGTGCATACCTATGAGGTGGCCAGAACACTGACGACACAGATTTGTTGGTCCTCCTGTTGTATCACACTACTATGACAACAAATTAACTATTTCTGGTATCAGAGTCGAAGCAAGCCAACAAATTGAGACAGGTATGGTGCACAAAGCAGTTGAATGAGTTGCTGGGTCCTCACATTTGCGACCATCTGCTCTTTGTCCATGTTATTCTTGGCTGTGATCCCACGAGTCACCTGTTTGGATTGGGAAAAGGTTTGGCAGTGCAGAAGGTGAAGATTCCCTGTTTTGTGAGCAATCAGAGATGTTCCACAAATCACAGCAAACACCGTAGGACATAACGGCTGCAGGAGAGAAAGCTCTGGTATTACAGTACAGTGGTACCAACGAGGAAGGACTGGACAGTTTAAAGGGATAGTTCGGCATTTTTCACATGAATCTTTATTGGATCACCGTCTTTACTCTGTTGAACCCACAGTGACTTAAAGGTGTCATTCTATGGTTATTTCATTAATATTACTGTGTTCTCCATTGTTACTGAATTCTTTGTGTTGGTTCCATTTAAAAAAAAACAAAAAACATCCGGATTGCTTTGTTTCCAGCTGTTTTTACACAGTAGAAAAATTACTAGAGGTCGAACAACAGAGTTTACGGTACTTCCTCATACGTGGTCATGAGGCGTATCTGATTGGCTCAGAATGCGTGAAGGAACACTCCCTCCTCCCTTCTTGCTGTGTATGTATTTAGCTTTACCCAAGCAGCATCCAGCTAGGTTTCGTGCCATTGCTTGATCTGAAAACGTGCACAGAGAGCACATGAACCAGTTTGATCCGTCATTTTTTCTCAGTTTGTGCAGCAGTTACTGTGGCGCCATCTTCTATTGTAGATGCTAATGCTACTTCAGATTCATGGCTGGGGACAGGCTTAACCCTACGTGGGTGACGCTAAAGTACATCTGTCGTCAGATGGACCGACTTTTCTGGGTCCCTCGTTCCTGTTGTTTTCTGTGAATGGGGTATACAGCCAGTGGAGGTGACAACCCCTTTAAGGCCTCCGCATGCTCTCGCAGCACAATGTTACACTTAACTTGTCGCAGATATTTGTAGTTTATGCCAGCATGGGGAGTACATGGCGTTCGCTACTCACCACCACAACAGCAAGGGGCACTCTCACGAACTCGCTATAATTTCCCACCTGGATCCCTGCTCCTTTCTGAGATCAGACCCTTTCATTGTCGAACAAACTTGTCTCGCAGGTTCTTCCACTTCCTCGTGCACTTGACCGAATCCATATTCACACGAGTCGTCTTCAACAATGACATTCGTTTACAAAGACAGAAAAGTAGGGAAGTTGAAGTGCATGTAGTGCAGATGTAGAATGGACCAATCAGATTCCTCTTTTCTGGTCTTCTCTGTAACACTGTCTGTGGTGGGTTACATTTTCTGGAAAGTTTAGCTCAACTCTCTGCAATAGGCCTTTACCCCCGACAGTGTCCTGTGGGTTGAGTTCTGGTCTGGTGGTGGTCAGAGCTAATGTAGTCCCGGTAGGTTTCCTGGGGTCACCAAAATAAAAGGTGTTTCTTGTCAAAACAGTATGTGTTCGAATCAGTGATTTATTTGCATAACAAAACCGTCACGGAACAAAAACTCACACCTCGTAATTGCTTGGAGCTACAGTACATTCTCTCAATAGCAATCCATGTGCATTGTCGCTGATAACTGTGCGCCTTTGCAAAATACTTTCATCAGTTGTTCAGCAGTGTTTGTGGCTGCTAAGTGCAGGCCCATAGACACATAGACACAGACTATAGAATAACATTCAGTTACACATGTATAACCCTTCTGCAGTCTAATCTAAATTAGATATAGATATAAATTATATAAATATATAA
The DNA here is from genome assembly GCA_020466265.1 of Siphamia tubifer. Classification (NCBI taxonomy): domain Eukaryota; kingdom Metazoa; phylum Chordata; class Actinopteri; order Kurtiformes; family Apogonidae; genus Siphamia; species Siphamia tubifer. The sequence continues at coordinate 5,786,372 of CM035797.1, forward strand.
TATATATATATATATATATATATATATATATATATATATATATATATATATATATATATGCTTTTCTTCTCTGCTATTCCTGCACTTTCCTGCATTTCCTGGATGATGAAAGTATTCTATTATTAAAAAGTTCATAGTTGACATTTTGCTTGATATTGTTGTTTTTGGGGTTTTTTTTTCCTCTATAGGATGGAAAAACGCCAATGGAGACGTTGTACTCATGGCAGAATGGAGCCAAAAGTCTTTTGTGCAACTTCAGTGAAGAGAAGCCTGACCAATAAAAACACAGAGTTGATACAGGGAATGAGGTGCAATACGTCACTAACACTTTACGTTAGGGATCGATAATAAGGTGGTAATTATATGGTCATTTTGACGTCATTTCATGGTAATAATGCCTTTGTAAACACTTTGTCCACGCCTTGAGTAAGGCTTGGACAACTGAATATTTTTGTAACCGTAAACCGATCAACTGCTGTATGCCATGAGACTGTGGCTGAATATAATATCAGCAGTCACTTTGCCACAAATCATGCTAACTATGCTAGCAAGCAGTCAACAACAGAATGGTTGGCAGCTAATTTACAAGCTCACTGCTATTCAAGAGACAAGTACTGAGGCAAGTTTTATGTTGTCGTTCAAATTAGCAAAGCCAGCAAGCCTCTGTTTGAAGGTGAGTTTTTAAAAGAATGTATAATCGAGACAGCATGTGTCTTATGTCCAAACAGCAAAGACAAATTTGAAAAAACTCAGTTTATCATACAGGACAATGACTAGTCGTGTAGAACGGATAGATGAAGATATAACCAGCGACTTGAATAAAAAGGAGTCGTTAATGTTATATTCAATAGCACTGGATGAAAACAACAACATATCCCATGTTGTTATTTTCCCTCTTATGAGGTTGATTACCAAAAAACTCCATCTATCTTCTTGTGGTCCAGCCCAACAGTCAAATTTTAGAACCCGTTGTGGCCTACAAGTCAAAACGTTTGCCCGCCCCTGGTGTACAGGGGTGGGCAATAGCCTGGCTTTCGTCAACCCTTGTGTGTTTCCACTTAGCTTAGTGAGCTTCACACAAAGGTCTGTTAAACCACCGTAGACATTCAGTTGTCTTCAGCCAAATCGTGGACGGACCAATCAGGATCACTGGGCGTGAGTTTAACCATTATGACGTAGACTCTCGACACAGTAACTTTGAAAAACACACTGGCTAGCATGGAGGAGACTGACCTCGGCTTCAATTCTGTCATTTCAACAGTGTTGTAGAAACTTCCGTATATTGATTCTTTAAAAGATGAACAGAACAGTTTTGAAAGAATTTATTGGTGGCAACGATATTATGGCTCTTCTTCCAACTGGGTATGGTAAGAACTTCTACTTCTATCATCTACGTTACATGCTGCTTTCCATGTGATTCGTTAAAGTAGTACGTCATTCAAAATCACAAACACCTGGTTTCTCCAAACAGGGCCAATGATTTTGATTGACAGCCCCGCCTTAACAAAGAGAAGCTAACGGTTCTTTACCAGATGGAAGATGTGAGCAGCCATGTGGTGTGAGTCAGGTTAGGTGTAGAGTGATCAGCTAAACTATTCCATCATGATTTAGCAACGAGCAGTCCAGAGGGGTTGAGAAGAGTAGAGTTAGACAGGACGTTGTAGCACACAGACAAGTGAAGCAGCTGATAAGAAGGATAAGAAGGTCAGAGGAAAGAGAAATGAGACTGCTCTCTTTACTGGTCAGAGGAAAAAGATAAGGAGAACCAGATTTATTTGTCATTTGGAATATCACAAGGACATAGCAAATGAAATTGTAGTTTTCTTGGTCTCTCCAAAACCAAGGCTAGTCATGCGGGCATAAAAAATGGCGCTAATAATCGCGACTGCTCTCTTGTGACATATTTTTTTGTGTCGTTTTTGTTAAATTACCTGAAAAAAGGAGGTAATTTGCAGGAAAATCCATAGCATTAGAGCCATAAAATATATTATCACTTATTTCCACTAAATTATTTAGTTATTACCATCTCTGATCTGTGCTGAATTACCACCTTATGAACCATACGTTACATTATTACCATGAAATCACATCAAAATGACCAGCTTATCAGTGATCCATAATGTAAAGTGTTAGCAATAAATCATCTTGCAGCCCTATCACAGAGGAAGAGTGGTGGAGGAAAGACAATCCCCTCAGGAAATAACCCACACTATATGAATCTGAAGTTTTTTGGAGAACATCTTAAGAGAGAGAGAACACTAGACTAGACACTAAACTTCTCCTGCTTCAGTAATCTAAAGTAGCCTCATTTTAAACCTTAAACCAGGGTTCTCAAACTCCTGTTCTTTCCAGGGTCACATTCAGCCTGATGTGATTTTCAGTAAAATAATAGAACAACATGTAAATAATAACTGCAAATTTTTGTCCTTGATTTAGTGCAAATTAAATGATGAAAATATTTTCTTTTACAAACTAGATTTGTAAAAAAAATTGTAGTGAATTTTCTTTAGACATTTCATGTTGTTCATACTTGTTCATGTTTTTCACATTTTATTCTTACGTCATAGTTTGTAAATGTCAATATTTCCATATTTTCATGTTATGTTTTAACACTAAAACAAAGATAAAAAAAAAGTAAATTATCATTATCAACATAATGTCAAATTTTTTTTCACATCAAACCCAGGAGAAAATATTAATTTGTTATTTGTTTTTGTAGGTTTTTCTGTTATTTAACTGTAGATAATATTGGTCTGTATGTGGAACCTGAACTAAAATAAGTTCCACAGCCTTGACTGTGGAATTATTGACCTTTGAAAATTCATCCCGGGGGCCGTATTTGGCCCCAGGGCCGCATGTTTGACACCCCTGATTTAAAAAGATGTAAAGAGAAAAAAAAGCATGATTTGAGTGAAATCTTGTTTTAATTATTGAATAATTGACCTTTGAAAATTCATCCCAGGGGCCACATTGGAACCTTTTGGCGGGCTGCCTTTGGCCCCCGGACCACATGTTTGAGAGCCCTGCCTTAGGTGAAAGGCAGAACCACATGCATGTGTAATACCACATGTGTTTGACCTTTGGATCAGCTGATCGGGCTGTTGGAATGAGGCAAAATTCATCATTTGTCAGTTATTGCTGGACAATGAGCATTTCTATTTCTTCCTTTTTATTTTATGCTGAGTTGAAGTCAGCAACACTTTTGTATTGATTAATGACAGGGTTTATTGATTTTACAGTTTAACTGATTATTTAACCTTTGAGGGATAGTAATTTATTTGTTATTTGTATGAAAACAGCTGAATGGGTTTGAATGTCATTTTATAGAGTTGGTGAATTGTAACTGAGCATGGTCTTACACTTATTTTATGACAGTTTTTGTTCAGTAGAATCTTCCTCACATTCAACTACAGCAAGAACCGCTTTATAAAACCTTCACACAATGTATTAACTATGTCTTACCTATTAGTAATGTCTTGTTCATACACAATTTATCATAAACAAACCATTTGTTAACAAACCATTAACAAATACAGTTACGAAAGACGCAGTTAACGAATAATCCAAGTTACGAAAAAACATTTACATACATTTTTCATCTCTGAATACGAAAGAAAATTACATTTATGAAATGAAGCCCTATAGATATAACATCCCATTGGTTATGAGGGAGTTACCCATGATGCTTTTGGTGAGTCTTTGACATAGCCTAACCGCACTAGACTCCTAGCGGCAGTAAATCTAATGTGCTACAGCTAGATTTCCCTGAAACTGGTCGACCAATCACGGTGAAGTATAGAGTCAGAGGGTGGGGCTAACAAAGTGACACTGCAACGATTCGGAGAAAAACAACCAGAAACAACCATAGAAGAAGAACAACAACAGGTGTAGATTTCCTTTTATCACAGATGAGTGAATAATGTGAGAAAACGTCAACAATCTTTAAATTCTTTTTACAAAAGCGACAACAGTCGTTCAGCTCCATAATCCACCATTTTCTTTAGTCATTCCTAACTTTCTCCAGACTCCTTCGCCAACTTTCCGGCGTCTAACTACGTCATCCTAAAGACTGTGCTGATTGGTTGTAGTGCCGTCGTATTGCATACAAAGGGATTTGAAAGACAACGTTTTAGCCCCGCCTCCTCTGACTATGAAGCACCACTAGACCCATACATGGAATGAATAGGGATAGCACTGCTAGGGTACCTTGGACCCTCATTCATCACAGAGTTGTAACAGGCGTAAAGGACAAAGTTACTGTTGTTTGGTGAGTTTTTCCCAGTGTGTTCATTTAAACTTTATTACAGTTTGTATTCATTATTCATCATGAGCCCAAAGAAAATGATTCTCAGTGCGAATGAAAAGAAGAAGTGGTGTAGTATTATTAATGAGGCCTTTTACGTGTAAAATGTGACTATTTACGGAAAAATTCACAGTACAAAAACACTCATTTTGTAAGTTGAGGTACCACTGTATAAAATTAGATGTTTTTTAAAAGACAGGTACAGTGTTTGTTTACCTGTTTTACAAACAAACAAACAGTTGTAAACACTGCATCTGTTTGTTAAAAAACATCTAATTTTACATTTATCTTTGGAAGAAGGTATGAACCTTTACAAGACATTAACAAATATTTAATAAATGGTTAATACATAGTGAACAAACATTAACAAATAGTTAATAAATGGTTAATACATAGTGAACAAACATTAACAAATATTTAATAAATGGTTAATACATAGTGAACAAACATTAACAAATAGTTAATAAATGGTTAATACATAGTGAACAAACATTAACAAATAGTTAATAAATGGTTAATACATAATGAACAAATAGGTAATTTACACTCATTTTACACCAAATTGATTTTAGTCTTGCATACACTTTTATAGAATGTTTTTCTTGTAACTTAACACAATGGAAATAAGTTCATTTGATATTTTTGTGTTTATACTTTTAATATGTGTACAAGGTACATAAACACCATTTTATTGTATTTTATTTCTTAACCTTGTGCTGTGTCAATAAATGATATCAAACCAAATCAAGTAATAAATGGTTAATTCATATTGAAATGTGTGGATGTTTTATTTCATTTATTTTACTTTAACCCTTTATACTTCCAAGGATCCTCATACAGGTCAGGAAGTATTCACTCAAATATGTTAATGAAACCACCCAAACCAAAATGTCACATGACCTTATGTAGTTTGACAACGGAGATTCTCACACCTCAGAAGATCTAAACTGTCAGATCAAATATCCACAGCAGGTACGATCACTCATTTGTTCAAAATACAAATGTCAAACAGCTGATCTGAACCTTTATGTCTCATAAATATCCACAGAGGAACCATATTCTAACAAACACACTTTAACTGGAATCACTTTCAAACGTATTCTCCATTTACTACAATGTGAGATTTCAAAGTGATCCAGAATCCAGGATCTCTTCTAGATCACCACCAAAATGTAATGTGACACTCCCAACACATCCTGAAAATGTTATCAAAATTAATCTGTAACTTTTTAAGTTATCTTGCTAACAGACAGACAGACAGACAGACAGACAGACAGACCAGAGGTGGACGTAAGTGGAAGTACTTTCTTTTACATTTTAGGTATCTGTACTTTACTTAAATATTTATTTTTCTGGAAACTTTTTATTTTTACTTCCTACATTTTTGTAAAAATATCTGTACTTTATACTCTTTACATTTATATAAATATATGTACTTTATACTCTTTACATTTATATAAATATATGTACTTTATACTCTTTACATTTATATAAATATATGTACTTTATACTCTTTACATTTATATAAATATATGTACTTTATACTCTTTACATTTATATAAATATATGTACTTTATACTCTTTACATTTATATAAATATATGTACTTTATACTCTTTACATTTATATAAATATATGTTCTATATTCTCTTTATATTCTCAGAATAGACTCATTACTTTTTCAAATTACACAAATGTGACTGTATGAAAAAATCTGAAATTGTGACTTACTATATCATAATTATGGCTTTTTTTCATAATTTAGAATTTTATCTCATAATTATCAGTTTCTTATTTCAAAATTTAGATTTTTTTTCTCATAATTTTTACTTCTTATGTCATGTACACCAACTAAACTCAGTACCATGACCCAATAAAACACAAAGTACAAAGTAACTCACTTTTAAAGGCTTTATTTTTGGATATTTATGACATTTTTTCAGATTTTTCCTGTTTAAATAAGTATTATGTCACCCATATTAAAAAAAAAGGTCCAGTTTTACTTTTTTACTTTATTACAGTTGAGAAGTATATTTATATATATATATATGTATATATATATATATACATATATATATATATATATATATATATATATATATATATATATATATATATAGAGAGAGAGAGAGAGAGAGAGAGAGAGAGAGAGTATATTTTCACACCAGTAGTTGTACTTCTACTTAAGTAGAACCACCTCTGAAAAAGACAGACAAACAAACTCTGGCAAAAACATAACGTCCTTGGTGGACCTCTCTTCATTCGTGTGTGTGTGTGTGTGTGTGTGTGTGTGGGGGGGGGGGGGGGGGGGGTCTGCCTTGGCGGAGGTTTGTGCTCTCAGAGAGCTTTTCTAGTTCTAAATGTTACCTAATAATCTTGTCTTTTCCAGGAACCTGTATTTGTTCTTACTGTGTAGCCATTGCTGACATATTTCACATATTTTTATTGCTTTTCTTTTTTTTTTTTTCCTTCAGCTGAACAGCTGTTCATGTGTTTTTACTAATCGACAGCATTTAAAGTTTTCCTTAACCTGAAACTATGATGAAGTAGAACTAAGTGGCTCTGTGTCTGTCCCTGTGGCTGACCGTATGGATGGTGTGTTCAGGTGGTGTTCATCATTATGGTTTTCTGCAGCAGTTAAGACTCAAATCTGTTTTTTAATGTAGAAAAGAATGTGTAACAAACTGCCTCTAATAAGACATCAGCGGAAATAAAGTCAGATATTGTGTGTCCTTGGAACAGTCTACTCACTGTTATCCACACATTTTCACCTTCAAACAACATTTGTATTTTCATGACATACTGTAAGTTGTCAGTATGGACCCAGATGTAACATTCACTTTTAACAACCCCTATTATAATGATTAATAGTGAAGAGTGAGTGTAGTGATGCATGCATTTGTAACCAGCCGTGTTGATTACGCCAGGGGTTCTCAAACTTTTTTGGCCCAGGTCCCCCTTGGAGGGGTGAAATTTTTCCATGTCCCCCCTCATCCTGGTGATACTGAAAATGATAAAAAAAAAAAAAACACTTGAACAATGATTATTATGAAACAATGATAACCTTTTTTAATAGTGCTTTTGTGCAAACCAGCCACATTTTCAGGTATTATAATATAAATGAACACTTCAGAAACAACAATTTTAAATAATTTTAAAATAATAAACGGAACAAAAGACACACAAAACTGTGTGTGTGTGTGTGAGAGACAGACAGACAGACAGACAGACAGAGACTTAATGAGAGGGATGAGCTTGTCAAACTCAATATAACTATCAATGTACTTTCTCTTTTTAGGGTTAGGGCGTTTGTTTTTGTCATTGTCATTTTCATTGTCATTTCTTTTACCACTTCTTGAGGAACTTGGCGGACACAAAAATAGACCCATGTTCGCTGCAGGGTGGCTAAAAATAGCCTGTGACTCGCTCCGTCTCAATTTAGTCAAGCTGGCGTCAAACAGCGCTGTTACTTCCGCCTGCTCGCTACAAAATAAAACTTCCGCATTTCAAAATAAAACAGCAAAAAAAAAACAAAACAAAAAAAACAAACCGTGAATAATTTCGCGTACCCCCTGGACATGCGCCACGTCCCCCTAGCGGTCCGCGGACTCCAGTTTGAGAACCGTGGGATTACGCCAACGCTCTCCTTTGTGGTCTTCCAAAAACACCATTGTGTCGCTGCAGCTGCTCCAGAACTGTGCAGGAGGACCAGGAGGACCAGGAGGACCAGGAGGACCAGGAGGACCAGGAGGACCAGGAGGACCAGGAGGACCAGGAGGACCAGGAGGACCAGGAGGAGAGAACATATGACACCAGCGCTCAGGTCTCTGCACTGGCTCCTGTGAGCTTCAGGATTGATTTTAAAGTACTTTTATTGGTTTTTAAGAGCAGCCCTGTTTATTTATCAGATCTGCTTTTAATGTATGAGCCCTCTCAGACCCTCAGGTACGAGGGTAGTAAGCTTTAAATTGCCCCTAAAGTTACCACTAAAACCTCATTCAGTTTTTATTTCCCCAAACTATGGAACAGTCGACCTGAGGATCTGAGGTCCACTGCCAGTGTTCATATTTTTAAGGGTAAAACTGAAACTTAGCTTTTAATTACATTTTACTCTTAACATTATTTCATTCTACTATTTTATGTATTTACTTTTATTTTGTTAGTATTATTACTGTATTCTATTATTTTTAATTCTTTAAATCTTTTAACTGTTCCTAATACTGCAGGACAATGGGGGGTTGGATAGAAAGCACTTTTTGTCACATGCACCATGTATGAAAAGTACTACATAAATAAAGTTTGATTGATTGATTGATTGATTGATTGATTGATTGATTGATTGATTGATTGATTGATTGATTGATTGATTGATTGATTGATTGATTGATTGTAGAGAGGCTGTGACGATGACCTCCAGATGTAAAGTGCTCTGGGAGCAACTAGGGGACAAGTCAGAATGGTGGACAGGTACAGAGCACGGTCAGAACCAACAAAGCAGATTTAGTAAAGAATTTAACAATTCCTCAATTTATTCTCTGAAGAGGACAGTAAAAAAGACATTTATGTCCTCTGGATTTGGCTCTCTCTTTCTACTGCTCTCCTAGTAAATAAAATAAAAACAGGAATAGGTGGGCAGCAACGTGTTAGCTGGACTAATAGACACCGAGCTGGTTATGGTATAAAATACAAATATTTATATAAATATAAAGAGTATAAAGTACATATATTTATATAAATGTAAAGAGTATAAAATACAAATATTTATATAAATGTAAAGAATATAAAGTACAGATATTTATATAAATGTAAAGAGTATAAAATACAAATATTTATATAAATGTAAAGAGTATAAAGTACATATATTTATATAAATGTAAAGAGTATAAAGTACATATATTTATATAAATGTAATGAGTATAAAGTACGTTATTGATAGGTCATCAATAAAACGAACAAAAATGACTAATAAACTACCAAAATAATTAGTAACATGAACAAAGTAAAACAAATGGGACAAAATCAAAGAAAAACTAGTAATCTTTTTTCTTTAAATCAACAAAATGAACAAAACCTAATAAGCATTTACAAAATCATAAATAATGTGAAAAAATGACAAAAAAAAAGGCAGAACTAATATTGAAATGTTGTCCCAGTAGTTTGAATTTTGCCTTTTTGTAAATTAGTTTCCTTTTAACACCTGTTCCATGAACAAAACTGAGTAAAAACACAGAAAAAAAGAAACTGGTTGAATTATTATGAATATTTTTTGAGCTCTTTTAAAATAGACTAGAATACAATCCATATATTAATGCTAAGAACACATTAGCAGTAGTAGTCATCATCCAAAACCCAAGAAAAACACTGACATGAACCATTTCAACTATAAGAGAAAGAATGATGAGCAAAGAAACAGTGACACCTACTGGACAAAATAAAAACCTACATGTGGAGCCAAACTAAACAAAAATAATCACATTTAACAAATGAAACTTGTAAAAATTTGAAGAGGACAGTAAAAAAGACATTTATGTCCTCTGTATTTGGCTCTTTCTTACTACTGCTCTTCTAGTAAATAAAATAAAAACAGGAAAACAGCAACATGTTCACACCTAGCTGGTTATGGTATAAAGTACAAATATTTATATAAATATAAAGAGTATAAAGTACAAATATTTATATAAATGTAAAGAGTATAAAGTACATATATTTATATAAATGTAAAGAGTATAAAGTACAGATATTTATATAAATGTAAAGAGTATAAAGTACAGATATTTATATCTTGTATAAGGAATACAAAAATACAAAATGGATATTTCCTGGTTTAAAAAATATGCAGCTTTAATGCTGGACATTGAGTTGAATTTCTTGATTTTTTTTTGCTTTTTACCCTGCACATTGTGTCATTTTTAGATAGATATCTTTATTTCATATATATATACATTTTATATAAATTATTATTAATAATAATAATAATAATAATAATAATAATAATAATAATAATAGTATATAAATTAGAATACAAAATTAAATTCAAATAAATAAATAAAAATGATCACTGTCACTGTCCCATAACCCGCCTGTGTCGTAGGGGTACTGCAGTGACCAGCTGTCTCCACTTGTGCTGAAGCTCTTATTGGTCCATTCAGTGACGTCTGCTCATTTCTTCCTCCGCCTGCCTCTGCTTCTCTTTCCTTGTAATATGGTCTTGGAGAGTCCATCTGATCTTGTCACATGACCAGACCATCTGAGCTTCTTAACTGTGGTCAGCAGGTCCTCATGGTTCTCTTCGTGCTGAGTGATGACTGCTCTGACCTTTTCATTGATGACGTGATCCATGTATGAGATGCCGAGGAGTCTTCTGACGCGTCTCATCTCCACTGCCTGGATTTTCCACTTCTGCATTCAATGTTCATGACTCACATGTATACAGGAAGATGACCAGTGTCCTGACAAAGGTGTTTCAGTCTCTCTAGATGGTCTTGAGCTTCACCGCTGCTGCTGCTGTTCGTACAGTCTTTGAACCTTCTTCACTGATAATGGCTCCAAGGTACTACAAATGATCAACTGTCTCAAGTTCATCTCAAAAATGATTGAATAAAAATAATAATCCAAAAATACCATAACTAACTAAAATTATGAATAATGTATTTTTAAACTAACTATTTATATTTATGTTATATTAATACATATAAAAAATGCAAATACATTAAAAAAATGAAAGTCAATCCAACTGTTTCGCTTTACACCCATTTCGCCTCAAGTTTTATGGGGACTTCCTGAAAAACATAGTAATGTATTTATAGGGCCACATCATTTATATTTTACCTTTATTTATATTTAACCCTTGTGGGGACCTGAATTATGGTCCCCATACTGTCAGAGATCCCCATGGTGTGACTGTGTAAACACATTAATGTCCCCATAAAGATAGGAATACATACACACATCAGGGTTTTAACAGAAATGTCAACTAGTCGACACGTCGACTCCCGTAGCACAAGTCGTCTTCTTTCTTTCTCTCCTTCAGTACGTAAACACAGACCAGTCAGACCTAAACCACAGCAGACATGGCTGCTGCAGGTAAAACAGGGGGTGATGGGTCTGACTAAACTAAATGGCACAGTGACCTGAACAATGTGACAATCCAATTTAAAATACAACAAAAACACAAGCATCATGTATCTGCATCTGAAGAGGCACCTGCTAGCTAACCTGAGTGATATGAGCAGCATCCGCTAGCTAACCTGAGTGATATGAGCAGCATCCGCTAGCTAACCTGAGTTATATGAGCAGCATCCGCTAGCTAACCTGAGTTATATGAGCAGCATCCGCTAGCTAACCTGAGTGATATGAGCAGCATCCGCTAGCTAACCTGAGTTATATGAGCAGCATCCGCTAGCTAACCTGAGTGATATGAGCAGCATCCGCTAGCTAACCTGAGTGATATGAGCAGCATCCGCTAGCTAACCTGGATGATATGAGCAGCAACCGCTAGCTAACCTGAGTTATATGAGCAGCATCCGCTAGCTAACCTGAGTGATATGAGCAGCATCCGCTAGCTAACCTGAGTGATATGAGCAGCATCCGCTAGCTAACCTGAGTGATATGAGCAGCAGCTCAGACAATGCACATGAAAACAATGCACTCTTTTCAAACATGATGTGGACAGTGTGGTGTGTGTCCTGGCAGGAGCTGACTTAAACTTTTTACACTTTACGTAGGGTGAACATATGTCCAGATTTTGTCTGGACTGACGGCTGTAAAACCGGACCTGGACTGTCTGCACGTCTGTCATGCTTCAGTGATGAAGTCATTAATGTGACGACGTCATCACATCCTGTTGACTCAATTTTATTGACGGATAAGTCGACTTGAAAAAAACTGAAGTTGTTAATGCCCAAACACACACACACGTGCTCCCACACAGACAAAGGGTTTTTTAAATATCCTCTTATTCCCATCATTGTTGTTTTTACCTCTGCCAAGGAGGTATTCAATTCATATAAAATTAAATCTGTTTGTCTGTCAGAACGATTACGCAAAAAATTTCTGAATGGATTTTGATGGGACTTCCAGGAATGATAGATAATGGGTCAAAGAAAAATCCATTAGATTTTGAACAATGAAGGTCAAAGGTCAAGGTGAAAGTAAAGGTCAACAGCTAAAATATATATATCTCAGGATTCAGACAAGATAGAATGTGGTGGGTTTTTATCATTCACATGGTCTGACCTTCAGACATCAGACGGGTCAACACCTATGGCTCTATCATGTCACGTTTTGATGTCATATAACGACATTTCAAGCCTTATTATTATAATTATTATTATTATTGTTATTATTATTGTTCCTGCTAATCTACTATTGGAGATAACAATATAAGTGACTGTAGTAACTGGCATTTTTTGCACTAATCTCATTGATAACACTACTCAATTAGGTAACTGTTTATCTATCTATCTATCTATCTATCTATCTATCTATCTATCTATCTATCTATCTATCTATCTATCTATCTATCTATCTATCTATCTATCTATCTATCTATCTATCTATCTATCTATCTATCTATCTATCTATCTATCTATCTATCTATCTATCTATCCTGGCTTTCTCACGAACGCCAGGTCTCTCGCCAACAAGATCGACGAGGTCCGGCTGAAAACTGTTTCTCGCCGGATGGACAGCTGTGTTGCCGTCGTCACAGAGACCTGGCTGGACGGCAACATCCCGGACGCAGCGGTGGAGATAGCGGGGCGCACTCTGCTCCGGGCGGATAGGTCCGCTGCTTCAGGTAAGAGCAGAGGCGGAGGTCTGGCGCTGTACGTACACAATGCCTGGTGTACAGCCACACGCACCGTCGGAACATTCTGCTCTCCTGATTTGGAATACCTGGCTGTGAAATGCCGACCGTTCAAGCTGGTCAGAGAACTTTCCGCCATTGTTATCGTGGCCGTCTACATCCCACCGCGGGCTAATGCTAAGCTAGCATTAGAGGAGCTCTACTGCCTCATCAACGTGCAGATGAACGACAACCCGGAGGCGGCTGTGATTGTGGCGGGAGACTTCAACCACGTCGAACTAAAGGCAGTGTTTCCCAAATTCCACAAATACATAAACTTTCCCACCAGAGATAATAACATTCTAGACCAGGTGTACTGCAACATCCCTGCTGCTTACAAGGCTGTAGCAGCTCCACACCTGGGCATGTCGGACCACATCTCAGTGGAGCTTATACCGGTTTACAAGCCTCTGGCCTGCAGAACTAAGCCGACCACCAGGACAATACAGGTTTGGACTGAAGAAGCCTCCTCTGCACTCCAGGACTGCTTTGAACACACAGACTGGTCTGTGTTCAGTGAAGAGGCAGACTTGGAGGAGTATACATCATCTGTACTGTCCTATTTTCAGTTCTGCACGGACGCTGTCCTCCCAGTCAAGACCATCACAGTGTTTCCTAACCAGAAACCATGGCTGGACAGCACTGTGAGGTCCCTGCTGAAAGCCCGGGACACTGCCTACAGATCTGGAGACAGGCTGGCTTATAGCAGGGCCCGAGCAGAGCTGAAGAAAGGCATCCAACAGGCCAAGCTCCGGTACAAGGACAAAGTTGAAGATCACTTCAACAACAACAACCCCCGGAACATGTGGAAAGGCATCAGGACCTTGACGGACTACAGGACCAACACCCAGCTCGTCAGCCACGACTCTACCCTGCCTGACACTTTAAACAGCTTCTTTGCTCGCTTCGACACATCAGGCAGCAGAGAAGCTACACACCTACCGGAGGAGCAGCACCAGCCCCTCGTCCTGCAACAACACCAGGTTTCATCCACCCTGAGGAGGATCAACACCCGCAAGGCTGCAGGACCGGACAAGGTGTCAGGCCAGACGCTGAGAACATGTGCCGACCAGCTGGCAGGAGTGTTCCTGGACATCTTCAACCTGTCCCTGCAGCTGTCCATGGTTCCTGAGTGTCTCAAGTCCTCCACCATCATACCGATACCCAAGAAGACATCCCCCACCTGCCTCAACGACTATAGGCCTGTTGCTCTGACCCCTGTAATTATGAAGTGCTTTGAGCGGATTCTTCTCAGGCACATCAGAAGCCTCATCCCCTCGGACCTGGACAGCCTTCAGTTTGCCTACAGAGGGAATCGGTCCACAGAGGATGCTGTCTCCATCACCCTGCACACGGCCCTCACACACCTCCAGCAGCCCAACACCTACGCCAGGATGCTGTTTGTAGACTTCAGCTCAGCCTTCAACACCATCATCCCAGACAAGCTGGTGCTGAAGCTACGCGCAGTGGGTCTGCCTGCGTCACTGTGCCACTGGATCAGGGACTTTCTCACCAACAGGTCTCAGGTGGTGAGAATAGGGAACAAAACATCATCCCCTCTGGTACTCAGCACAGGCACGCCACAGGGCTGTGTGCTCAGCCCGGTCCTCTTCACCCTGTTCACCCACGACTGTGCTGCCATCCATCCCACCAACACAGTTGTGAAGTTCGCGGACGACACTACAGTAGTGGGTCTCATCTCAGATAACAACGAGACCCACTACAGAGAGGAGGTGCACCAGCTCACACAATGGTGTTCAGCCAACAACCTGGTGCTGAACACAGGGAAGACCAAGGAGATGGTCGTGGACTTCAGGAGGTCCAGGAAGACTCATCACGCCCCCCTCCTCATGGACGGAGAAGTGGTGGAGCGTGTGGACAACATAAAGTTCCTGGGTCTACACCTCACATCCGATCTCTCCTGGTCCCTGAATACCTGCCACCTGGTGAAGAAGGCCCAACAAAGACTCTTCTTCCTCAGGAAACTGAAACGGGCTGGACTCTCCTCACGGCTGCTCGTGAACTTCTACAGGGCGACAATTGAAAGCATCCTCTGTCTCAGTGTGACCGTGTGGTATGGCAGATGCACGACACAGGAGAGGAAACAACTGGCACGGGTGGTCAGACCTGCACAGGGCATCGTGGGCTGCCCCCTCCCTTACTTGAACTCAATATATGCAGGCCGGGTCAAGAAGAGGGCAAGAGCCATCGCCATGGACCCCAGCCACCCAGGCCACAGACTGTTTGTACCACTTCCATCAGGAAAGCGGTACAGGAACATCCGCACCACCACTAACAGACTAAAAGACAGTTTCTTCCCCAGAGCGGTCAAAGCTATCACCCCCCCTTCCGCCGGCACTGCAGGACAATAGACTGAATCACTGCACACTGCACTTCGTCATCCACGCAACCGCACCTTAGTGTATATATGCATATGCACAACGTATATATACACATACAGACAAGTATATTTTCTCTCGTATTTGCACATAATTCTATTTATCTCATTGTATTTATTTCTTTTTATTTCATCTTATTTTATTCTCTTTTTATTGCATGCCAGTTGGTTTATCTTGTTTCATTTTGTTATCTTTACACGGGGGTTGCACTGAAAATTTCACTGACATGCAAATGCTCAGTGACAATAAAGACATCTTGAATCTTGAATATCTATCTATCTATCCCTCACTCCCTCACTCCAGTTCGGTAGATGGCGGTAATGCACATTTTAAATCGAGTGCCAGCTGCCCTATAGTCAACGAAGAAGAAGAAGACTACAACGCATGCGCAGTCTCCGTAAGAACCTGATTGGTCCGTTTCAAATCCAGACGGCGGCTGTCAGTGTTGTTTGTAGCTTGTCGTTGTTTAACATAACACTGAGATTATTTTCCTTTTTCAGCAACTAATGCCTAAAATATCTCAAGTACCGAGTAAGTATTTACTGTCATATGTTCTCTTTCCTTGTGTTTTATTCAGGCAGACATTGTTTAACAGATGGGCAGTTAACGTCTTTGGTTTTGGTGGGTAACAAATTAAACTAAATAAATAAGTCACTCTGGCAAATGACATGACACTGATTTGAAAGAAACCTACAGAAAATATAACACCTCGTTTTGGTCCGAACAACTCTGGTAAGTCAGTTTCAGAGCAAACTAAAGTCCGGTTTGTCCGGTTCCTTCTGTGTTGTTAGCATGTAGCTTAAATACAACACTATGTTCACTTTAGCAGTTCTTTATCTTGAAGACCTGTTCAACCAGAGGTGGAAGTAACTAAGTAAAAGTACTTCATTACTGTACTTAAGTAGACTAGATCTGTACTTCACTGGATTATTTATTTTTCTGGCAACATTTTACTTTATACTCCTTACATGTATATAAATATGTTTTTTTTTTATACCTTACATTTATATAAATATCTGTACTTGAATACTCCTTACATTTATAGAATACATCTATATATATATATATATATATAATGTGTTTGTGTGTGTGTATCGTCGTTGTCCACAAATCACTAAATTTACTTCTCCTCCCTCAAATCTGATTTAAATTCTAATCGATTCGTTAGATAGATCTAAACACTAGGCACAAAACGTATCACTTTGTTTGTCAAAAAGTGCCTTTGTAAACAATTTGTGTACAACTTTGTTTATTGTTCTAGTCTGTCACTAAAATCACTACTCTTCCCTCAGTTCTCAACAGATTTAATTTCCCTTTGATTCATTGAGTTCAGTTTAAACCCAGATCAAAGAAAGTAATTGTCCCAATATTGTTTTTCACCAACAACCTCCTGTGTATCATTGAACATCTTTAACCACAGTAACATGTCATTACCCAGTTACCTACTTTTGTTCAGTCAGATGTTACCACAGAAGAGCTTTGGGTGCTTCCTATACCATTCACACTGTTTTTGCATTTGTTGCTAAAAACACACAGTGGGATTATGATCTATTCAATGACTCCCTTTTGTTGATAAAAAGACACCACAGCTTTGAGGACCTGATGAGTACAGCGGCATTGGCATTATTATTATTATTATTTTTTAATGTATTTATGTATTCTGGTGCACTTGTCACTGTTTTATTTATTTATTGTTGGGCCTTTTAGCTGTTCTGAATGTTGACAGATCCCACCGTTTTTGTGGAATGTATGTGCAGGGGTGTCCAAATCCAGTCCTGGTGGGCCAGTAGTATCCTGCATGTTTTAGATATTTCCCTCTTCCATCAAACCTGGGAAGCCATTACATCAGTATCAGACGTCCCCTGTGCTTTATGGAGAGGCTAAGTCACACCCTTCTACTTCTGGTCCATGGGTGCTTAACTCAGGGAAAAAAAATTTGAATAGGAGTGAATGGGGCGAGTCAAGCAAAATTCTGATTCTGTTTGACAAGTGCTCTGAAATTCAAATATTATAGCGGTTAATAATAAATATTTGATGTGGCATAGACAGACCACCTGTTTTTGATTGTGACGTTAGGTTTTATGTGGACTTAGTAAGAGACTACAATGAGTGGAGGATGTGACGTCACACTCCACTCAGCTGTGGTGTGTAAGTGGTGAAGTCACATGTTCTCCAGGCGTGTAGTCCAAATTATTAACGGGTTTTACTCGCAAATGAATCAGCCATTGGTTAACAGAAGCAGTTGAGACACACATCAATAATTATCATTTATTATGAGGTACAACATGTGTGTGATTCAGGTCACATGACAAACCAGATACTATTTTAGCATTTTATTTCCCATTGAATACTATTAATTAATTTTCCCCATGAGCCTCCTGGAAGGGGTGGAGACTTAAACTCCCCATGATGAGCTGATCATTCATTGAACCAAGTGTGGTGGAAGAGGGACATATCTAAAACAGGCCGGATACTGGCCCTTCAGGACTGGATTTGGACACCCCTGCCCTAGGGGATAAATAAAGTCATCTGAATCTGAATCTATTGTCTGGACTATAAGGCACAGTTAAAAGCCTTTAATTTTCTTAAATAACCAATCCATTGCACCTTTTATATGAAAACAAATCTAAAATCAACCATTCATTGAACAGATGCCTTATAATCCAGTGTGTCTTGTAGTTCAGAAAATACGGTAGTTAATGAAGCAAAGTTAGGAGAGCTGCAAAAAAATCCTGAAATCTGAAATGTAGGTTTCCAGTCCAGAACCATAGATCATCCTGCCCTGATCCTTGACTATTACTGGAACATTAAACCCTTTGTTCTACATAGTTTAAATTGTTGTGTTCATCGTTGTTTACAGGATGATGGATTCATGCTTACGAGAGAAGGATGACAAAGGAGAACGGCTGCAGACTGACGTTCCTAAGACAGACATCTCTGCAGAATTCAGCATCCAATCAGACGCCAAGGAGGTTTGTAACGACACAGTAGAAACAGTAGTATTACTACATATTTATTGATGGTGTTTTGAAGTTTTTATTTTATTTTTCACATGTTTTCCAGAATTCCAGCGTTGAAGAGAGGGAACATCTTAAGGTCTATCTCCGCATCCGACCTTTGACCTTAGCAGAGAGTAATAATGGAGAGTCACAGGTACACAAGTCTTACTTTTAGAATAGACTGTTATTACTGTTTTAAAGTTGTTTCAGAAAACATTTTTATTGAATAGAAGGAAGGTGAGAGTCTGCTTCATTTCTTCATCTATACACACCATAATACACTGCATATCACTGTATACAGTACAGTTTGGGATTTTTGTTTTTGAATATCTACACAATGTTACTACAGATAGTGTGATTTCAGTATGCTATAGTACCTACTATAGTGGATGATTTATTTTTGAAGTTTTTTCATATGTAAGGTGCATTAAGCGAAATTAACAGTCACAATAACTCCCACCCTTGTTGAGTTGTAACACAGAATAAAACACCCTCTTATTCTGCTAAATTAAACTTTAAAAAAGTTGAAATTCTGAGATAAAATGTTCAAATTCTGACATAAAAAAAAAGTCCAAATTGTAAGATAAAATTCTAAATTATGAGACAAAAAGCCAAAATTATGAAATAAAGTAAAAATTATGAGATAAAAAAATCCAAACGATGAAATTAAAAAGTCAAAATTATGAGATAAATAAAACAAGTAAAAATTCCAAGTCACAACCAGAATTAATCCATATATAAGGTGTTCTGCAGTTTTAGGAGAAAATTAAAGTGTTTTAAAGGAGTCATTGCATGGTTATGTTATTAATATTGCTGTGTTGTTGTTATCAAATGCGTTGTGTGTTGGTTGTTTTAAAAAACAAAAAACAAAACCTTTGGGCGTTTTGTTTCCAGCTGTTTTTGGAGGGTAGAAATATGACTAGAGGTGGAACAGCAGAGTTTTGAATACGAAGCAGCTCCAGGACTTGTTTCTGCTCAGTCTTTACACTTGTTACCTCCTCTGACAGGAAGTCCAGCCACTTTTTAATGTCATCCACTTCCTCCATTGGAGTGTTTTTTCCTTTATGACCCAAGAAAAACAATCACAACTGTATGTTATTTCATCATTCGTGTGACGACACCTCAGCTCAAACTGTTGTCAGTGTCCTTCAGTGGGACACGTCCCCTGCCGCATGTTATTTTTTTCAAAAGATAAAAATGTGCAGTTGTTATAATCGGCATAATGTCAGATGTTTTTCACATCAAACCCAGAGGGAAAAAAAATATGGATATTTATTTTTGAAGGTTTTTCTGTTATTTAACTGTAGATAATATTGGTCTGTATGTACAAAATCATTTCCACGTCCTTCACTGTGGAATTATTGACCTTTGAAAAGTCATGCCAGGGGCCACGTTGGACCCCGTGGCAGGCCGCATTTGGCCCCCGGGCCGCATGTTTGAGACCCCTGTTTTATAGTGTATTTTGACTGAATGTATTTTTTTTACTACATTTCACTATATTTTTGGTGCATTTTATTGTATTTTTACATGAAGCAGCAAAAAAAGATATAAATTGTAGTGAATTTTCTTTTGACATTTCATGTTGTTCATACTTGTTCAGGTTTTTCACATTTTACTCTTACATTATAGTTTGTGAATGTCAATATTTCCATATTATCATGTTAGGTTTTTTTTAAACTAAAACAAAGATAAAAATGTGCAGTTGTCATTATCAACATAACGTGAAATGTTTTTCACATCAAACCCAGAAGAAAATATCTATTTATTAGTTTTTTCTGTTATTTGACTGTTGATAATATTGGTCTGTATGTGGAACCTGAACTAAAATCACTTCCACAGCCTTGACTGTGGAATTATTGACACCCCTTATTTAAATGGATGTAAAAAAAAACAGCATGATTTGAATGAAATCTTGTTTTGATTTCAGGATTGTGTTACCATGGAAACGCCCAACACTGTTCTGTTGAAGCCTCCAAACTCCTGGCTGTCGTCCAGACTCAGCACTGACAGAACATTTCCACACACTGGCCAGCGCTTCCAGTTCTCCCAGGTGAGCGTTCCCAGTGAAATAGTTTTACTTAGTTACTTCCCACCTCTGGTGTTTGGTCTAAATAAAGTGTAAAGCAGTGCACAGACACTAACAGGTTCATAGAGTAACAGCGCCCTCTGGAGGAAGTACACAGGCAGCACTACTGAAAAGGCATAAATCTATAAAAATGATTAATAGATGATTGAATAACATGACATCACTTCTAACTTCCTCTAAACATGCAATAGGATTGAAGAAAAATTAGTACTAATAATTTCAAGGCTTTAACTCAATCTAACTAAAGGAAACTTGAAGGCAATTGGCTGATCTCATAATTTTGGCCTTTTTTAAAGTTTGATTTAGCAGAATAAGGGTTTGTTTTGTGTTTGTGTCACAACTCAACCAGGTTGGGACTTAATGTGACTGTTTTACTTCACTTAATGTGCCTTATATATGTGACCCACCACCACGAAACCAGGCATAAGTCGCGCTGACCCGTTCAGAGCTACAGCCAAATTTAGGCTGGAAGGTGATTTGTTATTTGTGTTTACACCTTATCAAAAAACGGTACCTTAACACCTCTATGTTCAGTTCCTGTGGTCATTACATTGAAATCCAATCAATAAAGGTGTTTATTGAGTCAATTATTTAAGCGGCGACAAAAGTTCAGGTATTGCTGAGCAAAGACAAAGACGACTTCCACCTCTTTTCGCCGAACAAAACGATCTCCGTTCCGTGGGTAAACATCCAAGTGTTTGGTACGAGGTAAAAGCTTATATTGAATGTTCTGTCCAATGGTGTAAGCCAAATGATTATAATACGTCACACTTCTGTCCTATTATTATAATATATAAAACTTCTGTGACATGTCCATCAGTGTCCTTTAACATCTGTCAACAATTTGTGTCAATCGGATACAAATTATTATGCGTTGCTAAGGACTTCCTACCCCAAAACAGTCCAAAACTTTAACGGACAATATCTAAAAATATGCAAATTGTAAAATATGTCCAAATGTGGATATTAAAATGACCATAACTTTGGTTCTACTTGTGATAGAAACATCATTTTTTCACGATCTTAAACCTTAGTTTCCACTCTACCAAGATACACACATAACTCAGTTTGGATTTACACACACTTATGCCTGGTTTACTGGTGGTGGGTCACATATGAAGAAAAAATCAAATAAATGATTCATTGACAGTTCATTTTATAGTGTGGTACATTTCCAGTTCCTTCTGAGTGTTTTTGAGTCGAACGTGCGCTGGAAGACACAAATAAATGATTTTTCCCTCCTCTCTCCCAGGTGTACGGTGAAGAGACGACACAGAGGCAGCTGTTTGACGGCACAGTCAGAGATTTGGTGAAGGATGTTCTTGAAGGTGGAAACTCTCTAGTTTTTACTTATGGAGTTAGCAACGCTGGAAAGACCTTCACCTTCTTAGGTTTGTCGTTACCTGGGCCTTTCTGTGTGGACTGTGAATGTTCTTCTCTCCAGGTACCCTCACCCATTATCCAAAAAGAACCACCCTAACACATTAATTAGCCACTCCCATTTTCATTTGTCATTGGTGAGAATGTTAGGGTGAATGATCATCTTCTGCACCAACTACACCAGGGGTGTCAAAGTGTGGTCCTCGAGGGCCGGTGTCCTGCATGTTTTAGATGTTTCCCTCTTCCATTCCACCTGGAGGTCATTACATTATTATCAGTCTAATGAGGAACTGATTATTAACTCTTTAAGTGTCAGCGCTGATGCATTCTGAATGGATGATTTAGTTTAAATATTCAGAAAAATTAACCCGTTTTGTGCATGGAAAGAGTGCCAAAAAGCAAGATTTTTTTTTTTCCATTTTATTTAAACATTTTTTAAAGGCAAAATTAAAATTGCTGTGACCAAATTTCAATACTAGTTTTCTTCTTTCGTATTTTTTTTTTCAAAATTTTCAACATTGTTTGTCATTTTATACAAATTTCTTAGTTTTTGTTGCTCATTTTGTTTATTTTTATACATTTTGTTTATTTTTTATTTTAGTATTTTTCTTAGATTTTCTACCATTTGTGTCTTGCTTTGCTCATGTTACCAATTATTTAGTTAGTTCTCAGGAGTTAAAGGGTTAAACTGAATCACATGGAAGAGGGAAATATCTAAAACATGCAGGACACTGGCCCTCGAGGACTGGAGGTTGACACATGTGAACTACACTTTCACTTTTAAACACTATTGATCCCGTCGTACAAAAATACAACCAACCTGAAACTAATCGACTAATGAAACGAATGAAAACCTCAGTAAAATTCTCTACACTTTTGGTGTGAACGAGTGTTTATTTTTTTCTGAATTTTTTTTAATTTAGTTTGAGTCCCTTGACGACAATGTAATTTATGTTTTAGTCGTGTATATCATTTTAGTTTACATGACTAAAATGATGAAAATGTAGTTTTAGTCAACTAAAAGTCATAATTTTACAGGGTTCTTGTGGATCCTTCAAAAGTCTTAAGAGGCATTGGATTCATTGTTCTAAAAATAAGGCCTTAATTGGCATAATATTTATGTTAGTTTGAAATAAAAAGTATTTAGTAACATTTAGGCTGTTTTATTAAATGAGGACACATCATTCTGTGGGTGTAGTGTTCCTTTAACTATACTTAGTTAATTACAAGTGTGTGTTTATATGGTGTGTGTGTGTGTGTGTGTGTGTTATATATTAAAAATTTCAAAGTAATGCTTCTTGATGCAAATGGTTTATGAATGTAGCAGCAACTGGACCAAACAGTCATGTTCTATTTAAAATAAACAGTCGGTAAAACTGCACCCAGGTAATAATTTTTTTTTTTCCCTTTTCAATTTTGGTTCATTGTTGGCTTGGTCTTAAATTTAATTTCAAACAGCATTAAAAAAAAAAGTCTTAAAAAGTTTTGAATTTAACTTGCCCTGAGCTGTAAGAACCCTGCTTTAGTTGACAAAATCTTAAATAATTTTAGTTGACGACCAGTGTTTTTGTTTTGTTACAAATGATGTAAAACCCAATGTGTTTATTATAATGTTTTAATGTGTAAAGCACATAAGATTTCACCAATTCATTCCATTTGAATTAACAGCTAAGGTGTTGTTGATAAGGGAATATTATATTAAAGTAGTGGTGCATAATTGAAGCAGCACAAAAACCAGAGATACATCAAGGTAAATACCTTTATTATATCAACTGTTAAGATTCAAAATCACAAAATAAAAAGTGTCACAGGCAGACCCTCACTGAGGATTTCCATTTCACACCTGTTTCAGTGTGCCGGTAATCCACTCTGGTAATGAATGGTAAACTAGAAAAGCACTCTGAGAGCACAGACTTCCGCCAAGATAGACACCCCCCCCCCCGGATCACCACCATAATCTAATAATTTCCAGATCTCCCCATTACCAACCTATCCTGTAAATTTAATCAAAATCAATCCATAAATTTTTGTGTTAACTTTTACATAAATGTCCAAACCAATCAACGAATGCTGGCAAAAACATAACCTCCTTGTGTCGAGTGCAGCCCATACAGCGTTTGGCTCCCCCTGGTGGATGTATGATGAAACTGATGGATAGTCAATGTGATTACCAATAGACAGTGAGGTAGTGTTGTGACACTACTTCAGTTTTTATTGACCATGGTTGTGTTTGCATCCCTGGTTATTGACTGTGGTTGTTCTTGTCTGTTCTGTCATCACTCCAGGACCAGATACAGACGCAGGACTCTTACCTAGATCTCTTCAGGTCATTTTCAGCAGCATCGAAAATCAAATTTTTACCGGCACCAGTATCAAACCTCACCGCTGTCGAGAATTCACCAGATTGAACCGAGAGCAACAGGTTGAAGAGGCTGTTTTCAAGAAAAACCTGTTTAGACAAATGAAAGAGGTAGGATTTGGTTCATCTGTCGTCATTAGACTTTAGCTTTTACCAAAAAGAAAATGCTCATTAGTATCCTTGTCTCATTCTAATGACCTCTGCCAAGGAGCTGTTTTTGCCATCGTTTGTTTGTTTGTTTGTTTGTCTATATATAACATAACTCGAAAACTTTTGGATGGATTTTAATGACATTTTCAGGGTATGGTCTTCTTCTTCTTCTTCTGGACCACCAACATGTGTGTGTGTGTGTGTGTGGGGGGGGTTATGTAACCTGACTGTTGCCAGATGATATCTCACGAAAAATGATCTCTCCTTCTACCATCTGGGACCCTTCCACAACCAATCCGTTTTCAAAATTTCTAAAATCCTTGCATGTGATTAGAGGAAGAATGTGTCCGTCATCTTGACTGAAGCGTCGCTTCAGTCACTTACGTTGGACTCGTCGTTACATCACACCAGCCACAACACCGCCCAGTCACAGGGTAGTCCCACCCGGTGACACTGATTGGCTCCTTTGTTTTGAAGAAAACCTGAACCTCACGGCAGGGCTGTAGTCATGACCACCTTTGTTGAGTCCAAGACCAGGACTGGTAGAGTCCAAAGAGGTTCAAGTCTGAGTCCAGGACAGAAAAAAAACAGTTGTATGCATACAATAGTGTATCCGTCACGGATGCACTTTTTTTTTTTTTTTTTTTTTTTATAAATCAGATACGGATCCATTCTGGACTCATAAATGTTCTGTGGCGGGACCTTTTTGGATCCATGCTGATCTGTGTTTTTATTATATGTTATAAACTAAACCAGTTGCCCTCGCTTCAAACAACATTTAATATTCTGTAGACATCCCCTTGCTGCAGTTTTAAGCATCACAAAATAACCTGAACAGACCCTCCCCGTCAATGTGATTGGAACATGGATTAATTTACCCAGATGAATGATGACTTTTTCCTGGAATATTGTAACAAAATAAAGATTCCTGGACTCAGTCGAGACCAAGGAGCATATTTGGCAAGACCAGTGGCCGAGACAAGTCCATGTCAAATACCAGCGAGTCACAGACATGTCCGAGACCATTAAAAAAAAGAACTGGAGTTCAAAACCGGACTGGAGTCCTCCAGCCCTGCCTCACAGTACCAGATGGTTGCATGAACATAGTGAAATGCAGACAGATGATGTGAGTCAGGTTAGAAAATATGCATCTGCTGTCTGATATTTATAGATGAAGTCCCAAATCAATCACACATTAAATCAGTTGTGACCCCCCCCCAGCACAAAACCAGTCATTTGGGTCAAATTTCAGAAATCAAGATTGTATATTTATCTGAAGACTTATTATAAATGCTTTCTAATGATGTATAGATCGTACAAATCTGATCAACAGGGGATTTTATTTACTGGAGAAGGCTTTGTTCTGAGGCCTCCCATTGGTTCAAATATATAATTACGTAGATTTCTACTTAAGGGTTGTCTAGAGGGAGTGTGAGGGAAAGCCGTATTTTGAGCCGTTTTTTCTTTGTTTTAAACTTAATTACTGTCAGTGTCAGTTGTTGTTCTTCCTAAAAGGCATGATTTGAAACACTTACGGTAGGAATTTAACAGAAACTCATAGTTAGAAGTGTTCAGGAAACATTTTACTTCGATTTTATGCATAAACCCATGTGGGTCAATGCATAAACAGTGGCCCATATAACGTATTTGAGGCTATAGCTAGAAATACCGCTGTGCTACTTCAGACTGGTTTTATGCTGGAGGGTCACAATTCATCACACCACCTTCAGATTATTTATATTGAAAATAAAATTGGTGTGTGGGGGGTTATATGCACATAACTTATAAACATAAATTCTTGATTGATACGTGTGTGTCCTTTACCTTCCAGAGTGAGAGGAGCAACATCAGTCTGATAAATTGCACCAATGCCAGTGTTTCTGAAGGTAAAGGAACTGTTTCTGTTTCTGTTTCTGTTTCTCCTCTGAGTCGACTGTGGAGATGAAAGTGTTGCGTCTGTGTTGCAGACTGTCCCACACTGGACACAACTGGAGCAGCAGATGACAAGATAAGCCTGGAGACGGAAACCTTCCTCAAGTTCTCCATTTGGGTTTCCTTCTGTGAGATTTACAACGAGAACATTCATGACCTTTTGGAGGTGATGCCCAGCGGCGCCCTGAGGAGGACGGTGCTGCGTCTGTCCCAGGACGTCAAAGGCAACACGTTTGTCAAAGGTATGGAGGACAAATCTAATCATTCTACATCATCATTAGGGCTGGGAAGATATGTTTTTATGCCGATTCTATTCTTTTACAATTTTTTTAGGTGCTGATTCAATTCAAAAATGGATTATTTGATATTCCCGATTTTTCACTTGCGTTTTTAACACCAGACCAGGTGAAAAAGCTGAATGATGATGCCTACAATTCATATCAGGAGCCATATCTCCCAAAAAAATGCACATCATATGCGAGTCAGTTCAGATTTATTCAGCAATAATATATTGCTGCTACATTTATCTGCACACAACACAAATACGAGCCTTTAAATGAACGTAATTCATAATAAAGTGAACTCTCATTTCAAAGCCTGGACTGCATGTAAAAGAGACAAACATATGTACAATATAAAATCTATTTTCTCCAGAATTTATTTATTTTATTTATCTATTCCTGCATTTACCTCAGGATGGTGTCTTGCTAAGTGCGCAGTAATGTTTGTGGTGTTTCCACAGTATGACACGTGTGCGTTACACAGTCTACAAATATCTTTCCACATGTCCAGCTCTTCTCTTCCCTTCAAAGCAAAAAAATCCAAAATGTGTCCACATTTTTGACTTCAAGGGATAGTTCAGTAGTTTTCACATGTATGTCATCAGCATCTTTACTCTGGTGCACCCACAGTGACTAACCCCCTGACAGTGTCCTGTGAGTCGAGCTCTGGTCTGGTTCCGGGGTCAAGTGAAAGTAGCGATCAATGGTCAATGTCACTGCTAACAGTTGTGCACCTTAGCAAACTACTTTCATCAGTTGCTCAGCAGTCTTTGTGGCTGCTACATGCAGGCTATTGAGAGAAAGTAGCTCCAAGCAATTACAAGGTGTGAGTTTTTGTTGCGTAAATAAATCACTCATTCAAACACATATTATTTTGAGAAGACGCACGTTTTATTTATGTGACCCCAAGAAACCTGCCAGGACTACTTTTACTTTGACCAAAACTGGACCAGAACTCAACTCACAGGACACTGTAGGGCAGGGGTGTCAAACTGTGGTCCTCAAGGGCCGGTGTCCTGCATGTTTTAGATGTTTCCCTCTTCCATTACACCTGGAGGACATTACATCATTATCAGTCTGATGAGGAACTGATTATTAACTCTTTAAGTGTCAGCGCTGATGCATTCTGAATGGATGATTAGTTTAAATATTCAGAAAAATTCAACAGTTTTACTTTACTTTGTGCATGGAAAAAGTGCCAAAAAGCAAGAGGTGTTTTTTTTTTTTAATTATTATTTTATTTCACCATTTTTTTTAAATTGCTGTGACCAAATGTCAATACTAGTTTTCTTCTTTAGTAATTTTTTCCCCCAAATTTTCCACATTATTTGTCATTTTGTAAATATTCATTAGTTTTTGTTCATTTTGTTTATTTTTCTACATTTTGGTTCTTTTAATTTTGTAATTTTTCTTTGATTTTCTGCCATTTGTGTCTTACTTTGCTCATGTTACCAGTTACTTTGTTAGTTCTCAGGAGTTAAAGGGTTAAATTGAATCACATAGAAGTGGGAAATATCTAAAACATGCAGGACACCGGCCCTCGAGGACTGGAGTTTGACACCTGTGCTGGAGGGGGTAAGTCACTGTGGGTGCACCAGAGTAAAGATGCTGATCCCATACAGATTCATGTGAAAAATACCAAACTATCCCTTTAAGACAAAATGTATCTTGTATGTTTGTTGTCAGTGGGTCAGGGTTAGGGTCAGTCCAGCCTTGAGTCATCTTTCACATTTCTGCAGCTGGTTGATGCTAAAGGCCATTTTGTTGAAGAAAGATTATGTTTTAATCAAAAATAAAACGTGATAAATGCAGATTGTCTGAAGTGTTTTATGTGTTTTTGTTCAAATTGTAAGTTAATTGTCCACACATGGGGTCGAATTTCTTTTTGCATAGCTATCTGCTGTGCTGTCTTATTAAAGGAGAGTGTGTGTGTGTGTGTGTGTGTGTGTGTGTTTAGATCTGCGTTGGGTTCAGGTCAACAGTGCAGAGGAGGCCTACAGAGTGATGAAGGTGGGCCAGAGGAACCAGACCTTCTCATCCACCAAACTCAACCAGCTCTCCAGCAGAAGGTAACAAACCTTATTATGCAAATAATACCTAGAATAGTGACTTGATTTACATGTCATAGGAAAACTATCAACTTCATACAGTAGTTCGACCTATTTGAAATGTAATTTGTTGTTCAGTGAAAGTGAACAAATGGAAGAATTTTGGTTTGGGTGTTTTTGTTTACTCCAGTCTTTTCCTCTTCATCTCTAAGTCATATTATTTTTTTTATTTTTTTTTATCTTTTGTAGTGGCTTAGAAAAATGAAAGAAGTTTGCCAAACCTCCTTGTTAACAAAGGGGATATGTATTATTTGATATTGTACTAAAATCTGTGCCGGTAAGATCTTTATTTCCCCTGTAAAAGCCATCATAGTTTTATAAAGAATCGAAAATACTGAGCGATGGCATTTTGTTTATGTCAAAAAAAAATTTCAAAAATAAAGCGTTTTAAAAGTGAGTTACTGTGTAGATGATGTGTTTTATCGGGCCATGGTACCCAGTTTAGTGGGTATGGACAGGACATTTAGTAAAAATTGTAAAGTTATAAATAGGAGATTTTTAAAAAAGCATAATTATGAGAGAGAAAAAAATCTAAATCGTGAAATAAAAATTCAAAATTGTGAGATGAAAAAGTCTAAATTACAACGCAGTAAATCACAATTTCTGATTTAGGACTAGTTTTTCATACTGTCACATTTGTCTAATTTGAAAAATTAATGAGTCTATTCTGACAGTGTAAAGTACAGATAATGTAAAGAGTATAAAGTACAGATATTTATATAAATGTAAAGAGTATAAAGTACAGATATTTATATAAATGTAAAGACTATAAAGTACAGATATTTATATGAATGTAAAGAGTATAAAGTACAGATATTTATATAAATGTAAAGAGTATAAAGTACAGATATTTATATAAATATAAAGAGTATAAAGTACAGATATTTATATAAATGTAAAGAGTATAAAGTACAGATATTTATATAAATATAAAGAGTATAAAGTACAGATATTTATTTAAATGTAAAGAGTATAAAGTACAGATATTTATATAAAGGTAAAGAGTATAAAGTAAAAAGAATGTATACAAAAATGTAGGGACTTAAAGTAAAAAGTTGCCAGAAAAATAAATACTTCAGTAAAGTACAGATGCCTAAAATGTGTACTTAAGTGCAGTAAAGGAAGTACTTGTACTTCTTTGGGTGTTTTCAGTGACTGCTGACATTTATAACAATTATCCTCATCAATATCTATATCTATATCATCAATAGTATCCATGTTAGTATTATGTTCTCTGTGTTCGCTGTATTTGTTATTGACTTTCTTCTTCTCAACAAAGTCATGTGGTGTTTAGTAGGTATGGTTAGTTCACAACACTGTCCTCTGGTGGGTTGATGGAGAAACATTGATTCTACTGTATTAAATGTCAGTAGTAACAGTGTGTTACAGCCAGACTAATGATGACAAAAGTGTCTTTAAAAAGAAACTAACAACTATACTGGTATCATTAAGTACTAGTGTCTATACTCTGTGTTGACAAGTAAGTAACTGTAAGTAGGTATACTTGGACTGTAAAAAAAAAAAAAAATGGTATCTGTTCATCTATAGCCAAAAAAGAATGGCTACAAGTGATTGTATGTTCCATCAGCCGTGACCATTTTATTTACCATTTACCATTTATTTACCATGTATTTATCCCACACAGTTATTAGTAACAGTATGGTGTCATAACATCTTTTAACCTGTTGTTCTTGGCTGCCTCCCGTAGAACCACAAATATACAGAATCATATTCATATTTTTTTTCTGAATATGCTAATGATACATGTCCACAGAAAGGTCAGAAACTCAGCTAAAAGCTCATATACACATCCATCACAATCATTTTCATCACTTTTCAACCAACATTCGCTGAACCAACAACCAAAACAACAAACTACTTTCAACAAAACATGCAGAAATATTGTCTTTTACTTCAGACGAAGTTATGTTTAGTGAAATAAAACTGTTGTGAACAAAGAATTTACACGTCCTGGTCGGCTTTGAGGTCCAATAGCAGAGTGGAGGAGGGCTCTGAGGGTCGAGATTTGGTTTGTGATTGGGCGAAGAAAACATTTGTCAGTGTGTGTCACATGTATTCGGTCACTTATCGCTAATGGAGTGATTGACATGTATTTGATTCTATTGGGTCAGAAATTGGGTCAATCACAGAAATTGACCAATGCAAGTCAAAGCTACTGCGCAGCATAAATGAAACAGCTGGCTGCACAGATTTATGGGTAATTTATTTTTTTATTGAAAGCGCAGTTTTATTTATTTATTTTTAAGGCCTATAATGACATGTGAATCAAATGACATTAGTTTTATAACTTGGTACCTAAGAAATTTCAAATGGCGCAGATGATGCTGTGCCAAACTGGAGCACGCCCAGGCATCTCTTTACAAAAACTTCTGTCATTTTGCTCTTCTTGATTTTGATTTGATTTGAATGATTTATTTCGAACATGTGCAAAGTGCAACAATAATCAATACAGCAATAATAATAATAATAATAATAATAACAATGACATGTCCGAAAAGGAGTAGGATGAAGCATAAGCTTATTTAATTCTACCCCTTCTTCACTTCCCCAACAACCTAAATTCATCTTATAGCAATATAGTGCATAGTACAAAAATGATGATAAATAAAATAAAACAATACCAATAATCAATAACTGAAGTACTAAACATAGACATATATACAAAAAACAAAACAAAAACAAACAACTAAAAACAAATGAGCAGATAGGAAAGTAGGTAACAAATAGAGTTTTTTTGTTGTTTATTGTTTTCTTTTTTCCTCCCTTCCTTCTTCTTTTCCCTTTTTTCTTCTTCCCTTTTTTTTTTCTTCACTTCAGCAACATATGTTTTTTCCACAGGTATTGTCCAAATGTTACTGTATGATTTTCTGGAGTTTTAAAACTCCCATTGCACATATTTAGAGGTGATGTTTACTATAAAATGCTTTTTTTTTCTGGGTGAGGGTAAAACATTTTTCATTTATTTTGTGTTCCATCTGCATTTACTCTGACACAGTGTCATCTACAGTGATGTTTACACTTCTGATGGCATGCCACAAGTCTTATCTATATTTTGATACCAAGATATTTCACATAGAGATTTTAATTGCAGAGATGTACTCTATTTTGGGCGTGTCTTTTACTACCAAACAGCCCCAAAATAGGTTCAGGTTTTAACAGTTGAACTGCTCTGAGGAGCCAAATGAACTGAATTATAGGTTTTACAATTCCAGTTTTTGTTCTACACTTATTTATTGTTCTTTATTCAACATTTACTTATTGAGTCTTATGCTGTCTGTGATTGTTGATGTCTGTGATAGCTGATTGTTGCTGTTGTCTGTTTTGTGTATTTTTTTTATGCCACTACCAAAGAGAAATTTCCATTTTATGCAAAGTTTAATGGACAATAAAGCAGTCTAAGTGTAAGTTTAGCACTAATATTAATCAAATGTTTGTGAATTGTTTTTTTTTTCTGCAGTCACAGTGTGTTTTCCATTCGGATTTTGAAGATAGAAGATGTTGGGAGTCCCAGAGTTCACACAATCAGCGAGTCAGTAATTTGAACTCATAAGCCATAAAACAGACTCTAGAGCTCGACCGATATTAGAGTTTTGGGGCCGATACTGATATTTGAGGGTAAAAGAAAAGCTGATGCCCGATATATCAGCCGATATCTGATATTGGCTGACATACGAAATAAGAACATTTATCTACGCAGGATATAAAAATCTTATATTCAGTAATTGTGGACATGTGGATTAACAGTCGTATAAATCTGTTTATCTGGCAAAGGCAATTGACAAAACTTTTCTGATATCTTTTCTAAATATCTAAAGAGGGTGGTTCTGAGCGGTGTACTAACGGTCCTTGGAGCGCAGGAGGGGCAGGGGTGTTTCATAGTAGGTGTGTAGCTCCCTCCCTGTCAGAATGTGGGGGTATCAGTGTGATTTGTGGTGCGTATCTGTGGGGGTCATAGCCTGATGGCAGGAGTAAAATCAGAACTAGTGGACTTGACTAGCCTAGGATCTAGTCTGTGCCCAGTGGCCGCAAATGGTATTTGCTACGGGGAGACAGACTAGACAGCCTCGGATCTGAAAATCCAAAATGGGTCGGACCAATCAAATCGCGAGGGGCGGGATTGGAGCCCGCCCTGCCTCATGACGACACAAATACGACACGTAATGTTGTAGTCGCAGGTTTGTCGAATATCTGAAATTAATTAGAAATCACGCCAGAAATCCGCATATTCTTCATACAAAAACGGCAACAGTCGTTTAGTGCCATTCTGTTTTCTACCGTTCTACACTCACCAAATAGCCTACTTAACTCTGTGCTACAAGAGTTAGCTTGGTAGCCAAACGCCGACTAGCTAGCTAAGCTGCTGCACTCGTTTTGAGACTACATTCTGGTGTGTTCTTCCGGTGACGCTGTCTACGAAATCCATGTTCATCGCTCTGACTGGTTGGCTCTGACTGGTTACCCATCCAATAGCGTGGCGTTGTGTAAAGAGAAAACTTGACAGACAGCGGTTATCCCGCCCACAAATTCGCCTAGACTTTCTAGACTCTCCCCGTAGCAAATGCAGTTTGCGGCCACTGGGGACAGTCTAGATCCTAGGCTAGGACTTGACTGTTTGTCTAACTGTCAGGGCGGAACACACATGTGCACAGGAGCAGCGAGTGACACAAATTTGGCAACAAAAAAAGCTAAGAAATCGGCTACGAATTAGCTGATGCCGATGAATCATAAAAACAGTTTATTGATATGGTTAATCGGTCGGGCTCTAATAGACACAAATAAATAATGTATATAAACATATTTAAATGTACATTACCTTAGAAAGGCTTTAGGCTAATGTTAACAAGCAGTGCATCATGTGACTGTGTGGATAATTCTGTGTCCAGGCTGTGTCTGTGTGACTTAGCTGGGTCTGAGCGATGTGGAAAGACCCAGAATAAAGGCCAACGTCTGAAAGAAGCAGGAAATATCAACACTTCTCTGCTCATTCTGGGGAAATGCATCAACGCTCTGCGTCACAATCAGCAGGCCAAGTGAGTCACCAGTTCTTTCACTTTCTCCCTGTGTCTGACAGCTTAATGGCATTTGAGCCCCCAACCAAGCCTCCAAAGCAGCTGTGCCTGGACGGCTTGGAGGTTGACTCAGTTGAGTCAAGGTGAGTCATCTGTACCTTCATAAAGTTATTTATCTGTAATGTTGTAAACTGTGTGTAACTTTGAATACTGCAATTGTCATATACTGTAGATCAGGGGTGTCAAACTGCGGTCCTCAAGGGCCGGTGTCTTGCATGTTTTAGATGTTCCCCTCTTCCATTACACCTGGACCCATTGCATCATTATCTTTTGCAGAACTGATGAGGAGCTGATTATTAACTCTTTAAGTGTCGGCGCTGATGCATTCTGAATAGATGATTTAGTTTAAATATTCAGAAAAATTCTACCATTTTCCTTTTAGTTTTGTGGATGGAAAAGGTGTCAAAAAACACATTTTTTTAATAAAAATAAAAATTTAAAAAAAAAAAAAAAAAAAAAAAAAATATATATATATATATATATATATATATATATATATATATATATATATATATATATATATATATATATATATATATATATATATATATATATATATATATATATATATATATATATATATATATAAAGGCAAAATTAAAAGTGCTGGGACCAAATTTTAATACTAGTTTTCTTTCTTTTCAAAATTTTCCACATTGTTTTCTCATTTTTTAAATATGTATTAGTTTTTGTTCATTTTGTTGCTGATTTTGTTTATTTTTCTACATTTTTCTTTAAATGTCATTATTTTTCTTAGGTTTTCTGCCATTTGTGTCTTACTTTGCTCATGTTACCAATTATTTTGTTAGCTTATTATTAATTTTTGGTTTTTTTTGTTGTTGCTCATTTTATTTTATTTTTATTTTTTAGGGTTCTTTTTTAGGGTTAAACTGAATGACATGGAAGAGGGAAATCTCTAAAACATGCAGGACACCGGCCCTCGAGGACTGGAGTTTGACACCCCTGCTGTAGATTATGTATGGTTACCTGAATAGGCAGGTATGCTAATGAGCAAATTAGGTTTTTACTGTTGTGGAGGTTTAGAATAGGAATCGGATTGCTTTTGTATTTGCTTTTAAAAATACCCATCTTACCCAAATACCCAACAGACTCATCTGAAACACCATTGATATTAAAAGTATTCCCTGACAACTTAAGGCAAATTTACACAACGCCATCTTACAGACTGACTATTATAGCTAATACATGCTTAACATTTGGTTTAGCTAAAGGTACCTTTGACATTAAATGATAACTAGCTCACTAGCTAGCCCTTTCAAGTAAATATAGCTCTATCCAAACAACATGTAGCTTATACAGCTATTTTTAAAACCAAATACAAAAGCAGTCAGATTCCTATGCTAAGTCTCTTCAACAGTAAAAAGATAATTAGCTCATTAGCATACCTGCCTACTCGGGTAACCATACATAGCCCATCTGACAACTGCACTATTAAAAGTTACACACAGTTCACAGCATTACACAGGTTACAGGTAAATAACTTTATCAAGGTACAAACGACTCACCTTGGATAAACTGTACAATTGCTGAGTCCTCAGGAAAAGTAAAAAAATTTGACTTGAGTGCTGTGATTGGCTAGAACTTTAGCCATATAGGCTTGGTTGGGGGTTCAAAACCCCATTAAGATCACACATTACTGAACCTAGAGCTGACATACAGATAAACATTACTAATGACATAAGTTTCTCTACGACATTGAAGTGTTCCTTTATCCTATAACTGTACAAATATACAGACTGTAATATTTCCTCTGGTTTTTGAGTTTCTTGGGCTGAATCCCCTTCAAATGGAGCTATAAGGGGTAGGGCTTGAAAATCAACCCCTATGAATTGGAACACCCCTTCAAAACTCACCTACGTCATCAGTTCACTCCACCAGTTGTTATGTAACCATAAACCACAGCTTTAACCAGAAGTAAACAAACAAACTGCTGTGGTTGTGGTGTTCTTCTGGGTTATGTCCATATTTTTACTAATATCTGCGTTGAATTGGAGAAGTGCTATGCATCGACCGATTACTCCATGTAAATAGCGATTTAAAAAAAAAACTACATTTAAAATTAGTTTCATGTGTGTTTTATGGAGAAAATGACCATTGCGACAATGTCAAACTTGAGACACTACAACAGTTATCACAACTTAAAAACAGTTAATTACGGTGAAAATATTACATTTGTGTACTTTTGTAGATGTCGCCATTTTAAAAAGATTTGCATTGTATTGTGGGAAATTTCTCATACCCCTCTGTTTGGAGTCTGCCTCTGGAAAATGTCCATTTGAAGGGGTATAAAGCCCTTCCCCTTCCCCCTACCCCTCTGCCTTAACGGGAATTGAGACACCCCTACATGTGGATGTGCAAAACAGAGGGGAAGGGGTGAAATGAGATTCAGCCTTGGTCTACTTTACTGAAACATTTAAAGAAAAGCTTCCACCTCTTGTTTATGTCTGTGTTCTCTCCCTCAGACTGCTCCAGCATGTTCCCTTCAGAGAAAGTAAGCTGACCCATTACCTGCAGGGCTTCTTCTGTGGACGAGGAAAAGCCTGTATGATTGTCAATATCAACCAGTGTGCCTCCATGTACGACGAGACACTCAATGTTCTCAAGTTCTCTGCTGTGGCTCAGAAGGTACACCACTTTATGTCTGCAATATTATAGAACGTTTGCCCGGCAACCCCGACTACGATATGAATTCATAGTCTGGAGCCGATCCATACACTGACCTTAAAGGTAGGGTAGAAGATCTTGGAAAACGGTTCCTGCAGCTATATTTTGAAAGTATACACACCCATGCCTCTTTGTCAGCCCACCGCTTGAAACCACAGCATCAAAAATACATCAAGCATGAAATAAACA
Source organism: Siphamia tubifer (assembly GCA_020466265.1). Classification (NCBI taxonomy): domain Eukaryota; kingdom Metazoa; phylum Chordata; class Actinopteri; order Kurtiformes; family Apogonidae; genus Siphamia; species Siphamia tubifer. Next base: position 5,823,177 of record CM035797.1, read on the forward strand.
CCATGGAAAAACTAACAGATAAGGACAATAGTTTATGGCAGGGGTGTCAAACTCATTTTAGATCAGGGGCCACATTCAGCTAAATTTGATCAGAAGTGGGCCGAACCAGTAAAAAAAAAAACCCAAAAACACACAACAACGTATAAATAATGTCAACTCCAAACTTTTCTCTCTGTGTTCGAGTGAAAAACGTAAAATTACATCATGAAAACAAACAATATTAGGCTTTAGTTTATCATTTACACATATACATTCTAATTTACAGATCGCAGTGGCTCTACAGATACACAAAATATTTAGTAATAGGTGGAATGTTGTGAAAATTGTAGTTACCGGTATTTCTCTAAAGACATTTCTAATTTTTCATATTTGTTCTGATTATTGAGATTCTTTTTGGGTGAAATTATACTTTGTTTTAGTGTCACTAAATGAAAAAAAAAATTACATTTACAAAGAGGATTAACTAAAATTTACAAATCATTAACTAAAATGATTTAGATCTTAGTGTAATTTTTGCATTGTATAAATTCATCCATAGGGCCGGATTGGTCCCTTAGGCGGGCCGGATTTGGCCCCCGGGCCGCATGTTTGACACCTCTGGTTTATGGTGTTACACATACTGTTGGTAACTATGCAAAACCTGCTGGAACATTCTGTTTGGTCAATATCTTTAGTTTTCTCACTGACAGGGTGAATACGATACTCATAAGTGATTAGTATGTCCAAATATGATATAATCATAATGGTATCATCTTACCTATCCAGTAGAAATATGGTCACCTTAGCATGGGTTTTGAGCCCCTTTTCCTTTGTCAGTTGACGCCAGTACTTGAAAGCCCACCCAAATTACCACCCTTGTTCTGTTCCGTTCTTCACTCAGCTTCCTCATGGCCGTAGCTTTTACTTTGGTTTCGCTGCTGGTTCTCATCTTTTCCACCATAGCTGTTTATGTGAATGCGCAGAAGGGGGGGCTGAGACTATTTGTTAGTAAATCAATCATTGTAAAGATGATCAGTACAATGTTTGGCTGGAGTTTTCCTCTGGTTCCACCCTCTAGACTGGACTACAACATTGAGTTTTGTTTTGGTGTTTTTGCAAAAATTCTGTTTCAGTGTGTGATTATGGGATCATGAAGAGGTTTTTGAGTAATATGGTAAAAGATGTTCCTACAAAAGACCTCCCACCCCACCTTTAAGCGTACAGGTGGGATCAATGGCTGTCTTCCAAACTGCTCTACACATAATAGGCCAGCGCTATGACCAATCAGAGCAACAAACAGTGTGACGTTGACAGAGCAAAACAAATCTAAACTACCGTCTGTTTGTTTTAACATCCTATAGGCTAGGCTAATCAAAGTTAACACACCGCTAACAGTGGAGAAAGAATATCCAATCGGGTCAGTTTACATGCTGCTTATCCAACCTTTGACTGTATTTAAGTTAGTACTTCTTCAAACTTGTCGTCATTGTGCTAAGCCCCGCCCTACAATTTTGCTACACAAATGGAGTGTTGTGATTGGACTGGTAAAATTTTACAGGTCCTGGCTGAGGCTCTATGGAGCGTCACTAGACCAACGATTCAGGCAAAAAATATTTTTTGCCACTAAAGGTAATTTACTAGGCTACTGAGGGGGAGGAGCCTGAAGATTTAAAAAGTGCTAATTTCTCTGTCGGGAAGGAGTCAACTATGAGGGGAGAGAGAGATCTTTAATTGAAGGAAAGTTTTTCTTGTTGACTGTTGTAAAAACTGATTTTTGTTTTTGCGCTTATATGTTATTGTTTCTTACTGAGCAAAGAAAGAAAGAAAGAAGAGCACAATAAATTGCTTAAATGACTTATTTGGCTACACCATATCATTGTTTTTGGTTAAATTGAACAACCCATCAAACTGCCCTTTTCTTTTTTCTCTCCTTTTTCCCCATTTTTCCTTCTTTTTTTCCTGTTTCCTCTTCTTTTTCCCCTTCTTTCTTACGCCTGTCAGTAATTCATAGCATTTATTCTTTGAATGGTTTAGTTTCTGTGAGGTTTGCAAATGTTGCTGAACCACTGAAACTTGAATTTGAAGAAAATTGTGAATTAAATTGAAATCTCAATATCTGCCGGAAAGATTAAGATTTTTTAAAAAATGGTTCAGGCCTCGTTGCATCTGTACATTTACCAGGAGTGTCAAATCGGGAAGGTCTCCTCTATCAATACATTTCAAGTGCCTTCTTCTCTTCTGATTCCAGGTAATCGTCCTGACGTCCAGGGTCCTTCCCGTCATGCCGAAGCAGTCCTCCAGTGAAGTGTCCTTTATCATTGACAACACTGAGAGCACAGTTCTTCAGGGGAACAAGAATGTCAGCTTACACAACTGGGAGAGCAGCCTGGAGGATGTCCAGGTGAGGCTGGAAGTAGACTGTTATTAACACTATAAAAGACAGTATAGTGTCAACGTGTCCTGCCACACCAAATTGTGGCACAGTCTTAGGCTGAATCCCATTTCTTTCATTCATTTTAGAAGTAGTGAACATCCCATGTAAAGTCCCCACTCAGGGGCATAGAAGCTGGGAGTTGGACGCTCAAAGTGTCATTTTGGTTTTGGTTTCCATGCTTTTGTTGGAAACCAAAACAACTTTTGTTGGTCTCGATTTCTGCCATTTCTCATGAATATTCAACATGCTCATCTGCTTGACTCTGATTGGCTGAGTCCTCCAGCAGCCTTTCGATACTATGTTAAAATGACTTGAAACCAACGCAATTTTTTTTCCCACAAAATGTTTTATTTCATGTTAGAAATTCAGACATTACCACAAACCTTGATGAAATATGTGTGGTAAGGCACTTTTAACAGATGTTGTACGTGATAAATATTCTATATTTTAACATGATTTGTACAGGAGGATGTGGATGAAGAAGAAATAAACCTGAATGAGGACACCATGGATCACAGTGGTAACGAAGAAAACGCCAATGGAAACCAGGATCAAGTCCTCATTGATAAAAGGACATACCAGGTCAGGTCTTTATTACTTTAATTGCTTTTATCAAAGGAGGTCTTTGTCATTTTATTTCTTATTTAATTAGTTCAGTTATATTATTAACAGATATTATCCAAGTAACTATTGCAGCAGAAAGTAATACCAAACACCCAGTTGGGTGTAGTGTCTAACCAGCTCGAACACCATAGAAAACAAGGTCTGGCCAAAGCTGGACTGTTCGTCAACGGACAGTGACTAAAACCATTCTCCCATTCTTAACTATAACTTAAGAATGGGAGTAGATAAGGGGAAAACCCAAAAAGGGAATGAATAATAATCCACAAAAAGGTTAAACCAGTATCTGGTTCATTGAAGAAAAGAAAAAAAGGAAGGTTTCAGGGGTGCTCAATCCTGGTCCTTGAGAGCTACTATCCTGCATGTTTTAGATGTATCACTCTTCCAACACACCTGGTTCAAATGATGAACGTCTCATCAAGGTTTGCAGAAGCCTGATAATGACCATCAGGTGTGTCGGAAGACGGATACATCTAAAATATGCAGGATAGTAGCTGTCGAGGACCAGGCTTGAGCACCCCTGGCATGTATACTGTTTTCACTGGTTATTAAGTCTTAGACTATGTTTACACAAACCTGGGCATTTTTTAAATGCATATTTTTAAAACTCCATTAAAAAAAATAAATGTGTGCACACAGCAGCGTTTTGTTTTTTTTTTTTGTTTTTTTTAAGTTACGTTTATATTGATCCGCGTAAATACGCTTCAAGAGCTGTTAAACCACACAAAGTCTGTTTGTGTTCGTGTTAGACCAATGACATCTCCACACAAGCCAATCAGAAGCCTCATTAAAAATCACTGATACTCCTACTTCCTGTTTCATTCCACAAAAGCAACCTTGTGAATAGAACTGTTAACAAAAGAAATGCTGCTGTTCAGAGTGTATCCATGTTTGTCAGATGTAAGATGCTGCTCTCTGTGGTGCAAAATTAGCCTAAGAGTTAATTTTTGGTCTCTTTTTAGTTTTTATAAAGATGCATTTTCAGAGGAAACAACTCTGTGTATAAACGAAAGGCTCAAACGAAGGCGAATGTCTGCGTTTTCAAAAATACTTGGGTTAGTGTAAACATAACCTGAGGCTAATTTTGTGCCACAGAGAGCAGCATCGTACATCTGGCAAGCATTGGATACACGCCAAATAGCAGCATTTCTTTTATTAAGAGTTATATTCACAAGATTGCTTTTCAAAATGAAGCTGATCCAAGTCATAGACCAGCAGAGACGTATCAGGGGTCAGAGGTCAGCAACTGCACATCTTCTTGTGACCGATCAAAGAGCGCGCCTGTACCGGCACATTCCACACAAACCACTTGGTCATGTTTTGCTTTCTTCTTTGGAATGGAACAGGAAGTTGGAGTATTGATGATTCTTCATGAGGCTTCTGAATGGCTTGTGTGGAGATGTCATTGGTCAAACACTGCCACTGACAGACTTGGCGTGGTTTAACAGCTCTTGACAGCGTATTTATGCAGATCAATATAAATGTACATTTTTAAAAATGCTGCTGTTTATGCAATTTTATTTATTTATTTATTTATTTTACGGAACTTTAAAAATATGCATTTCAAAAATACCTGGGTTTGTGTAAACTTAGCCTAAAACTTGGGACATTGGACGTGGGACGTCTACATGGGATGGCCATGGCTCAGTTGGGAGAGCGGGTCGTCCATTGACCGAAGGGTTGGCGGTTTGATTCCCGCTCTGTCCTCGTCAGTCCGTTGTGTCCTTGGGCAAGACACTTTACCCTCCTTGCCTCCAGTGTCACTCACACTGGTGTATGAATGCGTATGAATGTTTGGTGGTGGTCAGAGGGGCCGTAGGCGCGAAATGGCAGCCACGCTTCTGTCAGTCTGCCCCAGGGCAACTGTGACTACATATGTAGTTTACCACCACCAGAGGGAACATGTGAGAGTGAATGAATAATGGATCAATAATGTAAAGTGCTTTGGGTGCCTTGAAAAGCGCTATAGAAATCTAATCCATTATTATTATTATTATTATTATTATTAAAAATCTGTTTTGGTCTCTTTATACACAAACGCAAAAACATAATTTTTAAAAAGCTTCTTTTTTGCCAGTTTTTATAAAGATGCGTTTTCAGAGGAAAAAACTCTGTGTACAAATGAAGACAAATGTCTGCGTTTTCAAAAATACCCTGGTTAGTGTAAACATAACCTTTATGTGTAAGTAATAAATGGATTTGTGCTTTCTTCTTTTACTGTTTTTTGTTTTTCATCTTATCCCATGGATCTATTTTTTTTCGTCCTTTATGAAGCTGGAATGAATAAGTGGATGTACTGTAGCTGAATATGAAGCAGGCTTCACACAGTGTGAAATGTGTAGGAGTCATGTGTGTTGTGGTGTTTGTCTCAGGGTCAGATGGTGCTGTTGAGTCAGCTGCAGACTCAGCTGCAAAGGGAGCGAGCACAGAACCTGGTCCAGGAGGCTCGAATCAGAGACGAAATCAGCACAGAGTTCTCTCAGCTCTTCTCTGACATGGAAAATGATTTCAAGTAAGATATTTTTATGCTCTTTCCCTGTGGTGCAGTGTCTCCGTTACAGCCCGACTGATCAATCAATTATAGAATCTCACCGATTGTTCACCGTCTGCTGATTTATTAGGTATTTTTGCTGCTGAGTCTGTATTCGCTGTCTGTACAGATCGAGGAAGACTAAAGATTGTCAGTTCTGAGTTTACTTCTGCTCTGACAGTATTCACTCCCACACAAAACCACACACCACCAGCCCCCGTGGATGGACCCAACAGGCCCGCTCCAAACCCCGCCCCACTCTATACCTGTCCTCTGAACCCCCACCCCACTCTGTACCTGTCCTCTGAGCCCCCACCCCACTCTGTACCTGTCCTCTGAACACCCACCCCACTCTGTACCTGTCCTCTGAACACCCACCCCATCCTGCACACATGCTCTGACAAGCACTTCTTTTCCCCCACTGTGAAGCCCGCTCTCATCTAAAAATTATGGATCAAACCATTTTTATGTCACAACTTCTAAAATATAGACTCACATCTCTTTCATTAGTCTGACCAGAATAAAATGTTCATGAAGACCATTGACTACTTTTTAAAAATGTGGGTTCAGAAGTGGGTCGGGTGCGTCCTTTTCAAATATATTTCTTGTGGTCTGAGTTGCGGGCAAACTAGTTAAAAAACCAGTCGGTTACGGGTCATTTATTCATCGACCCATGCATCACTGATAGGAATGTATTTAAGTCTCATGCGATCTTTATTGCTCTTCATGTAAATGTTTCATGTGTTCAGTGAACGATTGGCGAGGGAGAGAGAAATCTTGGAGGAACGTGGAGAAAAGAGACTGGAGATCTTCAAGAACCTCATTGACAACATGGCCATAGCTGGACCCAGTCCAGATACCCAGGCTGGGGTAACACAATCTCTTCTTTATACACATAACAATGATACTTTGACTTACAAGTGCATCATCGTCCATCTGTTCAGAGTTAAGAGCTGTGCTTTGAGATTTAAGCCAAAATCTGACTTACAACCAAACTTTACATTCACCAACACTGTGATGAATTGGTTTAAATGTGGCAAATTAGTTTGGTAATTAGTGTACTAAGTAATAGAATATCATCATCTGCTTTCTATCTTAAGTGTGTTTGGTTGACACTGTGAACACATCCTCTCTCTAGTCACTCTCCAGTGTTTTGTTGGCAGAAGATAATGGACACATATGCAGGGTCTAATATGGTGATAATGGGAGCCGGAAGTATGGATCCATTGGTTGCTATTGGTATAAAAGACATGTACTGAAAATAAACAGGAGCTCTTCTCTCAGACTACAAGAGATAATGTTTGTTCTTATCATTTAACTACAATAGATTTGGCACATGAACAAGGGCTGGTGAGACTGGTGTAGTCCAGGCATGATTGAGTTGTTGAAATGGCATTATAAAGGTAAAAGTTTTACTTACCCAAAAATCTACTGGTTTCATCATGCCTGTGGGGGGGGGGTCTCAAAGAGGAAATTACATTTGTTTAGGTCTGAGGGAAAACTCACTCACCAACTGGTCCAAACCTCTTGGTGTGTCACTACAATGGCTCAAGCTATGATTTGGTTTAGTGACGAAGACTGAGATGTTTTTAAGAATAGTACAAGAAGCACTACAAGCTGTGTCAAAAAAAGGAGGAAAAACAATATAAAGTCAAAATGTTAAGTAGGAGGAAGAATTCTTGAGGAAGAATGAGAGAACAAACCAGCGACCATTCCATCTGTCCTCTATTAACTGTGCTGTTGAATACTATTTTTCTGTTTCTCTAATCTAGGAGGCGATGGCAGCCACTGAAAAAGAGAAACTAACCAGGGAAGAAGTGCTGGCAGCTCTGGGGTATCAGACACTAAGAAAAAAAGAGGCAATGGCATCTTTAGAAGAAGAGGGGAAAGAAAAGGAAGAAGCTGTCTGCAGACTGACGGAGCTGAGGAAAAACCACCAAGAGGTTCTGATGTCACTGAAGGAAGAAAAGGAAGCAAAGGAAGAAGCTGTCTGCAGACTGACGGAGCTGAGGAAAAACCACCAAGAGGTTCTGACGTCACTGAAGGAAGAAAAGGAAGCAAAGGAAGAAGCGGTCTGCAGACTGACGGAGCTGAGGAAAAACCACCAGGAGGTTCTGACGTTACTCCAGGAAGAAAAGGAAGGCAAAGACAACGCTCCGGCTGTTGAGAGAGAGGTCCAGGTGGATGTCATAGCAACACTTACCAAAGAACAGAAGGAAAAGCAGAAGGAAGTGCCACCTCCTCTGGAGATGAGCAGGTTGGTTGCATATGGAGCAAACAGGAGGTGTGAAGCAGTGCAGCAGGAAGTGGCAGAGGTCCCAGACGAGCTGGAGGTAGGTTCAGTGTCTGCTACAAACTGCAGTAGCTGCTTTAGAATTCATCGAGTAAAGGAAAAACACGTTTTTTATTTGAAAAGCAGTATTCTATGCATGTGAACTGAAACTTTTCCATCATATGTTCTTACATTTGTTTGTGGATGTGTTTATTACCTCCGCAACTTTGTTTGTCTGTTTGTCAGCAAGATGACTCAAAAAGTTCTGGATGGATTTTGATGACATTGTCAGGGTAGGTTGGTAATGAGGAGATCTGGAAATGATTAGATTTTGGTGGTGATGGGGGGGGGGGCTTTGGTCAAAGGTCACATTGGAGGTCAAGGTCATTGTAGGGGCAGCCATGACTCAGTTCGTAGAGCAGGTTGTCCATTAACCAAAGGGTTGGCGGTTCGATTCCCGCTCTGTCCTAGTCAGTCTGTTGGGCAAGACACTTCACCCTCCTTGCCTCCAGTGTCACTCACACTGGTGTATGAATGAGTATGAATTTTCGGTGGTGGTCAGAGGGGCCATAGGCGCGAAATGGCAGCCTCACTTCTGTCAGTCTGCCCCAGGGCAACTGTGACTACATATGTTTTAGTTACCACCACCAGAGGGAGCATGTGAGAGTGAATGAATAATGGAACACTAATGTGAAGCGCTTTGGGTGCCTTGAAAAGCACTATATAAAATCTAATCCATTATTATTATTAACACACAGAAGTGGTGATATCTCAGTATCCAGACAAGATAGTATCACATTTTTTTACATTCACTTCGTCTTACCTTCGGACAGCAGATCATATAACACAGATAGGCTCGATTACGTCAAGTTTTGATGTCATATGATGTCAAGTAAATGGTATATTTGCCTTTGACCTTTACTTTAAAGCAGGGTTATGGACATATTTTGTTAAATTCGACAATATCTGGTGCTTCATATTCAACATTACATCTAACATGTGAAATTTGGTCGTTGTGTGACATTGCATAATGTTGGAGTGATGTCATACAAAAATTTAAATGGCCATACCTCAAAAACTGGACTGAGGATTTCTTTGAATTTTTTTTAAACCCTCTAAGGGATTGTTAATAACAGATAAATAAATCGTTAACAAACACGGAACACTAGTTTACAAATAAGTTACAAACATCCAGATCCAAACCTGGGCAGACTTGTGCTGCTTCACATGGGTCTGCACTCTCAGAGTGATCTATTTTATTTCTTTGACACATACAATAAAAGACATAGTTCCAAACCTACAGCTGATGTGATCCAGATAGAGTTTAGAGCGTGTGCTAATTCTCAACCCCTGTTCCTGGTTGGGCTTTTCTACAGCACTACAGTGGATGAAAATACATGACAATGACAATACAGTTCATAATATAAAAGGAACAAAGGAAAGAAGGAAAAAGACAAAACATTGTTCCATATAAAAGTTCAACCAGACATTTACTCGCTCACTTAAACATCATTTCTATGCAGATGACACACACTTTTCTGTCTCCCTTCAAGTGTCTGCTCACTACTGGACACACTGTAGTTTGACTGCTGGACCAAAGTTTGACATTATTCCAAATTACCTCAACGCGTTTTGAAAATGCATTTTGGTACGAGACAAACATGAGGTAAATCACATCGGTGTATTCAATTCAGTAATTGATCAACATGCTTTTAACACTTGGTGATGAATATTGATCTAACCTTACGTTTCACAGATGAACTGGCCTGATACGACAGTATGACGTGTCTCACTGTAATTACATTTAGGGTAGGAGGTCTTGGAAAACAGTTCCTGCAAGCTATATTTTGAAAGTATACACACCCATGACTCTTCTTCAGCCCACCCCTTGGAACCACGACTTCAAAAATACATCAACGCGCATGCTGTCTGGAGCTATCATGGAGGTTCCCAAGCATTCACAAGAACTCAGATTCAGATTCAGTTTGTCATTTACATGAATACATGAAAATTAAATTAGTATTCAATCAGGACCAGCAGCATGTGACCTAATATGTAATAATCTAAATATAATAAATGATCCAGGTAGTCAACGACAATAAAAACCTAATGCTTAATGAAGTAAATAAATAAATAAATAGCCAAATAAATAAAAAACAACTTCAGCAAATTTAAAAACTTCCGTGCAAGATTAAAAGCAGCATAAATGTAAAATAAAAAGATCAGTGTGTGCAGGACAGGACAACTAATTAAAGGCCTGACCACCTCCAGGAAGAAGCTGCATCGAAGTCTGCTTGTCCTCACTTTGATGCTCCACAGCCTCTTACCTGAACAATTCGTGGACACAGTGTGGGTGGATTCCAACTCAACATCAATTATCATCCTAAATAACAAAACAATAAGCAACATTTATCAGTTTGTGTCACATGAAGCTTAGCTAACAAAAGGTTTAGAATCATGAAATAAACACCATGGGAAAACTAAGGGATAAGGACAATAGTTAATTGTGTTACACCAACAGTTTCCACACACTGTTGGGAACTTGGCAAAACCTGCTGGAACATTCTGTTTGGTCAATATCTGTTGGGGGAGTGGACTGATATTTAATGGACGTGCCAGCAAATCAATCATTGTAAAGATAATCAGTAAAATGATTGGCCAGATTTTTCCTCTGCTTCCACCTTCTAGACTGGACTAAAAAATTTTTTTTTTGCAAACATTCTATTTCAGTGTGTGATATGGAATAGTGAAGAGGTTTTCAAGCAATATGGTAAAAAATGTTCCAAAAAATGATCTCCCACCCCACCTTTAGGATATTCAACCATAAACTCTTTTATTCTTTTAATAATAACAGAAAATTAACACCATTACTTTGGTGAAACATCTTTATGACAGCAGAATTACTGCATCGGCTGTTTAATGTTCTGCTGCTCTTACTTGTTTAATGCTTTTGGCACCATGATGGTATAGAAAATGCACTATAATAATATATATTTTTTAATGAACTTTATTTATTGGAAGCAATTTCACAGGTACCAACACAATGGAATATGACAAACACTTCCTTTCTTTCCATTTTTCCCTCCCACAATCCCACACCACCCCACCCAAGGGAGAGTCATTATCACTGTGCATCCATTAAAATCCTGTTAAGAATACAAAGTACACATAAGAAATACACCAGTTAGGGAAACTATTAAAATAAAATAAAAAGTATAAATAGAGAAAATATAAAATAAAAAAAAACATTTAATTTAATTAAAAAAAAGGGAGGGGTATCACAATCAGGCAGAGATGTCAAAGATTCAACATGATTTAAGAGGGGTCTCCAAGTCTTTTCAAATGAGTTAAGTGAGCCAATGACAGAGAATCTAAGTTTTTCCAAGTCTAATGTACAGTAATGACTCTTTCATTCACCTTTTGAAGGAGTTTCCAATTAAGGAGTATAAGTCACCTGGCCAGTAGGGTGGTAAAAACCAAAAACAGTCTACATGACTTTAAAGCAGATCCGGTTCTGGTCAATGTGGTGCCCTAGGCGAACACCCCTGTTTCATTTTTGTGGAATTAGAAATGATCATCTGTAAACATGAATAATCACTGTCAATGTTAACTTTAATGCTTTATTTACTGTATTTTCCACACTATAAGGTGCACTGTCAATGAATGGGTTATTTTTTTATTATTTTTTTTAATTTTCATATATAAGGCGCACTGGATTATAAGGTACATTAAGTGAAGCTAAACAGTCAAAATAACTCAACCTTGTTGAGTTGTAACACAGATCAAAACACACTCTTATTCTGCTAAATCAAACTTTAAGAGTCCAACTTGTGAGAATTATTTATTATTTATTATGAGATAAGAAGTCAAAAGTATGAGATACAACCTCAAAATTCCAAGTCACTAAGCACAACCAGAATTAATCTGTATAAAATTAATTAGTATACGGTGCACTGTGGTTTTTGAACAAAATTAAAGTCTTTTAAGTGCGCCTTATAGTCTGGAAAATACTGAAGCTTAAAATTCTAATTCTGTGGGACTTAGTGCCCCCAAGATATCTGGTGCCCTAGGTGACCGCCTAGTCTGCCTATGCCTAACGCCGGTCCTGCTTTAGAGGTAATAGGCTGCAAGGAGGCACTAAACAAGCCGAAGAGAGGTTCAGGAGTGATGTTAGTATCGTATGCTGTGCTAAGAGTTTTAAAGATTTCGGACCAGTATGTGGCGAGCCTGGAACAGAACCAGAACATGTGGGGATGATCAGCCAGAGATTGTTTGCATCTACTCATGAGTCGGTTACATCTGGGTAAATCCGAGAATCCCACAAATTAGAGTATTAAGCTTTATGAACAATTTTACATTGTAGGAGGTCATGCGTCGCACAGATTGAAGAGAAATGAACCAACCATAAGGCCTGTTGACAATTGTTATCAGACAATGTGGCTCCAAGCTTATAATAATTGTAATTAGTAAATATAAAGGGTGATGATTACATTAAAACATGAAACAGAAATGTATACTTTTTAATGTTTTGTAAATGCTTCAGGTTCATAAACATGCCAAACATGGGATTTGCGCGCTAATGTCAAATATAATTTTCATTTTGTTAAATTTATTTCAACAGTTTATGCTGAAAGACATTAGGACTGGTGATTGATTGGGATGTTTCAGGAAGCAGAAGTATAATGATACAGCCACACTCAATGCGAATTTTCACATTCACACTTTAAGATTACATACAAAGTCAACGGAGAGATGTGTTTGGACGCAGACTTGCCCTGAGCCAACATGTCTTGTCGCGTAAAATTCTCTTTTTGAAAATACTGAACATTTTCATGACGCCAAGCCATGAAAGCCATTCAGCATTGAGATGCTGCAAATGTCGTGTCGGAATGACGTATGACGCTCGGACCGACCCAGAAGTTGGCAGAAAGAAAAACTGAGCCTGAAATACCGTTGAAAGCGGGCGTCATCCAGCCGGAGTTCCTGGAGGAGTTCCCCGTGCTCAGGTGAACCCAAAAGCGACGCGGTGTATCTGATGTATCTGGGACCTACAGAGCAGCAATCCAATTGATCTGAGACATAGTTGAGGACAGACTGATTTGGCGGGACAGATTTTATTTTTCTGTGTTTTTATGTTTATCTAGCGTCTAGACTCTGGTGTTCACGCAGCACATTACAGGTGTACATATGTAAATTCGCGTTTGTTGTGGCCGTACCATAAGACGGAGGCTTACTGGTAGTACTGCGCTGCATACATGTTCTGACTGTGTCATATTGGTGAAAATGTTTCCAGGGGTCCAGTGAGATGGAAAGAGCTGAACAACCTGCACATGAACACCTGGTTGAAGTGTGCAAAGACAGCCAGGAGAAAAGCGCTCAGATCCAGAAGCTAACTCAACAAGTACAGGAGCTGGAACAGAAGCTGCGGACTTTAGCAGCATCATGTGATGGTGTCAGGGAGTTGAAAGATGAAGCGTGTGAGCTGAGGATGAAGCTGACTGAAGAAAGGGCACACAAGGAACATGAGGACAGACGGTTCCTTCAGCTGCAGCAGGACTTAGCACGAGCTAAAGAACAACAGGTGATCTCAGACCAGCAGCTGCTACAACTGACTGACAAGCTTCAGCAGCAAGAAGCAGCCTCACAACAACAAGTTTCTGAGCTGAGAAAGAAGCTGCAGGAGCAAAAGCATGAGCTCCCAGGCAGACTGGAATGTCCAGAGCAGGCTTCACCAGAGGAAAAGGAGCAGCTGGAAGAACAAAAGCCATTTCAGAAGCTCACTGACAAGATGCAAGAACAACAGGTGACTTCACAAGAACAGCTGGAGACATTAAATCACAAATCTGCTTCACATCAAAAGGACAATGAGCAGGAGCCAAATGCAGAGGACCAACTGAAGAAAGCTGGCATCAAACGTTCACGTAGCTGCTCTAACAGTGCTGCTGAAGCCCATGTGGCTGAAACTGAGCCAGCCTCCACACAAGCTGACAGAATTACAGACGTGGAGGAGTCACTCAAACAAAAACAAACACAGTTGGAGCAGAAGGTCACGGAGCTGCAGAGGAATCTGTGGGAAAAGGAGGCTCAGGTGTCGTCCCTACAGAAAAGCCTGCAGCTGGAACAGGAGGCACAGCAGGAGGCGCTGCAGGAGGCCCGGCGGAGGGAGGCGGAGAGGCGGAGGGAGCTCCTGGCGGTGGCACACCAGGCCATCGCTCAGAAAGATGCTGAGCTGGAGAAGAACGCTGAGGAGATCAGCAGGTAAAGATTCATTCCAGGAAAACTTTTGGATTGACTTTAGGAGTTTAAAATAATGTATTTGTATTATCATTAATCAGCAGAAATTATTTCACAAAAGTTTATCTAAACACCTTATTTTATCACCTTATCTTGCACACGCCAAAATGAAAATAATTTGCCTTGTAGCATAATTACCCAAGTTATATTTTTTAATTATGTTATGAGGCTAACAGGGGTGATAGCATTCTGGCACCGCACGGGATTTCCAGCATAATGTGGCTCTGTTCAAATAAAAAAAGGATTTTTATTTAAATTAATTAAACCAGTTTTAAAGCTCAACCACACCATGCAAACCAACCGTCCAATCCAAAATAGGCTCGGGTGGGGCTTGTTTGTCTTGTCCAATAAGGGACATTGGTGGTGCTCAAGTGATCCATCCATCAGGGCTCTGAGTCAGAGCATCATTAGTTGAAACTAGAAGATACCCCAAACAGTTCGGCAACAGTCTAAAATTGGGATCATTACGGCTTCCCAACTGTAATCAAATATTAAACATTATTTATGATGATCTAAACATGTCAACAAGCAGACAAGTCATATGAATAATGTCCCAGTGTTAACCCTTGTTGTCATTTAGAAAAACTGAAACAAATCTGCATGTACTGACGGTGTCACCAGCTGTCATGATTCTTGTGATTGTTAGTTTCCTTGAAGATAAAAGTTTCAAACCAGTGAATCTCATTGAATCTCTTCAAACATTAAAAGGCTTGAAATGACTCATCATTTCAGTGACAGTTAACGAGGACCCTTACCATTAAAAGAACATTTGGGGGCTTTGAAAGTGTATAGGTCTCTGATGGGTGGAAATAGGATCTTGTCCAGGCAAGCTACCGGCTAACCAGACGTTTTGTCAAACAATTCAGAGATGGTATTTGGCAAATATATAATATACACGCCTTTAAAAGCTTGAAATTGCTCTCCACTTTACTCAAAGATCAGTGAGGGCCCTAGGATTGACAACAAGGGATTTTTGAACTTTATAAGTGAAATCACAATTTAATACACAACTGGTTATGGTGTCTGTGGCGGTCAAAAGCTTTCATGCAGCTTACAGTGGCAGATAGCTAGCACTGGCAGCTTCACCTAAAATGAAGGTGTTCTAGAACTAGGTTCTGAAAGCTGGTGCTACAGTTGTAGCATTTAGCTCTTGATCTAACCACAGTCTGTACCACGCGCAAGTTTGTTACCTCCACAATCTGACCTGCTCGCTGCTTCCTTACCCTGGCTGTGGGGCATTGGTATTAAGTACGCTGAAGTTTATGAAGCCCAGAGAAGATGTTAAAGCGATAGTTCACTATTTTTCACATGAATGTTCATGGGATCACCCTCTTTACTCTGGTGCACCCACAGTGACTTACCCATGTTTCCACTATTGGAACTTCTGGGACTTTTCTGGGATACGTACTCTGATCGGGCCATGAGTTAACCCAGTCCTCTCAGGCATCGTGTCTCCATTCAGAATGGCCCTGTAAGAACCTTGCGATGATGTCATCTTATCGCCTTAGTTGATATGGTAACGTCACTAATAAAAAGTGTCAAAACAAAATAGCAGCAGAGGAGGAAATCCCCAGCAATTACTGAGTTATTTGTCGTGATCTGATGATTTAATTTGCGACAACCAATCTGCACGACTTCTGAGCAGTAACTCTACCGGGTTGCTCTCAAGTACCTACCCTCAAGCAGGAACTCCATTGGTGCCTGTAAAAGTTCCGGAAGGCGGCCCTATCAGAACGGCCCAGTCAGTGGCAACACGCACCTACCGTGAAGTTCCTGTAAAATGGCTCAAAATGAGTGATTTATTTGCATAACAAAACTGTCACAGAACAAAAACTCACACCTCGAAAATGCTTTGAGTTACTTTCTCTCAACAATGATCAATGCACGTTGTCACTGCTAAAGGCTATGCGCCTGCACGTAGCAGCCACAAATACTGCTGAACAACTGATGAAGTAGTCTGCTAAGGTGCACAGCTGTTAGCAGTGACAACGCGCATTGATTGTTATTGAGAAAAAGTAGCTTCAAGCAATTACGAGGTGTGAGTTTTTGTTCTGTGACAGTTTTGTTATGCAAATAAATCACTCATTCAAACACATTGTTTTAAGAAGACACACATTTTATCTTGTTGACCCCAGGAAACCTGCTGGGACTACTTTCGCTTTGACCAAAACCAGACCAGAACTCGACTCACAGGACACTGTTGGGGATACGTCACTGTGGGTGCACCATTGAGTTAAAGAGGAAACTGAAGGGATGTAATTGGAATATTTTTTTTTCTTAGTTCAGGGAATGAAACCTCCCAGGATGATTGAATATTAACAATTTAGTTACAGTTCGCATGGAAAGTTGAGGAAGATCAGTCATCATCGATAGCACACACATCACAGTCCATTTGTTTACACAGTCTTTGGTAATATCTTCTTCCCGTGTGTCTCCTCCTCCCGCCCCCCAGAACCGATGGGTTGGGCGTTGCAAGGCATCCAAACTGAGCTTCTATTGGGTCCCTGCAGGTGATGGCTTCGTTTGTGTTTTGGCTTCTCCTATGGCTCCACTATGTTTTCCTCTGTCTACACTGTCCTTGTGCCAAGGATAAACCAGTCACTGAGTTTCTTCCTCTTTATAATAATAATCCTGTGTTAATGTTAATAATTCTGTGTGACCCTAGGCCCAGCTTAACCATATTTACCCCCAATAACGAATGAACCATCATAGTCAAACGTGAGTGGAGGACAACTAACAGGAAGTTTGAGTTTGAGTCCAAAACCGATATGTATAGATTTACCATTAATGGTGGATTGGAGAGTGTAAACCAGGCTTTTCAAGTACTGCATGTATGTGTCAGATCTGATTCCTCCCAGTTCTGGGACTTTCATGGTCATGTAAACAGGCTGGTTATTTTATTTTTTGCAGACTTAAAGAAAATGTCAAGCAAGGCTCTGAAACGCTTAAGAGTTTGAGCCTGGACCTCCAGAGGAAGGAGGAAGACGCCTCTGACCTCCGAGAGAAAATGGCCGACTACAAGAAGCAGATCCAGCAGGTTCAGAAGGAGGTAAAGGCACACGCTCACCTTAAAGGAATTATCAAAAATTGTAATTGAAATTTCTCAATGTACATCCAAATGGTATGATTTTGATGTCAACTACATGTATGTACTCCCAATCATCTAAAAATGTAACTAAACTTATTTTTTACTGTGGATAATCCTTTAACAAATTAACTTCAGTGACTTTATTCAGAATTCAGGTTAATTGTGAATTATCACTTTCAACTGCAATGGTTCATCTGAAACATGAATGAACCTTTATTACCTCTGCCAAGGAGGTATTAAATTCGGGTCCGTTTGTCTGTTTGTTTATCCGACTGTCAGCAGGATTACACAAAAAGGTCTGAACGGATTTTGTTGGACCTTTCAGGAATGATAGATAATGGGTCAAGGAAGAAGATTTTGAGCAATAAAGGTCAACGGTCAAGGTCGCACTAAAGGTCAATAGCTAAAACACATCAGTGGCAATATCTCAATATTCAGACAAGATAGAATCTTGCGGGTTTTTTTCATTCACACGGTCTCACTTTCAGACATCAGATGGGTCAACACCTATAACCATAACCTTTGACCCCTAACCTTCAGACAACACCTATGGCTCCTTCATGTCACATTTTGACGCCATGTCAAGCCTTGGCGGAGGTCTGCTGCCTCTGACTGACTTGTTGTGAATGAAACAATAATAAAAACATCATGTAAACAGGACTAAAGGGCTTTTCAGTTGTATGTATAAGTGTGCAGTAGTTTAGGGCCATAGTTACACTGGACACTGTAATTGGATTCCTACTAATCTGCATTTCAAGTATTTGCAAAAGTCCTCTGCAGTTTTCAGATAATTATCCATTAAATGTCATGAGAAAGTCTGGATAACATTGTTTAAAGAACCTGTAACTGCTATTGTAGAAGTGAAATGTGTCTGTACATTTATCTTCTGCAGATTTCATCAATGAGGGATGAGGAGAAGAGCTTAAAGCACAAACTGTCTGATATGGACAAATGGAAGAAGCAACTTCAGTCCGACCTCGCCAACAGAGACCGCACCATCCAACAACTCAAAACGGTGCGTCCATCCATCGGGAACGTTTGTAAAGACAAAGTTCCATCCACTTGTCTGTCCAGTTTACCTTTTGAACTACCTGTGTAGTTTTCCATAAAAGTTTTCCTTCCCTCACTGCAGGAACTCTCCTCTGATAGCAGATCGGAGCACACGCTGCAGCTCTATCAACAAGCCCAGAAAGGTAAAGTGGATCAAAAGGATGCTTTTACTGACTAACCCTGGTTACGTGCTACTTTTTTCTGGTTTACTCATATATTTGTCATTGATGACGCACATGTTTGTGGTTGATGACACACTCGTGTGACCCTTCAGCACAAAACCAGTGGTTTAGCCTCACAGCAGTATTTCTCGCTTTAGCCTCAAATATGTTATATGGGTCAAAATTATCAAATTAGTTTATGCATAAAATCCAAATAAAATGTCTCCTGAACACTTTTAACTATGACTTATGGTGAAATTTGCTTCAAATCGTGCCTTTTAGGAAGAACAACAACTGACACTGACAGTAATTTCCTTCGAGCTCACGTTAGGTATTTCCCTGTCATGTTGGGTATCTACATAATTATATAATTGAACCAATGGGAGGGCTCAAAGCAAAGTCTTCTGGAGTAAACAAAAATCCCTTGTTGCTATGGCGATGTTAAACGGCCTCTGATTGGTTGAATTTGTGTCACACAAGCATTCTTAATTCATTCTTAATTCTTAAGCAGTCTTAATTTCTGAAATTTGACCCAAGTGACTGGGTTTGTGCTGGAGGGTCACTCCAGCACAAACCCAGTCACTTGGGTTTGTGCTGTGGGTATTACTTTGTTGATTCCTATGAATCAGAATTGGAATTAGAATCAATCTATCAGTCTATATTTGAGCTGGAATTTTTTCATTTACACAGAATGGTCACACCGGGTATAAACAAAGATAAGGTGCAAAGAGAGCATGAAAACACAGGAGTTGAGGACGTTCCACCACTCCTTGAGCATTGGAATGTTGCAAGGATACATGAAGATAACGAAGGAACCCAGAGATAATAACAAGGATATCTTCTCTACTTTAGGAGAGACCCAGAATGTTAACCCTTTATAGGGTTTTGCTAAGCGCCCCATTTAATTTAGATAAATCGCCCCCTACAGCGCTCATTAGCCCCATGTTTTCTCAGTTCATCCACCTCTACCTTCAGTCCTGATAAAACTCTCAAAGCTTCAAAAAACTGTCCAGAAATTAAATCTAATCTCCTCTGCGACTGCAGAACGGTTCACCAGGTTGGTTCCTGAACTCGCTGACTGAGCCACCACGGAAACAACACAAAACAGGAAGTGGGATACCATTGTTTTCCTCCAGTAGACATCCAGATTTTAAGCGGCCATTCTGTCCAATCAGAAGCCTCTGTACCTCCAGCTCTGAAAGACCAATATACGACAGCGGAATACACCCATTTCCATGGAAACCTTTATTCAGAATTAACATCTCCATGTAAACACGAAGGAAATAGATGTAATTATGAATTATTTTATTTAGAATAAATAATTCAGAATTAAAAACATCATATAAATGCAGCAACTGAAGAGTAAAACAAAATAATTTTACTTTGAAGTCCTCAGGACTGCATCTCTACAGTAAATGATGAGCTGTTATAAATTATATTTTAGTTTTTTGTAGTTAATTGTTTATTTGGAATTCTTAAAGAGCCTAAAGTGATCATTTGTGGTTAATATGTAAACTGTCCAAATCCTGGCACATGTTAAACCGACGGGGGTCACAGTTACACAATCATTTATACAATACATTACACTGTCTTAGTTGATGCAAAATATATTCATTTTTATACTTTTGTATAAAAAAAAAGGTTAATTTCCCCGTCTTTGGGTTAGGGTTTGGGTGTAACCATATCAGCCGTGGACAGGAGATGGTAAAGAATTTGTTTTTGTCTTAATGGAGAAGAAGAATCTCCTAATGGTGCTTAATGCTGTTAAAGCTGTTGGCTGTTGTGTGCTAATGCAGCTGCGGTTTGTTGACCAACAGATGTAGAAGCCAAACAGCGTATGGTGGAGGACATGCGTTTGACTCTAACAGAGCAGGAGGAGACGCAGGAGCAGATGGAGGAGGTCCTGGAGGACAAGCTGAAGCTCATCCAGGAACTCACCCACGGTAAGACACCCTCTGAACATTCTGAAATAAGAGCCTTGAACCTTTTATCCAACCCCCTCTGCAATGAATCTAGTCCTGCATTTTCTAAAACATATAGTTGTGTAAACGTACCAGTGTCCTGGTAACAGAGCAGTGTGAGGGCGCTGCACATGACATACTTTAAGAAGACGCCAAATAAAAGTAGATCCAACAAAAATGGAAAAATTACCTTTATTATCGCCATCTTTTGTATTTTCATTATAGTGTAGATCACATAAAGCAGAATATTGAATCTTTTTATTGTCATTGTACAAGGATGAACAAATTGCAAGTGCAATCCACTTTAGGTGCCTTTATATTTTTATACTGTATACTCACACACACACACACACACACAGTGGTACCTCTATTTATTAACTTAATCTGTTCCAAAAGTTTTTCCATAACGTGAATTTTTCATGAATAGTCGCGTTTTACATGTAAAAGGTCTGATTTGTTCCAAGGCCACAAATACTACCCCTCAAACCTTTTAAAAATGATTTTTAAAAAAATACCAATTTTGTATTAAATATGTGTTAAAAGTAAAATAAAATATAGATTTAGATTTTAGATTTCATTTATTAGTCTCAGTGGGGAAATGTATCTTCACATACTGAACGTTTTTATATATATATATATGTATATATATGTGTGTATGTGTGTATAAAAAAAACAACTAAAAACCCCATCAACTAGTAGATGATAATAGAAAAGAGAAGCCTGTGTGGTGGGTAAACTGCTGGTGTAATTGTCCCTCTCTAAGTACTGAATGTTTTTCTTTAAAGTAATGTGTTGTATTTCTTCCACTAAAGTGATGACACATGAGTTTACTAGTGAACAGATAGATGTGCTGTTGAAGTGATGAGTCTGAGTTCTGACGTTTGGATATGGAAGTAAATGAATGACTTTCCTTTTTACACAACTATAGAGTTGGATAAAGTGCAAGGGCTTTTATTCCACCAACGTCCTGAACAGAACACCCAACAGGAGGAAGACGGGCGCACAGATGAGCTCAAAGCAGCCAATGAGGAAGTGGTGCGAGCCAAGGAAAGCTTGAAGGTAAAGACGAAGATGACGCTCACACACATGACTGATGGACTAGAAGCACAGAATATGACTTTTTCTAAATCAGATTTTCAAATACACCAAATACCTATTAGTTTCATATCTCATTGCAGCATCATTTATACGAGGTACATATTTTAATATGCATATTTGGCCAAGGAAGAATGAACATTGAATGGGGGCAACTTCTACAAAACACCACGGTGGACAGAAAAGGCGGTTTCTTGACGTCACAGCCAATCTTTTCGTTTGTACATATATATATATATATATATATATATATATATATATATATATATATACAGTATATATATATATATATATATATATATATATATATATATATATATATATATATATATATATATATATATATATATATATATATATATATATATATATATATATATATATATATATATAATGTGTGTGTACAGTAGCTTTTGGTTCCAGGCGCATGTGACAGTAGATTTGTGCGGTCAGTGTTCCTCTGGGGTCTTGTTTATAAAATGTTGATTTTCATTTGTAGAAAATTCTAAACTTGAACTGAACTAAAAAAAAGTGTGTGTTTAGTTATGCACAGAGAAACACCAATGTGAACGCAGGAAGTGGCTGGAGGAAAAGCTTTCTCTGATTGGTCAGGCTAAAGAGGCAGAGGACAAGAGGAACCAAGAGATGAGGAAGTTTGTTGAAGACAGAGAACGTTACAACCAACAGCACAGCCAACTGGTGAGACACCAACCCTTCAACTGACAAGACTACCTAACCTCTGACCCCTAACCCCCAACTTCATCCCACAACCCCTAAACCCTGACCCTCAACCCTAAATCCCAATTTTCTTAACTAATTAATCTCACCCAACATTGGTTGGGTGAGATTATTGGAATCGCTGTGTGTGTGTTTGTCTGTCCGTCTGTCTGTGTCCGCAGGTATATATCATGCTATAACTCAATGAATATTTGAGATGCCATGAAATTACATGGGCATATATATATATATATATATATATATATATATATATAGCTAATGCGCATCAGATCCAATGATCCATTTGAGTAAAGGTCAAGATTACAATTAAGTACAAGGTCAAAATCACATTATCGGTTATAACTCATGAACAGAGGGTCACAGAACTTTCAGATTGGTACCAAATGATACGGAATGGGATTATTTCACTAGTGGGGAGAGGAGGGGATTGTTTTGTTTGAGTCATATTGAAACTAAATTGAAGTGAAGTGAAAGACAAGTGCACCTTTTGACATAATTTAAATGCAGAAGTGATGTGACCTGTGACCCTTAAAGGTCACAGGTCACACATTTAAGGCATTGTTGTGTAAAAAGATTCACTTTTTCTCAGGTGACTTCACACTTGTGTCATTAATATGACGTGACAGCACATGTTTCTGTGTGTCAGGACCTGTTGTCACGGCAACTGGAGGAGAAGGATCAGACCATGGAGAACTGGAGGAAAGACAGAGACATTCTGGTGGCAGCTCTGGAGGTCCAACTGCAGAAACTTCTGAGAAGCCACGCAGAAAAAGATCAAGTCATACAACAACTCCAACAAAACAGCCCACAGCCACTGCAGGAACCACAGAAACCGCAGGAACCGCAGGAACTGCAGGAACCGCAACCACCGCAGGAACCACAGGAACCACAAGAACCACAGGAGCCACGAGAACCACAGGAACCGCAGCCACCGCAGGAACCACAAGAACCACAGGAGCCACGGGAACTGCAGGAGGTCAGTGTGAGATGAACAGATGAGTTCACTGCAGTGGCAAACGCAGAAAAATATGCTAAGGGTGGTTAGGGAGGACTCTGCAAAATCTTAGGGTGGCAGTTTTTTATTGGTATCCTTAATGTAATAGCCCTTTGTAATGTCTGATGGTACGGCCGCAGTTAATGCAAATTTACGTGTGTACACCTGTGATGCGCTGCAAAAACAACTGGGTGTGGAACCTGGACAATTTTTGCGCGGCCATATTGAATGCTCAAAGGCCGAGGCTGGGCGTTGGATAAACAAACATAAACAAAATCTTTCCCACCAATTCAGTCTCTTCTCAACTATGGCTGGGATCACTTCTATTGCTGCTCTGTACCTAACCTGACTGTCACCTGATATTATCACGATACCACCTGGGACCCTTCCACAACCACTCCATTTTCAAAGGAGGGGCCTTATCTAGATCCTTGCATGTGATTAGACATTACATACTGTATGTTACAAGGTTACAGCAGTCGAGATTATTAGTAATGCACACTTTTCCATTGGATTTCTGATCAACTGGTGCAACTCACTACTGGTTTCTAGTCCTGGTTGAAGAATATTCCATAGATTCAGACTGAAAATCACCTTTTTATAACATTTAATCTGACACCCTGGTCACAGGCTGTCACAGGGTTGTGTTACTGTTATGTGGTGAGGTATGTTTTTTAAAGTTTCAGAAATGTGTACATAAATATTAGCCTAGCCGTGCTATCCCCATTCACTTCATGTATAGGTCTAGTTGTGCTTCATAAACAGGGGAGGTGGGCTACATGTACATATGTGGATGACATGGTGGATGAGGATGTGTGGGTATGAATGTGTGAACATGGGAGGTTGATAGAGTGGATGGAGCCAGGGCCCCAGAGCACTTATTAGTGGTGGGGGGCTGTCCAGTTTGGCCTGGTGTGCCGAGCAGGCCCCCTACTGGATGAGATGGGTGGCTCCTGGGCCCGGGAGGGGCTCCGGGGTCTGTGCCTTGTTCACCCTGGCCCCCAGTGGGGGTTCGATGGCCGGTGTCTCTGGCTCCCTGTGGCCTATGCTCTGGGCACTCTGTGCTACATGCACCATGTATGAAAAGTCATATAGAAATAAAGTGTGATTGATTGATGGATTGCAACTAATGATTATTTTAATAGTCGACGAGTCACCGACTATTGAAATGATTAGTCAACTAGTGGGATAATTATTAATTTTTTCTTAAATTCAGCATGAAGTTGATTTAATTATGTGGGAAATGATAATAAACACATAAAAGATGAGTAGAATGAAAACTACATTTTACTGTACATGTAAAACCAGTTAGTCACAGTGCTGGGTGTGCACGTCTGCCTCGTCTGCAGGAAGGGCTCAATGGTAGAGCATGAAATGTCAGATCCAAACTGGCCCAAGTCAAATGTTAAAAATTATGTCCAAAGCCGCCGGGTCTCGTCTGGTCCCATGAGGTCGGGTCAAATATTCCCAGTTCTAGTCCACTCTCTTCTTCAGACGGCATGCATTTAATATAAAATAGGCACAATCTGACATAACATATAATGAAAATACACTTATAAAATGTACGTCATAAGAACCGTATTGACTTGAATCATACCGAGGTGAGTCAGACTATGTTTCATTCAACTGTCTGACATGCTTTCTCTTTTGTTCATCACAGAGCTACTGCTGTGCTGTACCTGCTGCTTTACAAACCTCTCCACTAGACTTTATTCACCGTATCCAGGCTAAAATGCTCCCAAATGTTAGAAGTTTTGGTACTAGTACCTGTACTAGATGCTATGGCGCATAAGCGACTCTCGACAGAGATTATAATCAAAGGAGAGGTCTCACTCTGTTGGAAAAATGCCCTTATTTATTGATTGATTGATTGATTGTTGTGTGTTTGGCAGAGCTCCATCAGCTGCCCATCGGTGCTGGACTCCTCTGAGATCTCCACTGAAGACGGTCGGAGCAGCCGCTTCCCCAGACCAGAGCTGGAGATCTCCTTCAGCCCTCTACAGCCCAACCGCATGGCTCTGCGTCGCCATGGAGACCAGAACGCAGTCACTGTCAAAATCACCCGCTCGGCACGCAAAAGGAAGAGTTCTGAAATGGAGAAGGTAAGAAAGAGGCTTTGGTCAAACAAAAGCTGCTTGGATTGACATTTACAGGTGGTGAATATTTTTTAATAACTTTTATTTATTGGTTTTTGATGTTTTTACCTTTAAAAGTCAAACAAACAAATATACGAGTTGGAAGCAGGTGGTGAAGTTTATTTAGATGATCAGTTTCAGTGACGTTCTGGTCACTGCTTTACTCTGACAGTGTAGGACGACATTCTGTTTTCCTCTAAAATTATTATAATAATGATGGTGATAACAATAATGGATTAGATTTATATGGCACTTTTCTCTGTAAACACATACTCAAAGTTCACTTTATGCTCCAATGTCACAATCATAGAATTTGTAACTTGAATAAAATGCCTTAAAATAGGTAATTTTCTACATATAATCTAAGTCCTACACCCAGCCCAAATGGAACCAGTTCTGAGTAAAGGCTCATTCATGCTCTATGTTGAAGACATTCATAGATGTGGACAGAGCATTCTGTCCATTCCCTGCATACATTATGGAATTCTGTCCATTTTCCAGAAGCTCTGGGATCCACACCCAGACGGAGAACAGCCCAGTGTTATTCAACAGTTGTCTTTCCATGCAGAAGTGCAGATGGAACACACTGATGTTTAGATCAACATGTTTACACAGGGTTAGGGTGATTTTTCTGCACTGCTCCTGACTTTGTTTTGTCAACTATTTTACTAGTGAGAGACTGACAAAGATTTTTTGGGGAATGATACCAGCTTTTATGTATTTATTTATTTATTTCCCATCAGCCTAAGGCCGTATTAGGAGCAGACAGTCATTCAGTTTCTCTGTCAAATGAAAACACATGTCACAAAATCTGCCTTTATTAGAAAATATAAATGGTGACAGTTAAACTAATACTAATAGATACTTTTTTTCTTTTTTGTCCTCTTTTACTTCTCCCTTTCTCTTAATTTTCTCTTTCTTCTTCTTTTTTTCTCTCTTTTTTCTTCCTTTTTCCTTTGCACCTGACCTTTGACCCCCACTGTTTGTCTGTTTTACTTATATGTCAAATGCTGCTGTTGCCACAAAGCAATTTCCCAACTGTGGGATTAAGCAAGTACTTCTGTTCGACTTTTTCTTTTCTTTTTTTCCCGTCTTTTTCCTCTTCCTGTCATTAAAGCATTGCCGTACTCGTGGCATTTATTGTTTTTAATGTTACTATGTCAGTTTCTGTGATGTTTCCAAATGTTTCTGAACCACTGAACCTTAATTTGAAGAAAATCAGGAATGAAATCAAAATTGCAATATCTGACAGAAAAATCACAATTATTTTTTTTTCTTAAAATTGTTCAACCCTACTGCCAACCAGTGTGGAAGAACAGATGGAAAAAGAGTGGAAGGGACAACCAGCAGTGGGGTGGAGGGGGGAAAGAGAAAGCAAGGGACAACACTTTGTTCCCTTCCACCATGAGTCTTTAAAATAAAGGTGTGGAAGTTAGAGCTGTGAAATAAATAACCTTTGACCTATTAGTGCACTGTAGTATGTTCTGTGATGAAAACGCACCTGCTCACTGGTAACTATAGTTGCCATGTTTTATTAACTAAAGCAGTAGGAGATCATCTTAAAGGGATAGTTCGGTATTTTTCACATTAATCTGTATGTGATCAGTGTCTTTACTCTGTTGCATCCACAGTGACTTACCCCTAACAGTGTTCTGGTCCGGTTTTGGTCAAAGCAAAAGTAGTCCCGGCAGGTTTCCTGGGGTCAACAAAATAAAACGTGTCTCTTCTCAAAGCACGATGAGTGATTTATTTGCATAACAAAACCGTCACGGAACAAAAACTCACACCTCGTAATTACTTGGAGCTACATTATCTCAATAGCGATCAATGCACATTGTCACTGCTAACGGCTGTGCACCTGCACATAGCAGCCACAAACACTGCCGAACAACTGATGAAAGTAGTTTGCTAAGGCAAGCAATTACGAGGTGTGAGTTTTTGTTCCGTGGCGGTTTTGTTATCACACACATCTGTCTTTCCTCATCACACACATGTATGTGACAAATGTCTTATTGAGGACATCCTGTATACATATCCTGTAAAAGCCACAGTTGTGGACGTGGTGTTTTGGAACAGTTGACTTGGACGTTCAATTCTAAACCAGTTTGATTCAAATCCCTCTGGAGGATTTTGTTAGTGACTCAGAATAAATGCAGTGGAACATGAATGAACCAACAGCATCACTCAACTTGAGTTGGAAGTGGTTTTGATCTCGGGGAAAAATAAATGGATGTTATTTTTCTGCAGTAGTGGCGTGTTTTTAAAGTCAACATCACACTTGTATTAACATTGACACTAGTGGTTCCAGCTTCTCTGGAAACGCCCCAAAAATAAACACAAATGAGGCTTTAAAACCATTATTTTACTTCCTTCATCTTAAAGTCAGTGGATTTTTGACTGCTCTTTTGCTGAAATGTGCGGCTCGGTGCCAAATGCAATGCGGCTCATGGAATGAAGAACATAATAACCCATTACATATAAGCTAAGACATATATGTAGTCGCAGACAATATTGGTAACAGTATCGCCAATACCAGCCTGACTTTTACTGGGTATTGGATCGTAAAGTAAATGAGTGGTATGCAGCGTCGCCAGATAATTGTCGTATTTGATCAATAATGGGGGAAAAAATATAAAATGTACGATAATTTCAGTTGGTTGCCCAAACACGCAGAATCATTTGGCATGTGTTGCACTCAGGCGACATAAAAGACACACACACACAGGGCTGCTGCCATGACAACCGACAACATCTGCACAAGTGGGTGTGGCATCGGGTGATGACAGTGACCTCCAGGGTGAATTCCAGTTTTTCTAATCGGGTCATTAACACATTTTTGTGTCCCTTCACTGAAAAAACAAAAGTCATTATAGCTTGGTCGTAGCCTTGTGCGTTAGTGTTCTTTTTCTGCCATAGTTTTACCCAGTAGTTACTACAGAAATATTACTGTGAGTTACTGTTTAACTAGGAATGGGCGGTATGGCCAAAAATATATATCCCGGTATGATTTCACCCACTGGCGGTATACGGTATATATCACGGTATTGTCCTTTTGTAGGCTACTATACATAAATAATAAATAAAGTACAAATGATAGCAGAAAAGTTTGTTGGTGGTCATATCGCTCCAAGTGCAGTCTTTCATATTTGTGCAGACTTTCTTATTCATAGCACAACACATCTCAATGATAACAATCAATGTAGCAGCACTTGCCATGCTAACAATTGTGAAATCGCTAACGTGTGTTTGTAACTCAGAAGAGTCATTTTAGTTGCTAAGACCCAGTCAGATACTATGACTAATAGTAACTCAACTGGATATAGTAACATACAGCTATTAAGGCTGGTGCAGTGTGTTAAATTTAAGGCAGTGTTAATGTTTAGCACAATTGTTTTGTTGTCATCTTAAACTCTATGGCCGTCATAACTTTAACTTTTAGCTTGTTAGCCTGCTTTTTAGACACCCTGTAAATTAAATTGTAGAGTCGTGAATTGAGATATGTTGTCATCACTTACCATTATAACCAATGGTACACTCCATAAACTATATATTTTATATTTGTAGCTAATTTAAATGAAATGCTTCTGCTAACACAGCATCTAAGGAGACTGTAGTGCTAGCTGCTTTTTAGAGGCACCAGCGGACCTTCGAAACTTTGCACTACTGCCATCTACAGGATGGACAGTAGAACGGTATGACAAAAGTCTACTGTGGACAAAAGAATACCTCATAAGGTATGATACTTTCCATATTGCCCATTCCTATGTTTAACCCTTTAAACTTCCACTCAATTTAGCCTAAATTTCTTAATAAAGTAAATTGAATGCTGTGCTTGAACTTTTTTGATTACATGAAATTGGTGTTTCCTTATATTATAAAAGAAAATCTTAAAATGAAAACTGGTATATTGGAGGCGGTTCCTGTTAAATGATGCAAAAACCATTTGTGGATATTTATCGATGTTTTGATCTATTCTGGACTACATATGGACATTTTGTGTTTTTATTGGACAATGACTGTGTTTGTTGGAATATGGTTCCTCTTTGAGTAATTATGAGACATAATGGTTCAGGTCAGCTGTTTGTCATTTGTATTTTGAACAAATGAGTGATTGTACCTGCTGTGGATATTTTATTGGAAAGTGGCTTCTATCTTCCGTGTGTGAGAATCTCCATTGTCAAACTACATTAGGTCATGTGACTTTTGGGACAGGTTTTGGTAGTTTGCTTAACATTTTTGGGTGACTACTTCCAGCCTATATGGAAGTTTAAAGGGTTAAACATTTAACATGAAATACCTTTCAATTTAAAATACTACTAAAATGGCTACATTGCATGTGTTCTGTTTTTGTACAATACTTTCTCCCAAAATACGATAGTTTTGAGGTTTTGGTACGATAGTTACACATTTCCTATCTGTCAACACTGCTGGTATGGAACATGACTAGTTAAGACCTTTAGCAGAGCTGGAAAAAACTTGACTGTGTACGTTTGTGTGAGTGGAGCTTAACTTCCACTTCTATTTAAGCTTTAATGTTTTCTTTGAACATTAACATTTCAGTCATGGCAGAGATTCCATCTACTTTAGTCCCAGTTAGTCCAAACAGCACATGACAGTCATTACTGTTTTTACTTGCATAGCAACAGTATCCATGTTTATTATATGACTGCTGTTCTGCATCTGCATCCAATCACATCATCAAGTATGCGACAGTTGACACGACAGCAGTGGGTCTCATTCGGGATAATGATGACCTGTCCTACAGAGACGAGGTGGAGCGGACGGTGGAGTGGTGTGGGGTCAACAATCTTATCCTGGATGTTGAAAAAAATACAGAACTGATTATTGACTTGAGGGGAATGCAGCCCAACCATTCATTATAAACAGTCAAACTGTGGAAGTGGTCAACCACCAATTTCCTGGGGGTGCATTTTAACACTTTGAACTGGTCAGTGCACACAGCATCACTGGTCAAACAGGCTCAGCAACGTCTGCACTTCCTGCGACAGATGAGGAGAGCACAGTTGTCCCCTGGCCTCCTCACCTCCTTCTATAGGGGCACCATAGAATCCACCTGACCACCTGCATCTCCACCTGGTCTACCAGTTCTAGGGCCTCAGAGAAGAAACCCCTTCCGACAGGGTCTCTGCAGATCCTTAAAAAGTGTTAAATAGTCTTATCGACAATATGTGGTTTTAAGGTCTTAAAAAGCATTATATTTCGCTATTTTTTTTTAAGTATGGCATTAAATTTAATCTGGATAGCCTAGATATGTATTTAGCTAGCGTTGTTTGTTATCAAGAGGCTGAAAAAGTAGATGGGAGCTCTGTCATGGAGCTGTTGTGTGTCTAATAGTGCAGGCATCACACTGCAGGGGGCAGTGTGTCCTTTTAGCCATTGAGTAGAATAGACGAAGAAGTGGTTGGAACAGACATAGGTGAACATGAACCCAGACGGGAAAGGACGTGTGTTTGAGGAGCCCAAATACAACAGTTGTTTCTCACAAACAACATGGGAATATGAAGCACTATGTAAAGTATGTGGTAAAGACATGACGTTCGGAACAATGGGCTGTAAAGGCCTTGATGCTCACATGAAAGGGTTAAAGCATACCCACTATGCTGCTAGTCGGACAACAATGGTCCCCATGACAATGTTGACCCCAACACTCACAAATGCAACTGCAACGAGGCGTTCCCAAGCCAACTGAGAGATATAATCCCTTCAGCGTGCCCTGGATCAGCCCAGAGGTCTCTTCCCAGGTGGACATGTCCAGAACACCTCACCAGGGGGGCGCCCAGGAGGCATCCTCACTAGATACCTGAGCCACCTCAGCTGGTTCCTTTCGACATGGAGGAGCAGCGGCTCTACTCAGAGTCCCTCCAGGATGCCCAAGCTTGTCACCCTATCTCTAAGGCTGAGCCCGGCTAACCTGACTGTCATTACATGATATCTCATGATACCATCTGGGACCCTTTCACAACTGATCCATTTTTAAAGCAGGGGCCTTATCTAAAATCCTTGCATGTGATTAGATTAAAAATCTGTCCCTCATCTTGACTGATGTGCTGCTTCAGCCACCTGCATTGAATTCAAACCGTGACGCTTTACATCACACCAGCCAAAATGCTGCCCAGTCATGGGATAGTCCCACCCAGCGAGACTGATTGGCTCCTTTGTTTTGAAGAAAACCTGAACATCACGGTACTCAGATGGTTGCGTGAGCGTAGCGAGCGTAGCAGAAGAGCTTCTCCTTCTGGCTTAGCTCCTTCTTCACCACAACAGATTGCATTACTGCAGATGCCGCCGCAATCCGCCTGTCGACCTCCCAATCCATCCTTCCATCACTCGTGAATAAGATAAGATAAGATAAACCTTTATTCGTCTCACAGTGGAGAAATTTACAAGATAAATAAGATCCCGAGGTACTTAAACTCCTCCACCTGACAAGCTTCTACATCAAAATTTCACTCAATGTGCCCTGTGGTGGATGTTTCTGTGACAATGAAGTGGCTATTCTATTCTATTGTATTCTGTGTGCATAGCGACAGTATCCGTGTTTATTACACACGTGCATAGCAACAGTATCCATGTTTATTACATGTGTAATGAAGGTTCAATCAGAAATACAGAACATACATGAACACAGTTTGATTGAGTGCTAACATTCTCTGAACACATTTCAGTTAATTTTTTTTAACAAAGTTGTTTCTTTTTATGAAGTCTCACATTTTCAGGAGGAGTAAAAGACGAGCGCCTCAGCAGGTAGACCTTTTCTGTTTTTAAATTCACTCGTCACTTCATGTCCACTCTTCCCATTCACCAACACAAACATTTCCATCACCTTCTTCATTCATCACATTCATCTTTCATCACATATGTACAAATCCATCTGTTTGATACAGAATGAATGAGGTGAATGGGTGTGAAGTGAACACCACTGGAGCATCCAACCACCAATATTATAATCGTTAATGAAAACAAACAAAATTACCAAAACTAAAATTTAAAAAGCCATCAGCCTTTTTTTTTTTTAATTGGACCTACAGCTATGGACTTAATCTGATGTTTAGTGAAAACTACTGTCACTGTCAGAAAAACAGATGTTTTGGCCGTGTTCAGTGTGGGTTCAGTGGTAGAGTTCAGGATCCTGCAACAACTGACATGTTCCCCTTTACATTCATTAATTTCAATTTCAATTTTATTTATAAAGCCCCAAATCACAACAAAGTCGTCTCACAGGGCTTTACAGAAACACAATCAATTACAGAGATATATGAACAGTCCCAAGCATCCCCTGTCCTTAGACCCTCCTTCTCGGCAAGAAAAAACTTCAAAACCCAGTGAGAAAAAGAAGAAATCTTGAGGAGAACCACATTGAAGGACAGATCCGATCCCATGGACGGACAGACTATAAATGAACGTCCATAAAGGGATAGTTTGTTATTTTTCACATGAATCTGTATGTCATCAGCGTCTTTACTCTGGTGACACTCCTGTCATCTCAGAACAGGAAACTGAGGCTACAATTCAGACAGGTTCACCCAAATTGTACAATAGAAGATTAGAAAAACATTACCTGGTCTGATGAGTCTGGATTTCTGCTGCGACATTCAGTTGTTAGGGTCAGAATTTGGTGTCAACAACATGAAAGCATGGATCCATCCTGCCTTGCATCAACAGTTCAGGCCAGTGATGGTGGTGGAATAGTGTGGGGCAGGGTATTAACGACTTCAGTTTTTTTCAAGTCGACTTATCTGTCAATAAAGTCGGAGTCGAGTCGAGTTGTCGTGATGACGTCATGACATTGACAGCTGAGGAACAACACAGACATGTGGCTATAAAAACAACAACACACGGACATACGTCTGTCCAGCAATGAGCAACTTGTATTAAAGTTCATTGCAACCTAACAATGTCCACTGACAAGACACAATCATCAGCATTTTAACACCAACAAAACAAAGGCTAACGTTAGCAAAGAGTTTCCTGTCAAATTTAACTGCACAACAGTAGGTGAACATATGTCCACATTTTGTCTGGACCCACGGCTCTAAAACCGGACTGTCCACACGTCTGTCACGCATCCTCACTTTTCATTTTAAGTGCAAAACATTAAAGTCAGTGACTGATAAGACACACACCACTGTCCACATCATGTTTGGGAAAAGTGTGCCTGTGCTGCTGCTCACTCAGGTTATCTAGTGGATGCTGCTTATATCACGCAGATTAGCTAGCCTCTTCAGATGGCCGTGTTGTTTTTTTCATCTAAGGTGAAATAAGGTGAAGTAAAACAGAGTGACAGACACACATGCGATGTGTCTTCCAACCACAACTGTCTTACCTGC